>LPNX010078246.1:0-222152 GCA_001517045.1 Pseudotsuga menziesii | reverse complement strand
CAAGCAAATACAACAGTGTGAATGTATACACTGATGTACATTAGTATGTGAGCAAAAGCATGTATATTTGTGTGTACAAGTGTAGAAGTATGGTATGAGTTAGTGGTTATGAACTGAGTGTGAGTAGTATTTGCTACAATGGTATATATATGGTAAAGCTATGATGCACTCCTATTGATGTGATGACACATGCCCTTATGATAACAATGATATGAAGCTGAACATGCATGCTATGGTGTGATGACAATCTTCTAGGCACTATGATGTATACTTGATATATGATGATGATAGTACATACTGATTGATGATGGTTCATACTTGATGATATTGACGCAAACTCCATGATGTTGCATGTCTGATGATTGTGTTTAAAGAAGTGTGTGGGGCAGTGATAAGACTGATTTGACAGTGACTAGAGTGCAACGATTATCAGCAGCAGAGTTTGGTGTGTGACATGTCCACAGGTTCGACAATCTTCTTCTTATTAGGGTGGCAGGATGGGGCAAGGAAAGGAGGTCGCAGCCTTCTTCCGGTGGAAGCCGGAAAACTAGGGAGTGGCAGCTTCCTTCAAGTCGTAGCCTGTAAATCAGGGGGTCGTAGCCTCCTTCTAGTTGAAGCTGGAAAAATTGAAGTCTGTATAATAAGGGAGTTGTTCCTTTCATCCAGTTATTTCTGGACAACTATTATTAAAAAGGCTTCTATGGTTTTACCCCCAGAACTTGGGTTTCCACGTTAAAAACTGTTGTGTTCTGTGCATCTTGCTGTCTTTATACATATTGATGATGTGCTGTGATTGGTGATCAGCAACATGCTTTTGATTAAAGTTTTAAATTGTACAAATACTGATTCACCCGATGATGTGCTGTGATTGGTGATCAGCAACCTGCTTTTGATTAAAGTTTTAAATTGTACAAATACTGATTCACCCCCCTCTCAGTATTTCAACAAAAACGATCAAAGAATTACTGGAGCTTAGATATATTCGGCCCAGTTCTAGCCCCTTTGCATCCTCAGTAGTACTGGTCAAAAAGAAGGATAGTACATTGCGAATGTGCATCGATTATCGAGCACTCAACAAAAAGACCATTAAGAACAGGTATCCCATTCCCAGAATTGACGAACTCATGGATGAGCTTCAGGGAGCTCAATACTTCTCCAAGATCGATCTTCGCTCGGGATACCATCAGATCAGGGTAAGGGACCAGGACATCTCCAAAACAGCTTTTCGCTGTCACTATGGTCACTATGAGTTTTTGGTCATGCCCTTTGGACTTACCAATGCTCTGGCCACTTTTCAGTCATGCATGAACCACACCTTCAGAGCACAGCTACGTAAGTTTTTGCTCGTATTCTTTGATGACATCCTGATTTACAACAAAACATGGGAAGGGCATCTGAAACACCTGGACGAAGCATTGAGTATTTTAGAAGAACATTCGCTTTATGCAAAAATGTCCAAATGTGAGTTTGGCATGAAGGAAATGCTGTATTTAGGACACATAATTAATGCAGGAGTACAGGTTGACATGGAGAAAATCCGAGCTATCAGAGATTGAGAGGTTTCTTAGGTCTATGCACTTATTATCGACGGTACGTTAAGGGATTCTCCCAATTTGCAGCTCCCCTCATAGATCTCACCAAGAAAGGAGCGTTCACTTGGATAGATTTAGCACAGAAAACTTTCGAGGAGATGAAGGTTATTATGAGTTCTTGTCCAGTTCTAGCATTACCAGACTTCTCACAACCCTTTGTAGTAGAATGTGATGCCTCAGGGGAAGGGTTAGGAGCAGTGTTGATGCAGAATAATCACCCTATTGCATTTGAGAGCCGTAAACTGAAGAACTACGAGCGCCATTACTCCATATATGACAAAGAGATGCTAGCCATCTTGCATGCTCTCACAAAATTCAGATAGTACCTGGTGGGCAGTAAGTTTAAAATCAAAACCGATCATAACAGCCTCAAGTATTTCCTCGAGCAGAAGGAACTGAATGAACGACAACAGAAATGGGTCAGCAAAGTACTAGTCTACGATTTCGAGATCGAGTATGTAAAAGGTAAGAATAATGTAGTAGCTGATGCATTATCCAGGCGTCCAGCCCCATTATCTCTCAGTAGTATATCCACGGATTGGAGGGCACTTCTCTTAGTGGAATACTCCAAAAATAAATTCGCTTTCGAATTATTGGACGGGCAAATCCAGGATGATAGGTACAGGATTGTGGATGACATCATCTATTACAAAAACAGGATATACCTCGTTCCAGAATCCACATTGAGGAAAAAGATCATTCAGGCAGCCCACGATTCTCCTTTATCAGGGCATGAAGGTTTCTTAAAGACCTACAGGCAGATCAGAGAGAGGTTCTCATGGAAGGGCCTCAAGGGGGAAATTATGCAGCATGTCCAGGAATGTAGCATCTGTCAGCAGAACAAGATTGAGAACACCCATCCAGCAGGGTTACTCCAGCCACTACCAATTCCAAAGCAGAAGTGGGAAAGCATCTCCATGGACTTTATTTCAGGCTTGCCCAAGGTCCAAGGGCGAGATTGTTTATATGTAGTAGTTGACAGACTGACCAAGTTTGCACATTTCTTCTCGATATCATCTGACTACTCGGCAGCTCAAGTGGCTGAGTTATTCTTCAGGGAGGTCTTCAGGTTACACAGGTTACCTAAGACCATTGTCAGTGATCGAGATAGCAGATTCACGGGTGCCTTCTGGCAGGAACTGTTCAAATTGGTGGGGACCGAACTGGCTACTAGTACGGGTTATCATCCCCAGAGTGACGGGCAAACGGAGATAGCCAACAAGTGGATCGAAGGATATTTAAGGAACTATGTAGCAGGGCAGCAGCGAACCTGGATCAAATGGCTACACCTAGGAGAGTATTGCTACAATACTACCTATCACATGTCTATTAGGATGACTCCTTTTAAGGCATTATATGGTTACGAGGCCTTGGACTATGCAGATTTGGCATTTGGAGATAGTAAGGCTCCTAAGGCCAAGGATTGGATACAGGACAGTCAGGACATTCTGAAAATATTGAAGGAGAATTTACAAACAGCCCAGAATCAATAGAAGTTGTATGCCGAAAAACACAGGATTGAGCGGAGCTTTGAGGTAGGGGATTTAGTATACTTAAGGCTCCAGCCTTACAGACAGTCCTCACTTAAGAAGAAAGGAGCAGAGAAGTTAAAACCCTACTTCTATGGACCATACAGAATAATCAGGAAGGTGGGAGAGGTGGCATACGAACTAGAACTTCCACAGGGAAGAAAAATTCACAATGTGTTCCATGTATCTAATCTGAAGAAGACCCTTGGGCAACACATTGCTCCATCTACCGAATTGCCTCCTTTAGATGATGAAGGACTGTTGATACTGATTCCCGAACGGATCATACAGACTAGAGAAAGGAAGCTCAGGAACAGAGTAATCAGAGAATACTTGGTTCAATGGAAAGAACTACCGCCAGAGGATGCCACCTGGGAAGGTGAACAGGTATTGCAGCATTCCAGTTTGAAGTTGCTTGACGACAAGCAATCTCAAGCGAGGAGAACTGTAATGTCCTCTTCTAATTAGGCCTTGAGGCCCAAAACCGCTAACCTATGTGATTCCTGTGGGTTCGAGCGGTTACTGATAGCTAGGGAATCAGCTGAGGACTGATGCCATCCATAGAAGAGATCTAGGGCATCATCATTGGTCAAGAAGGGCCACTGGGGCCAAAGGCCACCTCCGTGCATGCCATCCAAGCATTATTTAATAATGCATGCACTCTTTAAGTCTCCATCCGCATGCATGCAAGTCAACTGCAAATTAGAAGATAAAGTGACCTAATCAGGTCAAAGATTAGGGTTTTCGCAGTTGAAAGTTATAAAAGAGGGATAAAGCGAAAGGAGACTTCACTTTTGATTATTATTATTTTGGGAGCTCTTGGATAGCAGCAGAGCGTGCCGCACAGCAGTTGGGATTGGAGACGGAGTCTTCAGCTAACGGGATTTCGGCAATGAAACACCTGTCCTAGTCTCATTCCGGGTAAGCCATACAGGTTCACCATTTGTTCTTACATTCATTCATAAGTTATCCAATATATGGTATAGATCGTTGCAGGGACACATGTGTAGCCGTAAGGGGGGGTTTTCAGCCAGAAAGCCCTAATCAGATGCAGGGCCTTAAGATCTCAGCGTTACTCCGAAACTCAGGCACCATTCTCATCATCAGCATCATACTCCGGTACCCGATGATTATTAGAGCCGTCTGTGCTCACGGCCCCTAGATCCCGAAATCGCTAATAACTGTTCCAGAGAGACAATTATGCTTTGACAATTATGCTTTGCCTATAGCCGTGTATAATTGACGAGGTTTTCTCTCGCTTCCTCCAAAGCTTGAATGCCCGATTTTGAATTCTGGGCCTTAAGGGGTTATTAGAGCCCAACTGAGTATATATAAACATACTAGACATTATTAGAATAGACTATGGTCATGTCCTACGTCACTAGGACCCTCAGAAAAAAATTTGAAAAAATTCTACTGGACGCGTCAATTTTTTTTTTCCTAAGTTTTTTAATTAAATTTTTCCATAATTTAAATGAAAAAATTCAATTTGTAATAAGTTAGTCATCCGGAACACAAATTCAGTGATTGAAGGCTCTAACCTTGAGCCAAAAATCATTCTTGATCAACCAGCTAGCCAGATCCAAGTTTCAGAAGTTCATTCGGCCTCATAATTAATAATTCCTCAAAAATGTCATTTACGTTGGAATTATTAATTAAAATATTAAAAATGAATATTTTGGAGAAAATAAAAAACTCTCCAAAATTAACCAAATTGAATAAAATAAAAGGATAAATGACATGGTATTAGGCATTTATGATGATTGGAGTTAACAGAACTCAGCTTCAGTCAGCATTCAGTGAGGATTAAAGATACAATCAGTTAGCAATCTTGTCATCTCCAGCTAAACTCACGAATTGGATGATTTGGAAGGATGGGATTGGTGTGATGATAATTACGAAGCAGTGCAATAATTGAAATGAAGGATTGGTGCAAACCCTAATGGTTTTGGCACCAAGCAACACCAGTTAACTCCTCCTTCAACCCTCACACCTCTATCCTCAAGCTCATGCCCTCATCTTCTCAAGGATGCGCCTTCACACGTGTGGGTGCTTTCAGCCTTTGGATTTGGATTTTTAGGTTTGGAGTTGGGGCGCCTTGCCTAGGTGGAGGCCGCCCCTCACTCTTAACCCTTCATCTTTAGGTTTGGACTCTCAGCTAGGTGCCAAGCCGGTTAGGTCAGGAATTTTTGGTTTTAGGGTTTTGGTCTTCATTCATTGTATAAATAGAGGCTCTTTCAGCTCTATCAGAGGTGGATGATTGATGTAGAGAACCTTTGGTGAAATATTGTAATGCTTGTTGCTCTTATGCAACCTATTTTTTTAATAAAGAAAGGCTTTGGAGGCTCATGCTGTGTAGATCTTGGATGCATATGTTCTGGTTAATGAGGTGATATTATTTCAATTTCTTTGCTTTTACTAATTTGTCGTTATTAATACATGCTTTAGAGGGCTTATAAAAACACGTAAGAATAGGTATTTGTAGCTTTCAAGTTACCTATTTATTCCATTTACTTTCATAAATCTTAAAGAGCAATGTTTTATTCAGCTATATTTCATGCTTTTGTGAATTGTTTAGTAAACAATACATGATTTAACCCTCGTTTTGGCAAGTGTATAATTTTTTTGTCTATAGATCACTTAACCGTACCAAGTAAAAGGTTGAGCTAAGTTGCATCTCCTTTTCTTGGAGCCAAGCATACGTTTCTAGCAGCTGCATGCTATTTGGGATCCAAAGTGGTTTTATCTTCTTTATTCACCCTAAAATTAAAAAATTTCAATTTCTCCACTTTATGTTTGCAAATAAAATTCTGATTTATAAAGCTAATCGTTTGCATCTTACTTGCTCTCATTTCTAGATCTAGGAAAGTGTCAAAATTTTTGCATTTTGACTTAGATCTAGTTAGTACTTGAAGTAGCATAAAGTTCCTATCTTTGCTTAAGTACTAAGTGTATTTTGTCAGTGTATTGTATTGTTTAATCCATAATTTTGCAGGAAAAAAGCTTGCTGGTTTTTCTCTTTTCATGACAAGTTAAGCAGGAATGTTGGCAAAAAAATCAAAGATATAAGCTCCAAAAAACATTTATTTTTCCCCTTTCTTCATCCCCATTATCCAGGTTGCCTTGAAGACATTCTCAAGATCACAAAGGACTCCAAAGTTCAAGTAGGAGCAAGTGGGATTACGGCTCCCACACCCCTCTTCCTCCATTTTGGTGAAGCTTGTATCGTCCCTTTGTCATGCTTGTATTTTTTTAATAAACTGCTAAAGGTAGAATAGGATAGAATAATTTCATAATCATTAGAAGTTTGTTTTTCATTAAAGTAAGGTAGTTTATTTCTGATTAGTTCATCATTAATAAAATATAGAAGTAAAAAGGTTTCTTTGTTTATTTATTTAGCTAATGCAAAGCTTGTTTACTTTTTGATATAATTTTACTTACCCCCATGCTTTCGTGATTAGGGCATAAAAAGCCTGAAAGAGACTCTTGGGTAGTTTAGCTTTTTTTTTCTTAAAGTTTAATCAATTAATTAATTAAGTCTCTTGAACTTGTCATAACCCAAGTCAAGAGCACTCTCTATCGGAGAGCATAGTTAGACTTGCATATCCTTGCATTATGCATTTAGATTAGCTAAGTCCCTTGAACCTTTGTCATAAGACAAAGTCAAGAGCGCTCTCTGTCGGAGAGTCTTAATTAATCGACTTAATAAAATTTGCAACTCACTCCCCCATAATTAATTAACTTTGTTGTCTCCTTGCCGGAGTATGTTTTGACCGACTTCAAAATCGGAGTATCCAGAAACGACATTGGATTTTTAATCTTGCAAGAGAAACACAATAAAATTTAAACCCCGTAACCAACGCACCGACGTTGTAGAGAACTTCCTAAGTTCTTCTTAATAGAGGCATCGGAACTCCCCGCTGTCTAAGCTTCTTAACTAGTTGGTCAATCTTCGCGATACCAGCCTGGGATACTGGACGGGCCGTCATGTTTTCAACAGAATAAATTTGGAACATTCTTCCAGCTCTTGACAAACCTTCGTTGACACCATAAGCAAGACCATTTAAAAACATTTAAAATATACCAAGAGCACTTGCACAACTTAATATTCACTAGCTTTATTTCAAGACTTGCTGTTAATTTCTTTACGCATTCTAGTACTCTGACTCCATAAAGGCATTGGTCTATTATTTTATGCATAATTGTTATATCTGGATCATTTGTCTTTGAAACATTTTAATTTATATCTGTGAATGCATCTTTATAAAGTCTTGAATTATTGTTGATCTTTTAATTCTCTTGATAGCAATGTGGGTTGCCTTACCTTTCGCGTCAAGTTCATAATAAACAAACACATTTAATCACCATAACTCATAAACAACACCCATCCGCATCTGCAACCTTTTAAAACACTTTAACAACTTAAGAGTCGTAGAAACTCTTTTGTAGGGACTACCCCCCTTGGCTTCGTTAGGAGTTAGCCTAAACGGAGGAGTTAGGAGTAGGTGACAGTACCTGGATCTGTGCTTGCCCCCAAGGTCACACCTCTCCCACTTTCTTAAGTGAGAAGACAGCTTTTGAAAGATTTCTGCTAGTGGTGTGCAATCGGCGGACAACAGCTACCATTTGATGATGGGTTTGAAATCCATGTGAAGCATCTTGATCAAATATTAAATGGCATTCTGAAAGAGTCTTTGAAACTAGTGTATGTGGTATCTTTGTGTATTAAACCCACTCACTTGGCAGCCATGTGATAATGATGTACAATTCTTTTTGTGGTGTTGTCCGCCGATTGCACACCAGCAGCAGAAACTTTCCGAAAGCTATCTCCTCACTTAGGAAAGTGGGAGAGGTGTGACCTTGGGGGCAAGCACAGAGCTAGGTACTGTCACCTACTCCTAGCTCCTCCGCTTAGGCTAACTCCTAACGAAACCAAGGGGGTAGTCCCTAACAAAGAGTTTTCTATGGCTCAATGTTGTTAATGTCTTTTTAATTGGTTACGGATGCGAATGGATGTTGTTTAGGGGTTATGTGATTAAATGCGTTTGTTTATTATGAATTCGACACATAAGACAAAGCAATCCACGTTGCTATCAAGAGAATTAAAAGATAAACAATAATTCAAGACTTTATAAAGATGCATTCACAGATAGAATTTTAAATATACCAAAGACAAGTGATCCAGATATAACAATTATGCATAGATTAAAATATCAGTGCCTTTATGGAGTCAACACTCTGCAATGCCTTGAGAAATAAACAAGTCATGAAATAAAGCTAGTGGATGTAACGTTGTGCAAGTCATTAGAGGAAATTTCTACTCAAAATGGGCCTCCTAAAAAAAATAATAAAATAATATTTATTAATTTTGGAGGAAGAAAAGAAAAAAACTACTTTTTTGTTTGTATTTTCGACATATCTCCCCGTGTTTTTACTCAAATTTCGATCAGGAGAGCTCGTTGGATGCGGAATTAAATTTCGCATCCAACGAGTACCCACTCGGCATACTTTTTACGGAACCCTTTACCCCAAAAACAAGAAATACCTGAAAAAACGTGATAATGACACTCGGCATACTTTTTACGGAACCCTTTACCCCAAAAACAAGAAATACCTGAAAAACGTGATAATGACATCATTATCACGTTTTTTCAGGTATTTCTTATTTTTGGGGTAGCGGGATCCGTCAAAAGTATGACGAGTGGGTACTCGTTGGATGTGGAATTTAATTCCGCATCCAACAAGCTCTCCCGATCGAAATTTGAGTAAAAAGACGGGGAGATATGTCGAAAATACAAACAAAAAAAGTAGTTTTTTTTATGATACTTATCCCCAAATTTATATTAAAAAAGTGTTTAAGACCTATACGGTATTTCAAATTTAAAGCAATTTCATTGGCTAACACATGATGACATGGAATTTGAGTTAAAGTTAAAAGGCCCATTTTGAGTTGAAATTTCCTCTAATGTGCTCTTTGTATATTTTAAGGATTTTAAGTGATCTTGCTTATGGTGTCAGCGAAGGTTTTTCAAGAGTCGGGAAAATGTTCCAAGTTTAATCTGTTGAAGACATGACGGCCCACCCAGTATCCCAGGCTGGTATCACGAAGATTGACCAGCTAGCTGAGAAGCTTAGACACCGGGGAGTTCCGGCGCCTCTACTAAGAAGAACTTAGGAAATTCTCTACAACGTCGGTGCGTTGGTTATGGGGTTTAAATTTTATTGTGTTTCTCTTGCAAGATTAAAAATCCAATGCCGTTTCTGGGTACTCCCATTTTGAAGTCGGTCAGAGCATACTCCGGCAAGGAAACAACGAAGTTAATTAATTATGGGTGAGTGAGTTGCAAATTTTATTAAGTCGATTAATTAAGACTCTTCGACAAAGAGTGCTCTTGACTTTGTCTTATGACAAAAATTCAAGAGACTTAATTAAACTAAATGCCTAATGCAAGGGAAAATGCAAACTAGCTATGCTCTTCAATAGAGAGTGCTCTTGACTTGGGTTATTGTAAGTTCAAGAGACTTAGTTAATTAATTAATTAAAAAAAAAGAAAGCTAAACTACCCAAGAGTCTCTTTCAGGGTTTTTAGGCCCTAATCGGGAAAGCATGGGGGTAAGTAAACAAAACCTTATGTTAGCAAAATAAATAAATAAAGAGACTTTTTACTTTTCTATTTTATGCGAGATAATTTAATCACCTTAGTAAAAGAAACAAAATTTGAACAAATTTGAACTATTCTATCCTATTCTACCTTTAGCAAATTGTTAAATAAATATGCAAGCATGAAAAATGGATGATACAAGCTTCCCCCAAATGGGGGAAGAGGGGTGTGGGTGGGAGCCGTAATCCCAATTGCTCTTTATTAATTTGTTCACAATGCTTGAAGTTTTGAGTCCTTTGTGATCTTGAGAATGTCTTCAAAGCAACCTGGAGAATGGGGATGAAGAAAGGGGAAAAATGAATGTTTCTTGGAGCTTATATCTTTGATTTTTTTGCCAGCATTCCCGCTTAACCTGTCATGAAAAGAGAAAAACCAGCGAGCTATTTTCCTGCAAAATTATGGATTAAACAATACAATACACTAACAAAATACACTTAGTACTTAAGCAAAGATATGAACTTTATGCTATTTCAAGTACTAACTAGATCTAAGTAAAAGTGCAAATATTTTGACACTTCCTAGATCTAGAAATGAGAGCAAGTAAGCTGCAAATGATTAGCTTTATAAATCAAAATTTTACTTGCAAACATAGAGTGGAGAAATTGAAAATTTTTAATTTCAGGGTGAATAAAGAAGATAAAACCACTTGGATCTTGAATCCTTGAAACCACTTTGGATCCCAAATAGCATGCAGCTGCTAGAAACGTATGCTTGGCTCCTAGAAAAGGAGATGCAACTTAGCTCAACCCTTTGCTTGGTACGGTGAAGTGATCTGCAGACAAAAACTTATACACTTGCCAAAACGGAGGTTTAATGATGTATTGTTTACTAAACAAATCACAAAAGCATGAAATATAGCTGAATAAAACAACGCTCTTTAAGATTTCGGAAAGTAAATGAAATAAATAGGTAACTTGAAAACTACAAATACCTATTCTTACGTGCTTTTATAAGCCCTCTAAAGCATGTATTAATACCCACAAATTAGCAAAAGCAAAGAAATTGAAATAACATCACCTCATTAACCAGAACATGCATATCCAAGATCTACACAGCATGAGCCTCCAAAGCCTCTCTTTATTAAAAAAAAAATAGGTTGCATAAGAGCAACAAGCATTACAATATTTCACCAGAGGTTCTCTACATCAATCATCCACCCTCATAGAGCTGAACGAGCCTCTATTTATATAAGAAGGAAAGAAGATAGGGCTCAAAACCCTAAATCCGGACTAAGAGTAACACCTAAGTAATTGAATGAGCTCGGCATGATGATTTGGAGTTGAACTGAGCTGCAACTGAGTTGTAATTGAGTGCTGGAGTAATGAGGGGGGGTGAGGTGGCTCATCCTCCCTCGTAATGATCACCCAACCAATAGATAACCCACACTTCAACCAAAAACGGATTTGACCAAAGAGGGCAAATTTTTGACTGATAGTTCAACTGCTACACTCCGATACTTGATCTGAAATTGACCAATATTGATTGGAATCATCATAAATGCTCCGTGCCATGTCATTTAGCCTTTTATTTCGCTGAATTCAGATTAATTTGGAGAGATTTGGATTTTCTCCAAAATAATCATTTTTATTAATTAATCAATATTTTCCCCAAAACTGACTTTTTTTGAGAAAATATGAGTTATGTGGCCGAATGATGATCTAAAATTTGGTGCTAGCTGGCTGGCTGGTCATGAATGATTTTTGGCTTAAGGTTAGAGCCTTCAATCACTGAATTCGGGTTTCGGATGACTAACTTATTACAAATTGAATTTTTCCATTTAAATTATGGAAAAATTTAATTAAAAACTTAGGAAAAATTTAAAAATTAAAAAATTAAAATTTTGACGCGTCCGGTAAAAAAATTTCGGAATTTTTTCTGAGGGTCCTAGTGACTTAGGACATGACCATAGTCTATTCTAATAATGTCTAGTAGGTTTATATATACTCAGTTGGGCTCTAATAACCCCCCAAGGCCTAGAATTCAAAATCGGGCATTCCAGCTTTGGAGGAAGCGGGATAAAACCTCGTCAATTATACTCGGCTATAAGCAAAGCATAATTGTCAAGGGAAAAACACTCCCTAGAATACCTTAGTTGAAATTCTACGTCTTAGGAGACCAAACCACTCAAAACACCCTACTAGCACATTTTATTACAAACCTCGCGGGGCCATGGTCATAATTATTCAAACAAAAAATTAACTAGCCAAAATAGGCTAGACACAAAGGCAGATCATCTGATACACTGGAATCAAACATTTATCATGTTTGTCAACTGGCGGCTCCTCAGCTAATCCAACTAAGTGCAAAATTAGTGGATAACATCTGGCTCCAACTGCGGGACGTGTGCTCGATCTAGTCTCTTATGCAAGGAGAGCATACAAGAACACCTGAATCTCTGGTTTCCACATCCTGTAAAAACATCTCAACTTGAGAAGAAAAACCTCAGTAGCACAAGTTTTATGAAAAAGAGCCAATGATCCAAAAGTTGCTTTATTCAAAGGAATGACAAAACTTAACTGAAAATTTCATTTATTCCGAAGTATAGAAAGAAAATGCTACAGTAAATGCTCACTTTAAGGAGCCTATTTTCCTACTCTAAGCATGGAAATAAAAACGGTTATGTGTAATCATAAATCCAATGTAACCACCTAAGCATTTTATTAATATAAAAAGGTTTTTCCTTGTCTTTGGTTATCAGCCAAAACAAGAATATTTTATTCAGAAAATGCAAACCTGCATGATAATCCAGAATGGGCGGGCTGGATGGGAAATCATAGGCATGAATAATGTCCTCAAACTTCTTCCCAAACTGGTAGGTGCTTGTGCGGGATGTTTCTATCCATGACTGGATAGCGCTGATATACAAATCGGGATGATGAGGCAGGTTGACCACTCCATGCTGATCACCAAAGCTTATCAAATGATAACTCGTTGTATAAGCCCCAAGCTGCTCCAAAACATAAGGAAAATCTATATGTGAAGACGATGGCTGAGAAAAACTTCAACTAGTTGCACCCCATATGATTCTTCACTATATTGCTTCTCCAAGTCCTCATTACAGATACTCAAATATAACTCTGACTGATCATAGGAAAACTTCAACTACTCTTCTTTACAACTTTTATGAGTTTTAGAATAACAACTCCCCTCGCTGGACACATCATAGATGAGATTCTCAAAAATATTTTCAAAAGTATCATAGGTTGGATTTTCAATAAAAGTCCAATAGTCATCATCGCCATCTATGTCGGTTATGAGAGATGCCTCATCACTGGTATCAAGTCCCTGGCTACATTCCTCATTTTGCTCAAAACAATCTTCTTCAAAAAGCTGGGTTTCAAAGATATCACAGGGGACCCAACTTTCCAAATATTTGTCATCAGGTGGAAAGCATGGGGGATTCCCATCACACAAAACTTCTAAGATTAAAGTCTCGTAGTTATCATCCATCTTAGATGTAAGGGATTCCTCCTCACTTGTATCACATCCCTGGCTATATCCCTCCTCATGATCATAGTCATCTTCTTCAGAAAAAAGGTCACAAGGTAGTAAACCTTCCAAACTATCATCATTATGTTCATTTGTAGGATTAGTACCAAAGTTTTTAGTGAGGTTATCCAATTGTTGACTATAATCTTCGACTTGATGCCAGGTTTCTGTGGTGTCAGGATGGAGCTATCCAACTGCGTTAATGTACTCAGGCTCTCTTGAATATTGTTTTGCCTTTCTCCAACTTTCTTCAGAAAGATTATGCATGTCACCTACATAGTTTATATATTCAAGCTCGCTTGATGGTGCTTTAAGGCCATAACCCTCTGGAAAACCATGCTCTTGAACATAGCATGCATAATAGCAAGAAGATTCTTCATGAAGGTCTTCACATGCCCTACAAAATGGCGTGCAAGTTTCAACCATGTTAGCAGACTCTAGCTGATGAGGAGGCCTTTGTTCATGGTTGGGTGCCTTTCTTTTCCAATTTACTTTTGGAGGAAATGTTCTTGGGACAAGTTGTGATTGTGGTCTTTCCATACTAATGACCTTGTTCTGCATCTCTTTCATTTGAGCTAGATGTTTATCTTCCATTCTTCCAAGTGTTTTCTTCATTTCCATCATTTGTTTTCTGTAGGAATCCTCTTCTTTATGCTCATTTGACTTTAACAGAGTCGAGGACTTAGAATAACTAGGAAGGTTGGATTCACCTGAAGACTGCATATTTTTGTCTATTTTGACTGCCATTTCTTGTGCGTTTAGAAGAGTAGCGGGTTCTTTATCCCTGATCCGATATTGCATCTTCCCACTAAGTGCTTCAATGTAATAAAGCAAGATAGATGGTGCAGGTGGTTTGTAAATGGCAGGAATGGCATTGGATAGTTCTGTGAATCTTTGGTTGAACTCATCCATAGTCTCATTGTCCTTCTTCTTTATGTTTGTTAAAGAAGCCAGTTGATGCCTAGGTTCCTTCTTTTCACCAAACCTATTAGTGAAGGCAGTCTTGAAAGCTTCAAGTGTAGCAAAGGAGTTGTCTGGTAAATTGTTGTACCAGTCACCAGCCCTTCCATCCAAAAATAGAGCAAATAACTTCATGTAAACATCATCATGTTGGCTTACGGGATCATCGACATAGGCATTGATGCATCTAGAAAAGTTCTTGAGGTGCATGGCGGAAGTTGTGGCATCAGTGCCGATATACATCGGGAATTTCTCGACAGCTTTGTCTGGAAGATGATGGGGTTGACCTGCTATCTGAGAAAAGTCGAGTTGAGTAAAATACTCACCCATTATGTCGGAAACACTAGTGTTATTGTTTTCTTGAGAATTAGTTTCTAGAAATAAACTATGGATGTCCGACAAAGACTGAGATCCAAGATCTTCAAGGATCCTACGAGAAGCAAGTTTATTTAGCCTCCTCCTATAAACCTTTTCAGGCTCAGGGATAAAACTAAGTAAACCTTTAGATTTTCTCCTGGTTGAATACCTTGGTAAAATTAAAGACAGTGGAGTCGCCAGATGGATTTCAAGTCTAAGATCAGCGAGGTGATTAAACTAAAAATCTATCAAAAAGGTATAAACTAGAAGAAACTAAGGTCGTCCAAGAATAAAAAATTTGTCCTCGGCAACGGTGCCAAAAGATGTTGTCTGCCGATTGCACACCAACAACAGAAACTTTCTGAAATACGTCTCATCACTTAGGAAAGTGGGAGAGGTGTGACCTTGGGGACAAGCACAAAGCGAGGTACTGTCACCTACTCCTAGCTCCTCCATTTAGGCTAACTCCTAATGAAGCCAAGGGGGTAGTCCCTAACAAAGAGTTTTCTATGGCTCAATGCTGTTAAAGTGTTTTTAATTGGTTACGGATGCGGATGGGTGTTGTTTAGGAGTTATGTGATTAAATGTGTTTGTTTATTATGAATTCGACACATAAGACAAAGCAATTCACGTTGCTATCAAAAGAATTAAAAGATAAACAATAATTCAAGACTTTATAAAGATGCATTCACAGATATAATTTTAAATATACCAAAGACAAGTGATCCAGATATAACAATTATGCATAGATTAAAAGATCAGTGACTTTATGGAGTCAACATTCTGCAATGCCTTAAGAAATAAACAAGTCCTGAAATAAAGCTAGTGGATGTATCGTTGTGCAAATGCTCTTGGTATATTTTAAGGATTTTAAGTGATCTTGCTTATGGTGTCAGCGAAGGTTTTTCAAGAGGCGGGAAAATGTTCCAAGTTTAATCTGTTGAAGACATGACGGCCCACCCAGTATCCCAAGCTGGTATCGCGAAGATTGACCAGCTAGCTGAGAAGCTTAGACATCGGGGAGTTCCGGCGCCTCTACTAAGAAGAACTTAGGAAATTCTCTACAACGTCGGTGCGTTGGTTATGGGGTTTAAATTTTATTGTGTTTCTCTTGCAGAATTAAAAATCCAATGCTGTTTCTGGGTACTCCGATTTTGAAGTCGGTCAGAGCATACTCCGGCAAGGAGACAACGAAGTTAATTAATTATGGGGGAGTGAGTTACAAATTTTATTAATTCGATTAATTAAGACTCTCCGACAGAGAGCGCTCTTGACCTTGTCTTATGACAAAGGTTCAAGAGACTTAATTAAACTAAATGCCTAATGCAAGGGAAAATGCAAACTAGCTATGCTCTCCGATAGAGAGTGCTCTTGACTTGGGTTATTGTAAGTTCAAGAGACTTAGTTAATTAATTAATTAAAAAAAAGAAAGCTAAACTACCCAAGAGTCTCTTTCAGGCTTTTTAGGCCCTAATTGAGAAAGCATGGGGGTAAGTAAACAAAACCTTATGTTAGCAAAATAAATAAATAAAGAGACTTTTTACTTTTCTATTTTATGCAAGATAATTTAATCACCTTAGTAACAGAAACAAAATTTTAACAAATTTGAACTATTCTATCCTATTCTAGCTTTAGCAAATTGTTAAATAAATATGCAAGCATAAAAAAGGGACAATACAAGCTTCCCCCAAATGGGGGAAGAGGGGTGTGGGAGCCGTAATCCCACTAGCTCTTTATTAATTTGTTCACAATGCTTGAAGTTTGGAGTCCTTTGTGATCTTGAGAATGTCTTCAAGACAACCTGGAGAATGGGGATGAAGAAAGGGGAAAAATGAATGTTTCTTGGAGCTTATATCTTTGATTTTTTGCCAGCATTCCCGCTTAACCTGTCATGAAAAGAGAAAAACCAGCGAGCTATTTTCCTGCAAAATGATGGATTAAACAATACAATACACTAACAAAGTACCCTTAATACTTAAGCAAAGATAGGAACTTTATGCTACTTCAAGTACTAACTAGATCTAAGTAAAAATGCAAATATTTTGACACTTCCTAGATCTAGACATGAGAGCAAGTAAGATGCAAATGATTAGCTTTATAAATCAGAATTTTACTTGCAAACATAAAGTGGAGAAATTGAAAAATTTTAATTTTAGGGTGAATAAAGAAGATAAAACCACTTGGATCTTGAATCCTTGAAACCACTTTGGATTCCAAATAGCATACAACTGCTAGAAACGTATGCTTGGCTCCAAGAAAAGGAAATGCAACTTAGCTCAACCGTTTACTTGGTACGGTGAAGTGATCTGCAAACAAAAACTTATACACTTGCCAAAATGGGGTTAAATAATGTATTGTTTACTAAACAAATCACAAAAGCATGAAATATAGCTGAATAAAACAATGCTCTTTAATATTTCTGAAAGTAAATGGAATAAATAGGTAACTTGAAAGCTACAAATACCTATTCTTACGTGCTTTTATAAGCCCTCTAAAGCATGTATTAATACCCACAAATTAGCAAAAGCAAAGAAATTGAAATAATATCACCTCATTAACCGAAACATATGCATCCAAGATCTACACAGCATGAGCCTCCAAAGCCTCTCTTTATTAAAAAATAGGTTGCATAAGAGCAACAAGCATTACAATATTTCACCAGATGTTCTCTACATCAATCATCCACCCTGATAGAGCTGAACGAGCCTCTATTTATACAAGAATGAAAGAAAATAGGGCTCAAAACCCTAAATTCGGACTAAGAGTAACGTCGGAGTAATTGAATGAGCTCGGCATGATGATTTGGAGTTGAACTGAGCTGCAACTGAGTTGTAACTGAGTGCTGGAGTAATGAGGGGGGGTGAGGTGGCTCATCCTCCCTCGTAATGATCACCCAACCAATAGATAACCCACACTTCAACCAAAAACGGATTTGACCAAAGAAGGCAAATTTCTGACTGATAGTTCAACTGCTACACTTCGATACTTGATCTGAAATTGACCGATATTGATTGGAATCATCATAAATGCTCCGTGCCATGTCATTTAGCCTTTTATTTCGCTGAATTCAGATTAATTTGGAGAGATTTGGATTTTCTTCAAAATAATCATTTTTATTAATTAATCAATATTTTCCCCAAAACTGACTTTTTTTGAGAAAATATGAGTTATGTGGCCGAATGATGATCTGAAACTTGGTGCTAGTTGGTTGGCTGGTCATGAATAATTTTTGGCCTAAGGTTAGAGCCTTCAATCACTGAATTCGGGTTCCGGATGACTAACTTATTACAAATTGAATTTTTCCATTTAAATTATGGAAAATTTTAATTAAAAACTTTAGGGAAAATTAAAAAATTAAAAAATTAAAATTTTGACGCGTCTGGTAAAATTTTTTCTAAGGGTCCTAGTGACTTAGGACATGACCATAGTCTATTCTAACAATGTCTAGTAGGTTTATATATACTCAGTTGGGCTCTAATAAGCCCCCAAGGCCCAGAATTCAAAATCGGGCATTCCAGCTTTGGAGGAAGCGGGAGAAAACCTCGTCAATTATACTCGACTATAGGCAAAGCATAATTGTCAAGAGCAAAAAACTCCCTAGAATACCTTAGTTGAAATTCTATGTCTTAGGAGACCGAACCACTCAAAACACCCTACTATCACATTTTATTACAAACCCCGCAGGGCCATGGTCATAGTTATTCAAACAAAAAACTGACTAGCCAAAACAGGATAGACACAAAGGCGGATCATCCGATACACTGGAATCAATTATTTATCATGTTTGTCAACTGGCGGCTCCTCAGCTAATCCAACTAAGTGCAAAATTAGTGGATAACATGTGGTAAGATGGCCATTGGGATGTTGATGGAGTTGAACCCTTAATATGTTGAAGTGGATAATCTATTGGAAACATAAATTAAAATAAGAATTAAATAAATTTTAAGGGCTTATCTCTCGACTACAAGTCGACCTGCAGATGAAGTTCAAAATATTAAATTGACCATGAGTGGAGTCGGCTCAGCCTTTAATGATAACTCTTAATTAAATAAAAGAAATGAAAATATATATATATATTTATACTAAGTCGGCTCAGTAAAAAAATCCATGATGAAACCAGTATAAATACACTTTATGTCTCGCTCAAAAAGAAGAGAAAAATTCGCAGGAGCTCAAAGGAAATTTTTGGGTACTGTAGCAAGCAGCTACAGTGGACAACAATTTTCAAAGTTCACTTTTATCCTTGTTTTGGGGCAACAGATGAAGCAAGAACAACAGATGAGGTTATTTTTTTATCTTTGAATTTCGGGTTTACTAAGGCAGCTAGTGAGGAACACGACCTTGAAATGATTCCTTTCTTTTGATTGGGATTTTCAGGAGTATTGCTCTGAGATTTTCGGCTAAATACCTGAGGCAGTCACAGTGAAAGTGTATGTGCAATTTCGGTGAAGTGTAGAGTTCTGAGATCTTGGGTGTAGCCGCAATTGTCTCTTTATGGAAGATCCTTAATGTTTTATCTCTAATTTTCATGCATATGACTGAGCTATCTGAGACAACAAACCTTACATAAGTTTTGATAGAGAAGAAAGGAAACTTCAACATTAGTTACAACAGATTCTAAATGAATGGCAAGTGAGGATTCTAGTAGACGTGAACAAATCGTTGACTGGACTGATATGAATTATTTTGGACTCTTGAATTAAGAAGGATAAGGAAATGTGGATGAAGACTTAGCATGACGGAGCAATAAGAAGATGGTTAAACAGAGCAGATTATGATAAGCAACTTTGACATGGATATGAGCAGAATTAGTGGTAACTTAACTTGAGCAATTGACAATGACATTGATGACATGACTAAGGATAAATTGATGTGACACAAGGAGTGATAGGTTGAAGACATAACAGTTAAGTGACAGATTGGTGAGCAGCTTGACAGTGGACAGATAGATGACAAGACTGAGATGACCAGATTGATGACTAGCAAAAATGACAGAGTGACATGTCTTTTGACAGGGTGGATGAAAATTGATAAGAGAAAAATTTGTATGTAAATACAAGCTGGGCCTTGTACCATTTTTTCTTAGTTGGATCTGAGAAAAAGACCAATCTGAGTCTTGGAATAGAAGTTGGTGCTTCTGATTCAATTGTAGCGGATTAACCCCTCGGTTGTAGTTGATTGAAGAAATACAAAAGATTACAAAACTATATCTTGTGTCTCTGGCAATGTGTTTTACTTAATGAATGGCATGTGCTTAGTTGATTACTGAAATATAGTTCATTGATGAATATGATATGTAAGTGAATTTGTAAATGATTTGAAGAAGAAGTTGAAATTGTTAATATGTCCAAGCTCACTGATTCACCCCACCCCCCCTCTCAATGAGCCATTGTGTCTAACAATTGGTATCAGAGCCGACCTTCATTACAAGCCTAGCAAGCTTGAAAGGATTCGTGGACACAAAATGGAAGGACCAACAAAACTCATTCACAATGAAGTTCTAGTTTTTGAAAAGTCAGATTATTTTGGTTGGAGTAAAATGAAAAAATTCCTAAAGCAATTTGGTGTTTGGGAGATAGTGGTTAACCCACCTGTCCAACCAAGCAAGAAGACAAAGACAACGGTTGAGAAAGACAATAAGATTGCCTTGAAATTTTTTATGGATGGACTATCAAGCCCTGTTCAAGAAAGTGTAAAAGATTACACCTCTGCCAAGGATCTCTGGTTCAAGCTGGAAGAAGAATACCAAAAGAAGAATCAAGACAAAGAAAAGGAAGCAGAATTCAAGGATGAAAAGCAAGAAGAAAAGTCCTTACAAGCTTTAGATACAAGTGAAGGTAAGTACTCTTCAATGGATGATAATTCTGAATGTAATGATGATGAAGTTGTTCTTACAGAAGATGCAGAAGAAGTCTTGTTGAAAGCTAATGATGCACTTACATGCATGTTGTTGGATATTGATCTTAAATTCAATCCGAGACTTAAGAAGAAGATTTTGAGGTCATTTAAAAAGTACAAAAAGGAAACAAAGACATTGCTCATGAGATTGAAACTCAGGAACAAAGATTTGCAAGATGACTAGAAGATCAAAATGATGAAGTTAGAAGTTTGAAGACTGAATTAGCAAAAGAACAAGGAGTCTGGTAAAGACCCTAAAGAACTTGAAGCGACAAGAAAGGAAAATATTGACTTGAAAACTAAGTTGGAGGAAACCAAAAGAGTAGAAGAAATCATGAAGCTACAACTGGAAGAAAAAGATAATACAAATCAAAAGATTAAGATGGAAGTTGTAAGTCTTAGAAAGAAAATCGAAAAATCAAATAATCATGTGAAGTTCAATAACAGCTCAGTTATGTTGGATAAATTATTGGATTGTCAAAGGTCTCCCTTTGACAAATCTGACCTTGGGTACAAGAAGGAAGAAGACAAATCTGAAGGTGGCACTTGGTCTGCCAAAACTCCAGAAGCAAGTCCATCATCTTCCAAAGGTAAAGACAAAGTTGCTCAGCATGCACCTGTACATGACAACAAAGACTTTGGAAGATAAAAAATGCTTAAAGAAGTTAGCACTGCACCTCAAAGCAAATTCTTCAGAAGAGAAGCAACTCCAAGATGGAACCAAAGTCCCAGGTATGAAAATGGATTTAATGGTTACCGTTTTTCTTGTTCTAACTTTGGTCATAAGGCTATGGATTGTAGAAGAAGTGGTGGAAGACACAATGACAAGATTAGATGCTGGACATGTGACCAAATTATTGCATCAAAATTCACATCCCATAGTTCTCATCTTCAGAGCACATAGAAAGGAGTCAGTTTACCTGATAAAGATTGTTTTAGATGGTTTGGGGGGTTTGAGAGAGGGAGGGGGATATTTCCGTCTAGATCCAATTAGATTTTGAGTTGTTTCAATTATGATCCTTTGCATACAATTCTATGTAGATTCATGGAGGCCAGTATGGCAAGCTATAAAACCTTACATTTCTCAAAAATTCTCTTCAAAACTCTCTAGAAAAGGAACCTATTGATGCGACTCTTTTTTCGTTCCCCTCCTTGCACTTACCCTATGTATTTGCAGATGTAAAATATGTTATTCCCATTATATATAGTGCAATCTGATATATATAAATGGTTAGCTTTTAACAACATCATTTCTATTATCATCTTTGGAGTCGATTACCTTTACCTGTAGAAGGGGTTGAGGGGATCGATAGTTTATTTACTTGATTTAATTGTAGATGACTCATTAGTCATGATGATGATCATGAGATACATTTATTATATTTTTTTGATGAATCATGAGTCAGGACACGATTCATTTTTTATGTGTGATGTATCACTAGAAATCTTATATATCTTATATATCATTTTTCCTTCCATATTCATGTGGCAATGTGTTTATTTGATGTTATTGTTGCTTTATATGTTTAAAAATTTGAAAAAAAATGAATATTTTTGTATTTTTTAAGTTTGTCGATATAATGCCGACGTGTTCCCAAGATATCCCAAAACGATGATTTCGGGACCTTGTCGATTTTTTCGTCAAGACTATGTTTGCAACTTTAATTTTGATCGAAAATATTGAGTTTGCAACATGATTCATTGGATGCATTGGGGTACATGTGAGCTTTTGCTTAGAGTTGTTGCTCTTCTTTGATTGATTTGATGCTAGGTGAGATCTCTTCATGTTTTTTTATGATATCTTGATGATGATATGCTCTCCTTCTTGGTTATATTGGCATGATTGGAGTATTTTTTCTTAGAATTGATGCAATTATCTAACATTGTGCATTTATGGAGTGGGAACCTATCAACTTAGGGTCTCCTTAATTTTAAAATGTTAATAATTATTCCTTGATGAAGTGTTTCCATTGGAATGCTTGACATTTCTCACTTAGGAGGCGCTTTCCATAAGTTATGGTAAGATTATTGATATAGTTATGTGGGTTTGAGGTCTCCTAACTAGAATGCCCTAGTGGATAGTTGTGCATTTCACTCACATGCCACTTTCTCATGACATGCTTAAAACCCCTTGATGGAGCACTGGCCTTATGCACACTTAATAAGCGTTATTTGGGGGTTATTTGTCTTTGGTTTGACTATTTTTCCCACATGGAGACTTAATGTTAGAGCACCCTGTTGTCGCCTTTCACACACTTGGGGGGGCGTGGTAGAAATCTTCAAGCCACTCGTTGTGTCCTTGGTGGCAAGTCTCAAGTCAAGGCTATCACCTTGTTCTTGACTCCTTCGTTTAGGCCAACTCCTAACGAAGCCAAGGCGGGGTAGACCCTATTTAGTTGCTAACGCTGTTAACACTTCGTGTAATGGTGAAGATTGAATTATTTATGAGTTTGATGAAAGTAAATACTAACACAAGATATTGCAACAGGATTTAAACACAACAGCATAAAGATCAATGCATGATATATAGAGCACATAAAAAAAGATGATTATATAATGTAAAGAACCAGTGCCAAAATGGAGTCCACAGATAAAAACAAATGTTGTTATATTGCTAAAAAAAGGTGTTGCAAGTGCCCTTGGTCAGTTTTAAATTAATGTGGAGATGAGTTGATTAACTTATGGGGAGAAGGGAACTCCAAATATACCCGAAGATATGAGGAGTATGTCCAAAACCATTATCCGATGCGACTCCCTGCAAATGTGGGATGGTTGGAGTCTCGGAGATGTGTTCACCACTACACCAACAAGGGTGTAGCCTAACGGTGTCTCGAGGTCGCTACCCAATTGCTCCCGCTTCCTTTGTGGATTTTGCCACCGCAACGGATTAAATCAAGGCGTTGGATTTTCACTTGGGAGGTTATTTGAAATGTGAGGACTATATAAAGCTAGTCACCCACGTTGCTTTTGATGCAGCCAACTGTTTGGACGAACCGCAGCGGTGCGGAGCATACACAACGGAGTCTAAAGGATTTTAAGTATTTTAAAATTGGTTTTGTTTTTTAAAAGAAGAAAAGTGATCTCCATGAATCTCTTTCGGTTCAAGTGAACCTCAATCGGGAAAGCAAGGAGGGGTAGATTTTATTAAATTTTTGAGATAGAAAGAACATAGAAAGCAAAAATGATAGAGCAAGTTGTCTAATGCATCTCTTTCCCCTTTCGGGTGACTCGGAAAGTCGTGGGGTAAGCTGTAGTATTACTTTGAATATTGAATGACATGATAAAATTTGCAATATTAAACAAAGTATACTATCCTGCAGATCAATAAGGAAAACTAAACTAAAACAAAATATAAAAAAATGAAAAAAAGTGTGAAAAAGGGACATAGACGTGGATCCCCCCAAGGGGGATGGGGAAAGTGGGCTCGAAAGAGCCTACTCGAGATCTTTTTTATTATTGCGGCTACAATGCTTAGAAGAATTGCTCTTTGGTCCCTGTTATCTGGGATCCAAAGGCTTACAACACAGAAAAAAAAGAAACCCAGCTGTGGGGGGAATTTCTGAGAAGCTCTAGATGGCCAAAAATTGTATTTTCGAGCAGAGTTTCCTTCTCTTTTTTGATGGACCTGCTAAAACCAGCAAGCTTTATTTGTACAAAGTGCCCAAAAACACTTTAAAAGTTCCTTTGGACAATGCAAAAAAAAATTTAAAAATTTCAAAGTTAAAACTATGTAAAAAAAGGCTAAAATTAACCGAGGAAAGCAAGCTTTCCTTGGGATTTTGGCTTGCCTTTTGGGCAGCCAATACAATGTGCACTTAGATGCTAAATTTATCTTTAAACTTTAAAAGAAGACTACCTTTAAACAAGCTAAGTATTTCTTTGTAATGCTTGCAAAAAAGGTGATTTGAGGTAGATCTCTTTTAAATGGAAATTTGCATGCAAAAAACTGAGATCTAAGCTAACAAGATCTTACTAATTAAATTTATTAATGATTTTTCTTTGTAAATAGATCTAAGCAATAAGATATTGAACAGTAACCAATTTGAGAAAAAATTTGAAATTTGAGGAGGAAGAGGAAGAGATGGTGCTTGTTGCTGCAATAGATCTTCCAAAGAAACTTGTTAGTGAAGCACCAAGGGACAAACCTTCTCAATTTTGTTGGAAAATGAATGGAATCAATCTTGAACCACAACTCTTCCAATCACGGGAAACCTGAAAGCTAGAAGACAAGTCCTGCAGACAAACTCATTAAATCTGAAGATAGCATGAGATTTAATCTTATTTAGCATGCAAATATTAACCCACTTAAACATATGTAGCAAAATAGGAGTAAGTAACCTTACTTACAATGATCTATTCCTATGATTCAAACAACCATTTAGGCAGACAACAGTTAAAAGCAAAACTTGAAAAAATAGCAGTTCACCTCAAAAGCAGCATGATAATGGTGATCCACACATGAAAGCACACCACAATTTAGCCTCCAAAGCTTCTCTTTTATTCCAACAAATGAATGATCAATACAATATTACAGCAATAGCAATCTTTTCTCCCCGGCTCTAGCTAGCTTGAATGAGAGAAAGAAGCTTTATTTATAGCCAGACTGGCCAAGAGGGGTGCATACTTGACTAAGAGAGAGACTCCAGCTGAGGGAGAGTTAAAATGAGCTTCATCTGAGCTTGAACTGCACTTGAACTGAGTAGCACTTAAGAGGTAGGTGCCACCTCTTCCACCAACTCCCAGTATCCAACCATGAATTTCCAAATCAACAACACATGTGGGAGGAGAGAGAAAGAGGGCGCAACCTCCTTGACTGCGTGAGCCAATTAACCTCCTCTTCAGCCTCAATCAGGGACTACAATCAGGGAAATGACTCGCCTACTCCATCTGAAGCTGATGAGATTGATTTCAATCAAATCGGAGAAGATCCCACTGATTTAGGAATTTGGGAATATTCTCCATTTATTAATTATTTCTATTTTTTAATTAATAAATTTGATTTTTTGGAGATTTTCATTTAAGTCATAAATTTATCGCTTAAAACTTAGGAAAAATGGGTTTTTGGGTTAAACGGGTGCTTTGAGTTAGAAAATGAGCGCACCACAAAGGCCAAAACTGATCCCTAACCACACTTTTATTAAATTTCCATTTTTTTCAATTAGAGTATTAAAAAATAGCCTAAGTTTACGGAATTTTTTTTTTTTTACCAAAACTTAAAAATAAACCTAGAGGGACCTATCACATGTCTATATGACTCAATATTAATGCCTAGCATGTTTATAAACATTGACCCATAGACTCTAATAACCCCCTAGGCTTAAACACCAAGACGACCACCCCAACTTTGGAGGTATGAGTGAAAAAATCAGAAATTATTAGTCGTTTATTCAACAACAAATAATCTCTAAGGGAAAAACACTCTAGGCTAGTCGGATTGATATTTAAGTTTAGGAGAACGAGTCTTTTACATACACCACAATGCTAGAACATTTTATTACAACTCCCCCAAGGGGATATGAACATGTGGTACAAGAGAATTTAAAAACATTTCCCAGAAGAAGCCTGAATGACTTCTGAACTCTGAATAATGAACAATGGTGTTTGTTCGTCTCATCCTGCTCACTTGATACCACCAACTAAGTATGACTTAGTGGGTAACACACCCTAGCTCTTTAGAGTGGTCTCTCACTTGGAGATTGTTTATTGCAAGAAAATCTTTGGTTTTCCTTGGAGCTCCCTCTCTTCTAGCACATATCTTGTGACATGCACACATTTTATTGCTTGAAATAGTTGATACATGTCTCTAGGGTGCATTGTTCTTGTGCTCATTGCTTGACTACCCTTGTTTGTGGGGAGACATTTTGTGTTATATAAAAATATGTATATAACATTATAATAATAATATAACAATTAATATTAATTGTTAATAAATACACAATTAATAATTAATTTAAAGTCTAGAGTCATGCTTTTACGTGAAAAGGTACAAAGGGGCTTATAAAAGTCCAAAACATTATGAAATGTAAAATCACTTATCTTATTAAATATATTTTTCATTATATCCATACATGGATTATTTATTTTATTTGCACAGGAAGTTTTTGTAGAAAACGAATTTTTCTCGTTTCAATGGTATTAGAGCCAACCCTTCCTCTGGCTTGTGCTCACTCGGTTTGTAGCCATTCAAGTAGAGTTTCTCTACATTATTGGTCGTTGACCAAGAAGTGAGGTCTTTGGCCTTCCTCCACTCACAACATTTTTCCCTCCAACCATCCTCACTCACAATCCTCTCTAACAAAATACCCTGCCCTCATCTCCCTACACGCTCTCACCACCATCTTTGCGGCTCCCCCTCATCGCCTCCCTCACCAACGGCCCTCGGCTCTTCTCGACTACCCACTTTCCAATGCGCATCCATTTCCCTCCATGCGTTTCCCACTCTCATTCATTGTCCACCTCCTCCCATCCATCTGCGCCTTATTCCTCCAGCCCTCCTCACACCAGATCCTCCATCCATCTCCGCTGCTTTTCACCTGCACTCTTCTTGGGCTCACTTTCCATTGCATCCCCCTTCCTCTATTGCGCATTCCCTCTTGCTACGCACTCTCGCAGCCTCCCCAGTCTCCCTGTGCGCGCCTTCCTGTTGCTCGCCCTTGCATCCCCCATCCAACTTGCTTCCCTCACGCCTATGCTCCTCTCCTACACACATTGCCATCCTCCTTGCTATCTGCTCTCTTCATCCACCCCCAACGCCCTCACCTTCCTCCCTCTTACTCCCTCCTCCGTTGCTCCATGTCCACCTGCATCTCACCTCTTATTTCCCCCACGCTCTCTTCTTCCCTGCGCATCATTCTCCTTCCCTGCACCACCATCTACGCGACCACCTGCACGCTCCCCATCTGTGCTCTCTCACTCCTCCCCTAACACTCCGCCTTCGTGGCTCCTCTCGCCTCACTACCCTTCCTTCCAACTCCCATCGCTCCATTAAACCCTAACTTCATTCCATTAAATATATATATATAATAGTATTATTATTATAATACTACATATTATTATTTCAAAACCTAAAGAAATTCTATAAAAAAATAATAATAATAATTAATCTTTATTATTATTGTTTTTTTGTTGTTGGCTAAGTGGAATAACCCCCTCTGACTAGCAGGTTTTCCATTGGCTAAGTTACCATGAACCAGGGGCATCTAAGCCGTCAAAATCACCCGGGGATCACACCTGGCCTGGACTGCACCAACCCTTAACATGGTTGGAATTTTGGTATCTGTGGGATTTGAATCGACAACCTTTCCGCTTAGGGGCGTCTTAACCATACCCGCCACCAACTGTTCTACATCTCACGGATGATCTTTATTATTATTGTTAATAAAATAATAATAATAATAATAAAAGATTCCACTCCTTAGACCTTTAAAAAAAACTTGTAATAATAATAATTTATTATTACTATTCAAAAAAAAAATCTATTGTTATTATAATTATTAATAATAGTTTAAAAATTATTATTATACATTAATAATAATTATTATTTTGAAAAAAAAGTATAAAAGGTTTAAAAAAAAAGAAGATTTTTGGAGGTTATTACACAATTCGTGCCAAGATCTATCACTGAAATCGATAATTCATGACGATTACAAAGGAAGAGTTGCAATCACAGTTACAAGCAGTATTGACTCAGTTAGAAAATTACAAAGCGACCAATAATTATCTACAATGTGATATTGATAAGCAGAAATTGGTTAAAATACTTCAATATCAAAGGACTCATACCTTAGAAATCCAAAATCAAATATTGGAAAACAATAATGAAGGTTTTAGAAAAATGTTATCAGTTAAGGATGAGCAAATATCACATTTGAGAAGTCACAATCAAAACTTAGAAGACCAGATCAAAAAGTCATTAGAGGAAATTTGAGGTCTAAAATGGGCCTCCTAAGGAAAATAATAAAATAATAGTTAAAATAATAAAATAATAGTTATTAATTTTGGAGGAAGAATGAAAAAAACTACTTTTTTTGTTCGTATTTTCGACATATCTCCCTGTGGTTTTACTCAAATTCCGAGTGGGAGAGCTCGTTGGATGCGGAATTTAATTCCGCATCCAACAAGTACCCACACTGCATACTTTTGACGGACCCTGCTTCCCCAAAAATAAGAAATACCTGAAAAAACGTGATGATGATGTCATCGTCACGTTTTTTCAAGTATTTCTTATTTTTGGGGAAGCGAGGTCCGTCAAAAGTATGCAGTGTGGGTACTCGTTGGATGCGGAATTAAATTCTGCATCCAACGAGCTCTCTCGCTCGGAATTTGAGTAAAAACACAGGGAGATATGTCGAAAACACGAACAAAAAAAATAGTTTTATTTTATGACGAATATGTCAATTCAACCATTATGGTTGACTCATTTTATTGAAATTCTATTGGTTCCTGAATTCCAACTCACAAAATTTATTGTTGGCGCATTTTCTTATAAGGCCCATTTTAGACCCCAAATTTCCTCTAATGCAAGAATGACGAAAAATTACCATATAGAAGCGATAATGACTTCAAAGAAGACATAATGCGCCTAAACAAGATCATTAAGGACAAAGATAGTGAATTGGTGCAAACCCATATGAAGCTAGAAGCATAGTTACATATATCGTGTCAAGGAATATGTCGTCGAGGGTCCGGAATGTAACTTATTGGCAACAATGGCAAAAATATCGGAAAATATCGGCAAATGTTGTAAAGCATAAAAAAAATACAAAAATAACCATTTTTTTCAATTTTTTTAACATCCAAAGCAACAACAACATCAAATAAACACATTGCTACATAAATATGAAAATACAACTAATATATAAGATGCATAAGATGTCAAATGCTGGATCATGATTCATGATCACATATCGACTATAAAGTGATAAACTGAAAATATTGAAATATGTTCTTGATGGAATGATAGAAAATCACATCAAATGATCAAAATAAATGTCTCTCAAGAAATTAATCATCATGACTCATGAGGCATCTAGATACTAAATAATACAATGATAAATAGTAGGAATCATCGATCCCCTCAACCCCTTTTCTAGGCAAGGGGCACCACTCTTCCTCTGGAAGCAGTAGGGGGTCCTGTAGGTGCTTTGGATGAGTTAGGGGTCAAATTGGAAGCTCCAACTACTTAAGCTATGGTGGAAGGTCCAACTACTCTACAATTTTGATGAAACTTTTCATATTTAATTAGTGAAGGGTACATTTTTATTAAGGTCATGATAAAAGATTCCAATAGTCAATGCCACCAACATCAAGGTACAAGGATGTGCTTGATTAAATGCCAATCCCATACCCTCATACTTGATAAAATCCAGTGGAATTGTTGAAATCTTGAAATCCTGAAAACTATTAAGTCTCTTCAATTCTAAATGGGATCTAAAATTCTACTTTTTGCATATGAAGTCCGATGAGGTTGGAACCACTCTCAAACATCCTGAAACAATTAATGGCAATGTTAAAAATTTAAGTAAAAAGATAGAAAATGAAAGCAAAGGAGAATGTCACTTTTACTTTAAGAATTTAATACTACCATTTATTACTTTAAAAATTTAATATATTTAGTTTTAATAACACCGCCAAAAACTTAACCCATGAATTTATTTTTCCAATTCCATGCAAATTTTTTTAGCAGGCCGATATTTTCCAAAATATCCCGACATATTCCCGATATATCGCGATATATTCAAAATGTCGAAAATATCGCAATTTTTTAGTGGCGATATATCGCCAAGGGGAACGACTCGCGATATATCGCCGATATATGTAACTATGGCTAGAAGATCAAGATTCAAAGATATGTCAACATCAACAACAACAAGAAAAACTCCAGCAAAAGTATGGCGACATTAAGAAAATACACAAGCTGGAAATTAAAGAAATCAATGACAACTTAGCAAGCAATACCGAAGAACTATTTCGACTAAGAATTCATAATAAGACATTACTTACAAATATCAAGAAGTTGAAACATAGTCGAAAGACAAAACCTTCCAATGAAGACCTCAAAGGAAGAATATTAGAAAAGGAGGACGAAAACCAGCGGCTAAGAAATCTTAATCAAGAACTAGAGGAACAAATCGAGAAGTTAAAAGAGGACAAAAAGTCGCAAGACGACAGGTTCAAGAAGATTCAGAGTAATAACAATCTACTGAAGAACAAAGTAGCACAAATCTAGAAAGAAGCATCCAGAGTTTCCAGAAAACAAATTCAAGTTGAGGAAGAAGAAATAAACACAAATTTAGTCTTTGTCACAGTTCAAAAGGAAGTCAATCTAGTAGAAAAACAAATAACAGAAACTCCTTATCAACACCCCAATTATAAACGTCATTTTGACCAACGACAAGGTCAAAATGAACATACACAGAAGAGTTATGTTGTCAAACAAACAAGAACATCAAATCAACATACTAAGCAACAAATGAGAAGAACCACCCCACATGGCCATCAAATAGCTCCAATGAAGATAGATCTCGGATGGACCACATCAGCGACGATGCGACGTTTCTTCTTTGAAATTCGTAACTTGTATCGTCTCATTTCATCAACTGTCGCAAATACTAAAAAAAATGATCTAGAGATGNAACATTATAATAATAATATAACAATTAATATTAATATTATTAATATTAATTGTTAATAATGCACAATTAATAATTAATTTAAAGTCTAGAGTCGTGTCTTTACGTGAAAAGGTACAAAGGGGCTTATAAAAGTACAAAACATTATGAAATATAAAATCATTTATCTTATCAAATATATTTTTCATTATATCCATACATGGATTATTTATTTTATTTGCACTGGAAGTTTTTGTAGAAAACAAGTTTTTCTCGTTTCATTTTGCACATGGATGGCATATTGGCATGGTTGGCTATCATTTCTAGTAGAGCACTCCCCATGATTTTCTCTGTTGACACTCGTATGGGTGTTGTTATCATAGATATATTGTAGTTGGGCTACTATGATGTAGCATGCAACATACAGATTTATCTCTCTATTTTTCTGAGCCAGACATTCAGATGGGATTACAGCATGGATCATCATTTCCAGCATGAGCCATTCGAAGCCCTTATTTAGAAGCAGATGCAAATTATTTCCTTGCCAAGACTGAGATCTCCTTGCCCTTTGAGGTGACTTCAATGGTGACTTAGTTCATCCGAGCAAAGCAGCAGATATGGTACACAATTTACAAATGGGTATATCAGGTAGAGAAATTTTCTCTCTGATGTATACTAACACCTTTGACTTGTTATGCTATGACGATTATGGTGACCTATGGTTATATTATATGACTAACTGATAATTAACTTGTGTTGAGAATGATTAGAGAATATGATGTTGAAGACTATTGCTTATGCCATGCTTTACACAATTTTTAGACCTTAGTGCTATGTTGGTTCCATGTATCACTTGCCCCCATCCATCCAACTCATCCATGATTGACTTTTTCCTATGACCTATGTTTTATTGAGACATGTGAGATTGAAGATCCTTTTCCCCATCTTGACCCTATGCATGATAGACTCCATGTTTTTATGTGTCTCTGGCTATGAAGTATGTGGTTTGGTCAGTGTGGCCAAGTTCACCGATGGGTTTCCTGTAGTCCTCAAAACAAGTGCTCCAACCAACAGTGTCTTTAGACAATAAAGCATCGGAATGCATAAATGATATATCTAAATGATGCAAAACACAAGCTGCGATTAGTAGTGCTTTTAAGCGCTAATGCTTGTACGTAATTGTTATAAATTAGCCAGTGGCCAAAGGATGAGCACTCATCCATTGTATGGTGTAAGGCTCATTTGGCCCCACAAGGGCAATAGGGTGAGGCAAACCATTGGGACTATGGATGCCCATTGGTAGCGGAGCTAGGCCTTAGTCATTTTCTAGAGCCCAGAAGGCTTTCCAGGGCACCTGCCTTTCTAGGCTGGTTATTATCTTGTGTTAAATGCCTTAAAGTTGAAAGTCAATGGTCAAAGGATGAGAACTCATTCATTGTATAATGTACGGCTCATTTGCCCCTACAGGGAAACATAGTGAAGCTGACCTGTTAGGGTTATGGCTTTGTCATTTTCTGGAAGCCCAGAAGGATTTCCAGGGAACTTTTCTTTAAAGGTTGACTAGTGTTGCAAATTGTTAAATATTCTTAAGTGGAAAGCTTGTTAGAGCCTGAAGGAAGCAAGCCCATGTACTTTATCCATTTGTGAGACACCACCATCCCCTATTGCTATTTGCCATGCATATGTCAGTATGGCTATGTGTACTCATCATCATTCGGAGAAATCACATGGTCAAAATTAACGAGAGGTCATCACCCTTTTACTTTAGCCTCGCTTTCCTTCCTCACCCAACACTAGCAAATTGTTTGAACTTTGTAAGTATGGCATATACAAGTGACTTCCAGAAGATTCTATGATTACTCAAAGAGACAGGTATATCTTACTAATTATTATTATTATTATTATTGTTGTCACCATGATTCTGATTGGCATGATTTAAGTTAGGTTTTAATATACATCTTGGAGCAATTCTTACCTTGGTGCATGCAGGTTTAGCTCAATTCAGTATCTCACCTCCAGTTTGGGTATTTTGACCTAGTCAACCCAGTTGACCAAGTCAAACACGGTTCCCAAGGAAGTGACTACAAAATATAACAGTGCCTATATTCGCTCCAGACATGCCCATGACCAATACTACAGTCTCAGTTTTCACCAGATGGTCACAGTTATTGATTATTATTTTTTATTGACTCTGGCCATTATTTTTATTATGAGATGATGATATTTATGGCATTTCAGTGGATCAGTGTGTATGAGTAGTCACTTGTACCATTGTACTATGTCTGCATACACTTCTGTGCAGTCAGTTTGCCCCAGTTCTCTACCTGAACGAAGTTATAATTATTATCATTATTTTCAGAGGATGTACCACCAAAAAATGAATTAGGAAATCACTGAAAAAATCGATTTGGCTTGTGTGGTCAAGGAAATGGCAAGGGAATTTCTCTGGAAGATTTATTATGGCTCTCTGGACATATTTGCATCAGTTTCATTCAGTATGATGTCCCATATTATTTGTTTGGCTATGTTAGTGAGGACGTTCCTTGGCACCCCTCACCTTGGTTATGTGATGTATGACATTGATATATCTTATGTTATGATGTTGTAATGGGGCCTAGGGAATATTGAGCCCCTAAGGTGACCCCCTTGATGTATTATCATGTCATATCTTGTTGTTATGATGTATTTCGCCTTAGTAAGGTGTCATTGGGAAAAAAGTGCGCCCCTCTTGACTTGGTCATGTTGATCCATGTATTGATCTTTGACAAAGTGATCTCCATCGTTGATGATGTTTTAATCTCAACCGTTAGATGAAAAAAGTTAGGGTTTGTTTCTCTCAAAAGCTATATAAAGAAGAGACCCCCCTCATTGTATCCCATTGGGAAATTTGGCACCATTGGCTCTTGAAAAATAATAGAGAAATTTTTATGGGATCTCTTGTCTTATGTGGATGATTGAAGAATGTTCTTTGTGATCGAATGATGCTATCTCTTGCTTGCATTGGAAAATCTTGGTGAATTTCTGGCATATCTTTTGGATCCATCTCACTTGCTTGATAGGGAAATCGATTTGGAGAGGGGCACACTTGTAGAAGACATCTGCCTTGTTCTCTCATTCGAATCTTGTGGTTACATGGAGTATTTTTATCGCATGATCTCTTACTCTCTCATCTTTTATTTCTCGTCAATAATTGTTCTTTTTCTTGGTCGATCTAATTGATTTGATCTTTGGCTTTGTAGGAGAGAAAGTGCATCTGTGGCTCCTTGGGTGTTTGGTTTGAAGTCAGATCTCACTATCTGTCAACTTGATCTATGCGGGAATAGTCTTCATCACTTCGGCATTCACCCTCTAAAACATCAAGTTTTTTTGGGTAGGATCTCTTCCTATCTTTCTATCTACTTGGGGCTACCATTTTCCTTTCACAAAACCCTAATTTAAAACCCTCGTCTATCAGTTTTGTAGGTTCTAGTTTGTGGCAGTTAATGAAACTAAAAACCCACTTTTGAATAATTCTAAAACCCCTAATTCTAAAGTTTCATGATCATCGGACTCCATTTTCTCATCCAACACACTAGTCTACCCTTTAGGGGGAGACACCCTACTTGGGAGGAGTGGGTATCTTCAGTTCCACAAATTGGGTATTGCTAGTTTCACCTCCTTTTGTCTAATCTTACAACTAGCAATCAATCTGAGTGTCCAATTTTACTTAATTTCACCATTTACCCCTAGATCCAATTTCCATGCTTAAAACCCTAGGGTAAATTGGGGCTTTTCATATCGACACTCATAATCTCTTAGTAACTATGCAAAACTCTAATTAACTACCTTACTAAGAGGTCTAATCAAAATTCCATGGGTTATCTACTTGCTTTCTTTATTTTTAGGGCTATCTTGGTTATAGGGGCGCCCCCTAGGTTTAGTGTCTCCATTGAGTCTAAAGTGTCGGTATCCTTGACCGGTGTGACATCTGAGTTCTTTCAAAGGTCTTGGATATCGTAGGTCACAACTTTAGTTTCCTTCCCCCTCTTCCATCTTGGATAGGATCACCCTACAAGGAAACTACAAGATTCGTGATAGGAGGCACATGATCATACATTTTATTGCTTGTAGGATGGGGCCATCCCCTTCCTCATGGAATTAGTTGAGTAATGCGGGACCTTGTAGTTGATTTGATTCCACTATCTTCATTGATGGACTTTGTATTCCATATCCAATATAGTAATGAGTAGCTTACATAGACCCCTAGGAATACTCATAAAAAAGTATAAATATACATGGGTATCGCTGCATTGGATGTGTTGGTTGTTGGATGTATTGGATTGTAGCAAGCATCGCTCATGGAGTGATTCCTTCCATACAAAGTAATTGATGGTTTTACCCTACCTTAAGGGTTCCTCTCTACATTCTTGTGTGATTGTATTTTGGGTTATTCTTATTAAGTTTTTTCTGAAGTTGAAGGGTTCTATAACATTTGTGATTCAATTTCAAGGGTTAAGGATCACTACAATTTCCTCTAAGTGTTATTCCTCATCATCTATTGCTGGGTCCTCTTGTTTTTCCTTGTCTTGCTTTTGTTTTGAGTCTTGCTTTGTCTCTGTTGTGTCTCTGTTGTGTTCCTCTTTCGTTTGCCTCTTGGGGTCTGTTTTGTGCCAAGCTCAGAAGGGTTTGTTTGTTCTGCTCCACTATTGCTGGCCAGATCTGCAGCTGTGTTTGCCCCTTCCTTTAGATTCTCTGCTGGATCTTGTGATGCTGGCTGTATCTCAATGCTAGGTTTCTCACTGAGTCACAACTCACTAGTGTTATCTCAAAGAATGTTGAAGCTGTTTTCATTTGGCTTGCAAGTTTTGGAAAGCAGAGACCTGGTTTTGGAGCTTCTTCTTTTGTTCTAAACTTTCTTGAAACCCTCCTCGTCTGTCCCCTCTGCTGCTATTACATTGAGTGGGTCATCCCAGAAAAGGTGTCCATGTTCATGATATTTGCGGCATTTGAAATGTGTTTATAGTCTAGGCTTTGCATCCATTCCACATCCTGGAAACTTATTCTTATGGATTTTGATGAAAGAACTGAGTGTGTTGCATAGCCCTTTTAAAGTTTCTTCATCCCAGAATTCTTGAGGAAGTGAGTACATGAATATCCAGATAGAGGCTTGTGCAAAGTCCTCCATAGCTGCACTGAATCTTTCTGTCCAGTGTCTCAGATGGAGACCAGCTGAGTTAAAGTAGGGGCCATTTTTAAAGATTCTTTCCCTGTCTCTACAGTCACTAAAGATTACAATGAATGCCCAGGAACTTGGTTATGACTACATTATCCTTCATAAACTAAATATAATCACTTATTCTGCTAGAAGTAACTTCATACCTCAGATTCTCTGAGGCTTCAAGTTTTACCTTTGTTTTGTCTTTTTGTTTTGCTTCCTCATTCTGACACTAAGATCCCTCCTGTGAATTGTGAACCTCATTGGCTCTACTGGACCTTGCTGTCACCGCTACTTTGAATGATGCCTTGGGGACAGAGAGATTTCTCTCTTTCAAGGAAGCCATGGCTTCTCCTGCTAGGGTTGTGATTCGGTGAAAAACTTTAGAAATTCTCAGAACTAACTTTGCTCAGGTTCAAAGCCACTGTGGGCATTCTTCTCCTTGAAAACTCCTCCCCTTTCCATGAGAAGCTGTTGTTACTCATCACACTGATGAAAAGGATCATTTTACTGTTATAGATGTCGCAGCTCAGATCCAAACAGTAAGAATATAACCACCGTGACTGATTGGTGATCTTTCAGACAGTTACAAGGCATGGTAACAAAGCAGAGCCTATACACCAATATATAAGTAAGAAAGTTCTGACTCCTGAGTCCTATGTGGGCATTGAATAATATAGTGAAAACTAAGCATGATACAACATGATGCATGAACAATATATTAGACAAACCATATGTAACTGAGGCAAGTGGAGAAGGTGATCCAGCCCTTGCATCCTTTCTACTCTTTTAAAGTTTGTGCATTATTAAGGCCACTAAACAGAATTTCGCTCACATCCCCATTTGATATTTACCGTAATATTGATTCTCTTTTTGAACATGAAGCATGTAAGTAGGGGTTAAGTTTTCTGTGCTTTTAGTTTAAGGTGTAATGTATGTACCTCTTAGTTAGAAACTGTAAAGAGCTTGTTAAGTTGAATATGATCAGAGATTTGGGTTGAAAGGGACAAGCATATTGCTGCAAATTTTGCTCCCATGGTATGTCCAAGTTTTGAAGGAAAAACTTTAACAGTTTCTATTTTTCTTCTATACTTGAAGTCAACATAAAACTTTCATGTTTGTTCTTGATATGTCATTTCTCTCATCCAGCTGAATAGCACATCCTGGTAATTTATTATTGATACAGGCAAAATGTGGCCAGAGGACTGTCGGTGAAGTACTTGACACCAGACTCTGTGATTGACTACGTCAAGCAACATAAATTGTATGTTAACCATTCAAAATAAACAAAACCACCAACCGTGCATTCTGTATTTGTATAAGGTGTGAACTCCCTTGATCTTCAATTTTAAAACTAGCATCACCTCATTGTGTATAGTGTATGTGTTTCTTATAATTTTTCAAGGTACATATTATGTTATTTTGAAATTTTCTTTAATCGTGATGGGTAAAAAACAAGGCATGGTGGATGCCTCTCTGCAAATGGGAGAATAATGAAGGTCTCTCTTGTAAATAGTTACCTCTATATGCCTCTTGTACAGAGATCTTAGACAAATATGGCTTTGTGGTTACTTGTAAAAATGTTTTCATTCTTTCTCTAGTCTTCAACTTTTCAGTCTTTGGTACTGAGAAACTAGCTAAAATCCAGAACTCGGATATTTTCCAATTATTATATCTGAATAGCATATATTTCAGTTATATCCAAAATTGTGAACTGCCTCTTGTTAGGTAAATTTAGTTCAGTATCCAGAACTTGATGTTTTTTCTCAACTATCATATCTGAGTGGCATATATTTCAATTATCTGTATCCCAAAATTGTGACCTGCCTATTCTTAGGTAAATTTTGTTCATTAAGTAGCACTGCATCATCGAGATTACTCCCACCACATCATTTGCTGGACAACCAAGGGGATATAATATCTACAGAATTTTATACATAGTTACCAGGTATGAGAGATTTAGCAGATACAAGAGATAAAAAGGTCTCAAAAAGAAATTTAGATGTGAAGAAAATACTGGAAAGCATGTTTTTATATATGATTAGAAATATATCTCGAAATGAATGCCTATATATTGTTTAACATATAGCTATGCTTTTATATATTAGTAAACAACACTGATCAATATTGATTATTCTTAATGCTCTATCCAGCAACAGTTATTTCTAGATTTTGTCATTTTCTGCATCAGAGCTCTACCGGTGAACTCTCCTACACTCTTCATTTACCTAGCGGAATGTCCTTTAGACTTGTTTTTGCAAGTGAAATAATTACCTAGAAACGTTTTTCCCACCAACAAGGTTTATAGGAAAAGATTGCTTATTTCTCTATTGAACTTGCAAAGATTATTGTAGTAAAGTTTCGCCCTTCTGTGATGAACAAAAGTAAAAATTCATAGAAGAGATGATCATGATCCATGCAGGTGTTCAAAGGGAATAGATTCATAGAACATAGATTCATACCCCATAAGAGGATTCCAAGAAACAGATATGTCTTCCTAATGTTTTAATCCAACAATTTTATGGTCTACTTTGGCACATTAGTCAACTATTTGAGTGATAGGTACAAAAATGTATGTTTTTCTTCTAAAATCTGAAATACATGGTAAGTATGGTTTTAAGATAATGTAGTCCTAACAAATTATTGGTGTTTGATTTGATTGAGTTCTTTATTAAAGATTCGTTCTTTTTGGGAGATGCATCATGAGAATTCAGGTGTTGTCAGGTTTAGCCCACTTTTCATGGTTTACCATTTCAAGGGAATCAAAGGGAATTTGGACTAAAACCAAATACCAAATAGTCTATAACGTCAACTAGCAACAACACCTATTAAATATTGCTCTCTAGAAAAGTTAACCATGGTTTCATTAAAACATTTGTCTCACTGCACATCGTGTCAGGGATTAACTAACACTAGGTGTCGGGTGCTTATGTAGATTGGAAATGAAGAAATCATCTTATTAATTGTACACACATTCCACTTTCAAATGGAGTCATTTTTAATTGATAACATGTCATTTTAATTTTTTCTCACTCGTGGATACCTATTAATTTAGTTACACCTCTAAACCAATGCACTTGCAGTGTAGCTAAACATTTATTCACCAGTATTGTTAATAATGCTCTTGCAACCACTGCTCTCCAACATCATTTAAGTGGGAAATCATATAGTATATAATGCAACTTAAAGATTCGCACAAGAAATATTCTGCAAGAAGAGTACTCGTGTCTCTCGTATAATTGCTGGGCTAAGATTTTCATAAGTATTTCATAATTCACCTCAATGGCCATGACAGACATGCCAGTGTAACAAGGACAATAACCTACCAAGACACTGATTAGTAAAATTGATTATAACCAAACTGCATTACTATATCTATGTATACTGATATGTAATTAATGCATTACGTAGATGTTGTGGTGGATTTTTGTTGATACTTTGTATGTTAAACCTCATTTGCAGTAGGTTATGAATTGCAATAAATGTAACTGTCATATTCCTCAGGTATGAATGATAATACAATTTGTTCGTAGTGTTTCGTATAACATTTGCTTATGATCAATAGCCAGTAGAAAGATGCAGGGTGTCATATTTCTCATGTATGAATGATAATACAAATGTTCGTAGTGTTCCGTATAACATTTGCTTATGATGAATAGCCAATAGAAAGATGGATGGTGTGTTTTACTTATTTATGTTTGTTGTTTCCGTATTTGCACATCAATACACTAAATATGACGGTAAGCAACCCCCATTGTAACATTAGGGGAGATGCCAATGATTTGTGCTATGATGAATAGTGAATAGATTGTGTATTTTGCATGTTTTGCTTATTTCTGTATGTTGCTTCCTTATTTGCACATCAATACACCTAATATGAGGATAAGCAACCACCTTTTAACATTAGGGGAGATGCCAACTCTGTTGATTGTGTTACAACTTTATCTAGCACTCTAGGTAATAAAGTCCTAAATCACAAGGTATGAGACATATTGAACTAAGAGGGGACCATTTTCACCTGACCACCCTATGTTATTTAGTGATAAGACTGAGTAAATGCTCAAAAGGGAAAAATATTTTAGCAAAATGGATGGGATTTGGATATGGAAATGGAAGTGAGTGATGGTATGGAAAGGGGCTAGTGCCTAAATCTCTTGGGAGAATAGGGTCTAAGTATAGGACTATGATTGAGGCATTTGAAATGGAGGGACATATTGCATAGTCCAATCCTCCTACTAAAACATCAATTGGATAAATCAAGTGATTATATGAATCACTTCTTATAACAAGGATGAATTTTCAATGGAGCGATGTATTATAGAGACCCTTTATTTATTATAACCAAAAGAAGGAAACATGTGAACCATAATTATGAAAAGTAAGAGGAAATGAGCTTCATACTTAACAAATTCAAATAAGCAGCGCATTAACATACAAGAATTGCTCTAATATGCATTCATTACAATGACATTCTCCTATGAAAACATTCCAAACCCATGCATGATGTCATCAAAGCTTCATATGAGGTGCATAGGGGATGGCCCCATCAAACAATGAATATTGAATACATGAAGGGGGATGGCCCCTTGTGACATGGGTTCCCTTCTCATGACATGATATTCAAACTCAATATGATATAGTCCACTCAAAAATAATGCAATCCCTTAACAGGTATGCCTGCCATGGTAGGTCTAAGGTAGATGTGGTTTTAAAGTACATGTGATAGCAAGGAATGGCCTAATACCAATACAACTCGCCAAATGTTTATAATAAACCATTCCAAACAATATCCAAGTATAGTGAATAAAAGGAGATTGTGTGAAATATCCTTTTTAGTGATAAAGTATAACACCTATTACTTGTAATTGCAACCACGACAAAATCTGTGTCATCATCTTATCATCATTTTCCAACCCCTTTGGGGGACTAGAACCATATGTGCTAGGAGCAATATAAACAATATCACATGAAGTGGTAAGTATCGACGACAACTATGCCAATCCATCAACCAAAGATATGTAACCAACAAGGCAAAGCCAAGCCATGACAATCCATTCAAAAGAAGTGAATCTCTCAATCAAAACACCAACTCGATCAAAAACATCTATGAGCATATGAAAGGGAGACAAATCCATAGGTATTGTTACCCCCTTACATTTAAGGGTGACTTGACAAATGATTCCTTTGTGATTGTGATCATATTTATCAATTCCGCATATGAGATCTATGGTTCACCCATGGACATTTTCTACAGACATTTCCAGCTTGTTAGATCACCACTCTTGTTGCTTGAGATTCTTGAAACATTTTCTAGTTGATGACATTGTTGTGGTGCATACTGGACATGTTGATACATGTGTTGAAAAGTTACCTAGGAAGTGTTTGTCCACCTAGACTTGCCTTGGGGTGGACAAGGACACTTACAAGTTGTGACTCCTAGTCTTGTGCATTTAATGAAGTGAGAAGCACTTTATAATTTTAAAGTGACTTTATTAAAAAGGTTAAGTTATGGTTTTTCTAAGTTCACATTTAAATAAAGTTAAATGAGTGATTAAATAGAAAGGGGTTGTTCTAACTTTATTAAATGACATGAGGTGCACTAAATGTCATTTCATTCATATTTAATGGAGCATTTAATGTGAACCCTTCATCTAATCTAATATTGACCATTAGATTGACAGGGAAGTTACTATGAACTAAAAGGACTACAGAAAGGAAAAAGTTCATTCATTGTGATCATTTCCAAAAGAGATTTTTGGAGAGGAAGAGAAAGAGAGAGTAAGGGTTTTAAAGAGACTTCTTAACCAACAGGAGAGAGAGACAAGATAAATTGCAGGCACAAATTTCGAGAAGGAATCCGTACACTTGCACAGAAATTGAGGAGGGTTTTCTATTGCACGAATTTCGAGGAGTTCCTTGCAGCTTACGTCCAGCACATAATTCGAGAGAGGGTACAGTCTGACAGTACTACACAGTTTTCCATACAGCAGTACGGCCTGCATTAAATTTTTGAATTCGTACAGTACGGATTGGCACAGAAATCGAGGTAGTTTAGTGGGCACATTTTTTGAGGTAAAGAACAGAAAATTAATTGTTGTTCGTACAACAATTAATTGGCACAAATTTCGAGGTTGGGATTGACGCATTTTCGAGGAAGAAGTTTCAACAGCTGGGTTCAAATTTCGAGGCATAAAATTGATAAGTACTGCTGATTTCATTTCTGTACTTTTACTGAAGTAAAATAATAAGTCTCTCTCACTCAGAAACAACTTTTCCCTTAGGGGTTTTATCCTAGACCATTGGTCAAAAACAATTGTGTCATTTACATTTGTGTTGGGTTGTCCGAAAATTTCAGAGTTTGAAATTTTGTTGGAAAAAATAAATTTCTGAATTCTTTAATTTAGAAAAAGAATCTTATGTGTTTCAAGTTTCAGTCAAATTTTGATTAAAATTTGTGCATAAAGGGTTTGGGCATTAAACTATGCAGAGAAGCCAAAAGTCTTGAAATGGTTTTTCTGCTGCATTAAATTTGCCAATTCGTACTGTAAAGATTCATAAATTTAATGTAGGTCGTATTGTTGTACGAAAAACTGTGTCGTATTGTTAGACGATGCCCTCTCTCGAATTCTGTGATGGTCGTACAACTGTACGGAACTAATTCGTGCAGCAGGGAAACCCTCCTTGATTTCTGTGCAAGTGTATGGATTCCTTCTTGAAATTTGTGCCTACAATTTATCTTGTCTCTCTATCCTACTGGTTAAGAAATCTCTTCAAAACCCTCACTCTCTCTTTCTCTTCCTCTCTCCAAAAATCTTTTTTGGAAATGATCACAACGAATGAACTTTTTCCTTGCCCTAGTCTTTTTTTGTTCATGGTAACTTCCTTGTCAATCTAAAGGTTCACATTAAATGCTCCATTAAATATTAGTTAAATGACATTTAGTGCACCTCATGTCATTTTAGAACAACCCCTTTCTATTTAATCACTCACTTAACTTTATTTAAATGTGAACTTAGGAAAACCATAACTTAGCATTTTTAATAAAGTCACTTAAAAATTATAAAGTGGTTTTCACTTCATTAAATGCACAAGACTAGGAGTCACAACTTTTAAGTGTCCTTGTCCACCTTGAGGAAAGTCTAGGTGGACAAACACTTCCTAGGTAACTTTTCAACACTCCCTCTTACTGAGGAAAGTGTTTTTCACCACTCCCAACTTATCTCTGAAATAGACATGCTTCCCTCTACCCAAAGCCTCCGTGAGAATGTTAGCCACCTGCTCATCTGTCAAAACATACTGCAACTGAACAACCCCTCTCTGAACATAGTCTCTGATAAAGTGATATATGATCTCTATGTGCTTCGACCTGTCATGAAATACTGGATTCTCAGAGAGCTTGATGCAACTATGATTATCACATTGTATAACTGTAGGACTCGTCTCCAAACCAAATAAGTCCACCATCCACTTGCGAAGTCACAAAGCCTCACAACTAGCCTGAATGGATTCGATATACTCAGCCTCAGCAGAACTCAATGCCATAGACTTTTGCTTCCTGTCGAACCCAAGCTGAAGCAATAACCGGAAGTGCTCTTTCGGTCCGAAACACTACCTGCCCAATATGATTCTGAATAGCCAACCAATCCCACTCCACCAGATCTCCTATAATCCAATCCATAATTAGTTGTACCTGCAAGATATCTCAAAATATGTTTTGCAGCAGTCCAATGCACTCTCTTGGGCTCCACCGTGAATTGACTAAGAGTGTTCACTGCAAAAACTCATATCTGGTCTGGTGTTGATAAGATACATCAACGAACCACTCAACTGACGATACAAAATAGGGTCCACCAACTCTCCCTTTGAAGCATGAAGCTTCGCCCAGTTGGTGATCATGGGTGTAGACATAGGTGTGCAATCAGTGATATGTAATCTCTTCAGAACATCTAAAGCATATTTTCCTTGCCCCAGGAAAACATGTCCATCCTCCTGCTAAACCTCCATCCCTAAATAATAATGCATCAGCCCAAGGTCTGTCATCTCGAACTCTGAAGCAAGATCCTTCTTGCATGCATCAATCAGGTGCTCTCCTCCAGTAATGAACAAGTCATCAACATACAGTAGAAGAATAAGTGAAACACCACCAACCACAATGTAGTACAGGTTGGGATCCGCTTCACTCTTCTGAAACCCAATCGAAAGTAAATAAGAATCGATCCTGGAACACCAAGCCCAAGGGGCTTGCTTCGGACTATACATGGCCTTTTTCATCCCTCAAACATGAGAATCTCTCTCACACACTTAAAATCCCTGTGGCTGCTCCAGATACACCTCCTCCTGTAGAAAACCCCTGAGAAAAGCGATTTTCACATCCATCTGATGGATATTCCAACCCATCTCTTCCACGACAGAGATCGCTGCCCTGATCGAAGAAAATATGGCCATTGGTGCAGAGGTCTCATCATAGTCAACTCCCTCAATCTGTGAGAAACCACGTGCAACAAAATGAGCTTTGAACTTCTCAATACTGCCATCTGCAGCATGCTTTATCTTGTAAAGCCATTTGGAAGTCACAACTGACTTCCCCTATGGTCTCGGAACCACTTCCCACACCCCATTCTTCATGATGGAATTGTACTCTTCCATCATGGCATCTCTCCAAATTTGATGTAAAGAAGCCCCTTCATAAGTATCAGGAACGGTGTCACACAAGCTAGTCACATGTGCCATATAGTTGGAAAACCTTTCAAGTGCTTCACTCTCTCTAACCTCTCTCTTGGGTGGTCCAATTGACTCCTCTGCTTCCTTCTGTTAGATTTTCTTAAGATCTGATTAGATTAACTAGGATCTTTATCTGAAAGAATAACAAGTACAACAAAATGCATAAGATATAAAAGTTACACAAGACACAAAGATTTTCATCGGGGAAACCATAAAGGAGAAAACCCCTCAAACTTCTTCAGAATAGTAAGATCATCAAAAGCAATGATAAGAAATGTTCAGCAGTTATCTTTCTCTCCTCCTTTGAATCTCTCTCTCTCTCTCATGCGCCTTAGAAAGTGTGTGAGGTGTGTATAAATGAGGGAGAGTGCCTCCCTATTTATACCCTTTCAATTCACTGACCAAATATAGGACTCGAGCCTACATGTCATCTCACATGGGGCCCACTTCTCCTAGAGAAACCACAATTACATATTACATGATGTTACACTGGGGACTATTGCCCCGACTTACAACAGAGGTTGTACCTCAAGGTCTAGACACAATTTATACATCCCGTAAAGGGGTAACACACATCCCCAATGGGGGTACAACAACATACAATGATAATATACATCAGAATATCTTTCAAAGTTACAAATACATCAACACTCCATCTTAACTAGGAAGGTATTCTCTCTCTACACAATCATCAACACATTGGTCAGTTATTCATTGCATCGTCATCAACACAGAGTCATAGAGTCTTCATCATAGTTGCTGCCATCATCTTCTTATAATTTGATCATTGTTCCATATTATATGTCATCAGAAGTTTCTATAATGCCAACCCTTTTTCATGCTGGATGTAGGCCTAGCCCTCTGCTAGGTCTTCATCATCTTTGCGAGCAAGCCATCAAGTAGGTACATCTTAGGACTTATTATATGCCTCTTGCAAAACCTGCAGTATGTCCCGGGACTAATTAGATGCCATTGCAAAACCTGAAGGAGCATCCCAGGACTGATTACATGCCTTGCAACACCTGTGTACTCTACTGTTACCTCATCATCTTTAGATCATCTCATCGTCACACGGAGCACAACCCAGATACACATAACACAACACTTACATCAACGACCATGGGAGGCCTAGCCTGCCACCATGTTGGAAAGGCTCTCAGCGCTTACATCAACGACCATGGGAGGCCCAGCCTGCCACCATGTCGGAAAGGCTCAACACTTACATCAACGACCATGGGAGGCCCATCCTGCCACCATGTCGGAAAGGCTCTTAGCACTTACATCAACGACCATGGGAGGCCCATCTTGCCACCATGTTGAAAAGGCTCAGCACTTACATCAATGACCATGGGAGGCCCGTCTTGCCACCATGTCGAAAAGGCTCAGCACTTACATTAACGACCATGGGAGGCCCATCCTGCCACCATGTCGGAAAGGCTCTCAACACTTACATCAACGACCATGGGAGAACTAGCCTGCCACCATCGTCAAAAAGGCTCAGCACTTACATCAACGACCATTGGAGGCCCAACCTGCCACCATGTCGAAAAGGCTCTCATGTGTATTTGCGTCTTCCGGACTCATCACTTCCCCTTAGAGGGAACCTCGATCTGAAGAACACCGAGCTTCTCTTTGAAATACTCAAACTTCACTTTGGTTATTTCTAGCATAGAATCACATTAGGATTGATTACGTCCAAGGATAACCTGCGAGCTTCACGAGGACTGATTACATCCAAGAACAACCTACAGGACTGATTACGTCTGAGCAACCTACGAGCTTCACCAAGATTTTATGCTCAGACAACCTGTCTCACCGGTTATGCTAGAACTCGTTCCTCTCTCTTTCGAGAGATCTCGGTCTAGATCACATACTGGAGATTCACTACTCCTCTCTGCATCATACAAAAATGCAAGTCAGATCAATCAAATCAAATAGTAGCTTTCAAAAGAAACATACTACCTCACAAATAGCCGAGCAAGTGGCAACATATTTTGCCTTGGATGTACTCAGCGCCATGCAGAACTGCATTCTATCAAACTAGTAGCCCATACTGGATCTCAAACTGAAGAAGCAACCCAAGGTGCTCTTCTTCTCAGTGGCGCTACCAATCTGAATCAACATAACCGTGTAGGTTAGTCTTCTGATTCGTATCATACTTGAGCCCATACTCAATTGTACCCTTCAGGTACCTCACTACATGCTTTGCAACCAGGTGAGCATGTCTCGGATACATCAGGAATTGGCTCAGGTTGTTCACAGCAAAGCATATGTCTAGTCTCGTATTCGTCAGGTACATCAATGATCCAATCATCTAACGATACATCGTGGCATCAACCGACTTTGATGAAGCATCACTCAATAGCTTCAGGTTCGATACCATGGCCTTGCAGTCCATCATCATGAACCTCTTCAGGATCTCCACTACATACTTTCCTTGTCCAAGAGATATTCCAGCCGCACTTTGCCACACCTCCATTCCTAGAATGTAGTGCATCATACCCAAGTCCTTCATCTCGAACTCACATTAGAGGAAATTTCAAATCAAAATGGGCCTCCTAAAATGAACTAATAAAATAATAGTTAAAATAATAAAATAATATTTATTAATTTTGGAGGAAGAAAAGAAAAAAACTACTTTTTTGTTTGTATTTTTGACATATCTCCCTGTGTTTTTACTCAAATTTCGATCGGGAGAGCTCTCTCGATCGAAATTTGAGTAAAAAGACGGAGAGATATGTCGAAAATACAAACAAAAAAAATAGTTTTTTTTATGATACCTATCCCCAAATTTATATTAAAAAAGTGTTTAAGACCTATACAGTATTTCAAATTTAAAGCAATTTCATTGGCTAACACATGATGACATGGAATTTGAATAAAAGTTAAAAGGCCCATTTTGAGTTGAAATTTCCTCTAATGGCAGCAAGTCTCCTTCTTGCATCTTTAATGAGTTCCTCTTTTCCTATTAGGAATAGGTCATCGACATATAACGAGAGCATCACTGGTCTTCTGCCTTCAACCTTGAAGTAAAGGTTGGAATCTGCTTTACTCTCAATAAATCCTAGAGCTATCAGTAAGTTGTCCATCCTGTCGTACCATGTCGAACCTGAGGATCTTCTGCAGTCACTCCCTCTGAAGTGGAGCATCATTCTCCCTCTACCTTTCGTACTCTATGTATTGAAACATTTTGTAATGGAGTGACAAGTAGCTTCCTCTACTACTAATATTCTATGTATCCATCTAGGGTCACTGGATACCAAGATCCTCTATCTTGAACTTTGTTGAAAAGTTCTTCTTGCACCCATCTATGAGATCGTCTTCCTTTATAGGCTTTCATCTTCAACCTTGTAGCAGAGGTTAAGATCTTCATCACTCTAGGTGATTTTCAAGCTCCTTATGTAACTGTATGTTCTATCCCATGGGTGCCTTCTGAGCTCGTACAATGCCTTCTTTAATTTGCACAAATGAGTCTGCATGTCATGTGTCTCAACTCCTAGTGGCTTCTCTACGTATACTTCCTCCTTGACTACATCATTTGAGAATGTTATCTTGATGTCAGCTGATGTATCTCCCATCTCATACCTGTACGTATGGATATAATGGAAGTGTACCACGTTACAGGTGCACATGTCTCTTCGTAGTCTGTGCCTTCTTTATGTGAGAAGCCTCGTGCTACGAATATTGCCTTGTATCCCACGATGCTGACATCTATTGCATGTTGGATCTTGTAGATCCATATGGAAGACACTACGGATTTCCCTTCGGGTTTTGGCACCGCATCCTAGACATCATTCTTCTTGCGCTGGTACTCTTTGATCATAGTCTCCTTCCCTTTCTTCTTGGCAACTTATTCATTGCTGGAAGGCTTTGCATCAATGATGTCACTCAGCAGTGTCACATAACTAGAGTGTGTCTGAGACCTCTTTCTTTCTTTGGAAGTCTCATCATACTATTCTTCATTTTGGTTGATTTCTCGTGCCCAAGGTGGTCTTCATGTATCGAGGTGGATCTATCGTTCTCTTTATATTCTTTTGAAGCTCTTTCTTTCACCACGATGTCTCTGACCCAGGAAGCTTTGCATTCCTCTTCTGAACTGTCATTACTTGTTCTTCGGAATGATCTACAAGTCAAGTTTAGTTGCATGATTAGAAACATATCATAATTTTCAAAATATATTAATAGTGACAAATATATGTCACATAGCCATGCAACTATTTTAGCCAATGCTACAACATTCATCCATATCATGTGTACATACAGTAACTTCTAAATGCATTCTACCCCAATATTATTAAGAGTGTGTATTACTCCTAATATGCCAGGAAAGAGGTTTTAATCTAGATAAGTAGTAATGGAATGTTGTACAACATCATTAACTTATTACCCATCATGTGCAATTCAGTAGTATAAATGCAAATTCTCAAACATGCATAACACATCAACTGAATATAAACAAATGCATAACCAAACAATATCATGAAATGACAATTGAATACTTATCTTTATTTGTTTCGTGGGTAGACTCCTTGAGCCTTCAGCTTCATCATCTTCTTCATTCATAACAACATCATTTCTTATCCAAATGCTAAGATGGATAAGAGGTTCTTCAAGAATTGAGTCCTTCATATTCCTTATCGCTCGAGGGATATTCTTCAAATCGTGAGAGCTTGATCTTTAGTTGCTCCCACCTTCTCTTCTCTTATTATGAGTCGAGCTTCTTCTTGTGTGCACTCTTCCCAGAGTCTGCTCAAGGTAATCACTTCCTTCTGGCACACATTTCTCGAATGAGTGAATCCCATGATCTTGGGAGGCCATTCAAGGTGGTTATAACAATCTCTTATTCTTCTTCGATTGCTTCGTCATAGCATCGAACACTTTCTTTTGGTGTCTTCAAGGATGACACATGAGGGATGAGATGATATTTAATAGAATCTACAATGACTCTCTTGGCAGAGCCTTAGCCTCATCTCCCTCTAGCTCTTAGAACTTCCTTACTAAAATACTAATCCAAGTCAATTTCTTCAAGGATCACGGAGGTCCTATACTTCCATTCTCGGAATTTGTCAACTTCACCAAGCTTGTCATCAAGCTGGGTGTGATTAGTCATTTTGAAATGAGAACCTCAAATGTAAATATAACAAATTTAGATCTTACCGATTTGAGGTGTCTGACCTGGTTCCGAAGCTGGTTGATCTAAGGTTTGTCAGAGAAACCCTAATTTTTCAAACTTGGAACTTCAAACTTCTGATTGGACAGAAAGATTGGATTCTTCAAGGCGAGCTATCAAGTGTACTTCTTTTCTGAAAACAGTGGTGGGAAGCTCCCGGAACAGTAAGCCCTAGTTTTCCATTTTCTTCTACTTAAATGATTGATATTGATTTTGTTGTATCTCTGAAGGTTTTGCTCCTTACATTCTAAAACTTCTCACTAAGATAGCCTGATATGTACTCTTTCCAATCCCACATGTTAGAGCAGAAATGGATTCTCCAAGTGGGACTTATGTTGATTTTCCCAAGGTGACTGTTTTGGGGACTGTTTAGAATAGAGAACTTGTACGGACTGGCACATGTCATTGTTTCACATTCTAGGTATGAAAAGCATACAACAGAAACTACAGTACGTTCCCTACCTACAACATTTTGCGAAATTTCGTTTGGACCTTCCTAGCTCGAGATATAGCAAATCTCCCTAGGTCACATGTTTATGACTGTATTCTGGAGGAGGTTGGAACCTTGATTTGGAAGACATTAGAGGAAATTTCAACTCAAAATGGGCCTTTTAACTTTTATTCAAATTCCATGTCATCATGTGTTAGCCAATGAAATTGCTTTAGATTTGAAATACCGTATAGGTCTTAAACCCTTTTTTAATATAAATTTGGGGATAGCTATCATAAAAAAACCTACTTTTTTTGTTTGTATTTTTGACGTATCTCCCTGTGTTTTTACTCAAATTTCGATCGGGAGAGCTCGTTGGATGCGGAATTAAATTCCGCATCCAACGAGTACCCACTTGACATACTTTTGACGGGCCCCGCTACCCCAAAAAGAAGAAATACCTGAAAAAACGAAATGATGATGTCATCATTTCGTTTTTCCAGGTATTTCTTGTTTTTGGGGTAGCGGGGCCGTCAAAAGTATGTCAAGTGGGTACTCGTTGGATGCGGAATTTAATTCCGCATCCAACGAGATCCCCGGATCGAAATTTGAGTAAAAACACAGGGAGATATGTCAAAAATACAAACAAAAAAGTAGTTTTTTTCTTTTCTTCCTCCAAAATTAATAAATATTATTTTATTATTTTAACTATTATTTTATTAGTTCATTTTAGGAGGCCCATTTTGAGTTGAAATTTCCTCTAATGTGACCATATCTCCTGAAGTATAGCGAATCTGAGGCTGAAACTTTTACATAAGGTACAACATGAATTTCTCTTTGTCCTGTAAAAATTTTGGCTTCAGAGCCTTCTCCAATCTCGCGTTATAGCGAAAGTTCTAGATTGACTAAATTCAATCTTCTAGGGTTTTCAAGCATGAAACCCTAATTTCCATTAGCTGGCATTGTAGGTGTATTTTGGCTCCATAGTGAAACTTTTCTTATTCAAAAACTGCTACCACCAACAGATGCGCCTTAGTGAGGCAAGTTAGACTAGCCCTCCTTGCTTGATGATCTGTGGAGAGAACACCTTCAACTAGAAAGCCATAGTTCCCGCAACTGCACACTGCATTCTTTAAGAGAGGCTCTGATCCCATGTTAGATTTTCTTAAGATCTGATTAGATCTTTATCTGAAAGAATAACAAGTACACGAAAATGCATAAGATATAAAATATACACAAGACACAAAGATTTTCATCGAAAAAATCATAAAGGAGAAAACCCCGCAAACTTCTTCAGAATAGTAAGATGATCAAAAGCAATAATAAGAAATGTTCAGCAGCCATCTTTCTCTCCTCCTCTGACCATCTCTCTCTCATGCACCTTAGAGAGTGTGTGAGGTGTGTATAAATGAGGGAGAGCGCCTCCCTATTTATACCCTTTCAAGTCACTGACCAAATATAAGACTCGAGCCTACATGTCATCTCACATGGGGCCCACTTCTCCTAGAGACCCCACAATTACATATTACATGATGTTACACTGGGGACTATTTCCTCGACTTACAACGGAGGTTGTACCTCAAGGTATAGACACAATTTAGACATCTCATAAAGGGGAAACACTGTACACACATCCCAATGGGGGTACAACAACATACAATGATAATATACATCATAATATCTTCTGAAGTTACAAATACATCCACACCTTCATCAACTCTTTAAACCAACTTGGATTTCTCTTCCTGGAGGAAGAATCCTGTCTCAAACTCTCCTCAACCTCCTCATCAGACACTTGTCTCCTTGAAGAAGTACTAACAACCTGAGAACCTGTCCCTGGTGAACCTAAACCTGTACCACTAGAACCCGAATCATCTGAAGGTGTCACCTGTGAACCTGTGATCCGTGAACATGTCCATGTACCAGAAGTACCTGTAGGCTGAGCCCTTGTAACTGAAGAACTTGTAACCTGTGACCCAGTCACACCTGAAACCAGTGACCCTGTACTCTAACTCGTTGAAATTTGAGCTGTCACCTGTGTAGTACTCTGTTGATTCTCCATCTCAGAATCGATGTCTTATCATAACCAACAAAGATACCTCGCTCATCTGTAGCCTCCAACTTTGTCCTCTTCTCAGAAGGGACATGAGAGTATGTAAAACAACCAAAAATACGAAAGTGACCTATCTTAGGCTCTTTCCCTGTAAACATCTCCTCAGGAGTTTTGCACCCCAATGCACGGTGTGGACTCTTGTTCAGAACATAAACAACAGTGCTACAGGCCTCTGCCCATAGAAAGAAAGGAAGACTCTGATCATGCAGCATGGCTCTAGTTGCACCTACTATAGAACGGTTCTTCCTTTCAGCCATTCCATTCTGCTATGGAGTGTAAGGAACTGTCAACTGCCTCTTGATCCCCTCCTGACGACAATACTCATCGAATGCATGGGAAGTATGCTCACCCCCATTGTCTGACCGAAGTCCCTTGATCTCTTTTCCTGTATAGTTCTCCACAAGAGATTTGAATTCTTGAAACCGAAGCAAGACTTCCTCTGATCTCTTGCTTCTAAGGAAATAGATCCAAGTCTTCCTAGAAAATTCATCAATAAATGTGACATAATACTCGTATCCTGTCAAAGAGGTAGATGACATGGGACCACACAAATATGAAGGTATCAACTGAAGCACTCCCTCTGATCTGGAATCACTACTTGGAAAAGCAGTCTTGGTGTACTTTCTCAAAGCACACCCTCTACACACACCACTTGACTCTGTGATGAACTCAAGCATACCTGTCGTCATATCTCTTAGCATCCTCAAAGCTGGATGGTGAAGATGGGCCATCCTCCTGTGCCATAGCTCACACAACTCACTGGTTCTCTGAGTTTGTGACAGTGCATGATTTGGCTGGAAAAGAAGCTTGTACAGTTTCCAACATCTGACTCCAATCACCCATGAATCAGATGGACCTGCTGACTTGGGAAAGATGTGAACTTTCTCATTAAGGAAATATACATCGAAGCCTCTATCCTCAATCATGGAAACTGAAACAAGGTTCTTCTTCATCCCAGGCATACAACACATCCCTCAGAAACATAGGTTGCATGGACTCCCTCTCAAAATGGGTAGTCCCTCGCCCAACTGCTCTCACCATTGTATCATCTCCCAATACAACCTCCAACTCCAAGTCTATCTCTGACATATCTGAAAACATATCACAATCCCTTGTCATATGAATGGAAGCTCCACTATCAATGTACCAAGTGGAGGAAGTAGTGGTAGCACTCAACAAATGCCCAACAAACATGGAATGCTCCATGTGGTCTGAAATTCCCTGTCGGTGATAGAAGATGCTCTCTCAACACTGACACCTGCAAAGAGAGAAAAATCTCTCTCAAATCTCACTACAAACTTATCAATCTCTATTGTACCTGTAGTCTGTTGCTTCTTCTTCTTGTTGTTAGGACATTGTCCAGCATAGTGTCGCATCTTCTAACATGCAAAGCATTTCACTTTGCTAATGCCCTTCTTCTCCCCATCATGTTGTTTGGCTCCATCCTTGGAACCCTTCTTGAACCTCTTCTTCTTCTTGCCCTTCACTGCTAAAGCAACATTCTCCTCATCATCCTTGTGATGCGATGAACTTCCCTGTAAGTAACCTCTTCGTGTCTCCTCCTATGTGAGATCATCCCATAATCGATCTCATGTGGCCATGTTGTCCCTACCAATGATAGTCTGCACAAACATGGTCCACCGCAGAGTCACACCATTTAGTGTTGTACGCACCATATCAACACTCCCTATCACCTCCCCTACAGCTGCAATCTCATCTCTTACCTGTGTGATCTTGGTAAGATATGAGGCCATGCCTTCATCTTTACCCATGTGCACACTCTTCAACTTCTCCCTCAATACCATCTTCCTGTTTTCATTCGAACTCTGGTAAAGATTTGTTAAAGTTGTCCACATCTGAAATGCATGATCTTTTGCTGAAATGTGAGGGATCACATGATCCTTCACGACATCAAGAATAACCCTTCTTTCCCTCGCATCCCTCTTCATAAAAGCTGCCTTATCTATTGCATCAGCAGGTATTGTTAGTTTTTCAACATTCAAGCTAGCATTATGATCTTAGGATCTTTTAACTGAGAGAATAACAAGCACGTCAATAAAACACAAGCACAACACAAGAGACAAGAGACAAAGAATTTTCCTCAGCGAAACCATAAAGGAGAAAACCCCGCAACTTCCTCAGAGATAGAATCAGCACAAAAAGGTAAAACCGGAAAACAGTAAGATGATCTCTCGACAACAGCACTCTCTCTCTCTCTCACATTGAGAGAGCTTCTCCTCTCTCACTCATGCGCTCCAATGAGTGAGTGTATGTATATGAATATGATAAATAGAGAGGCTCTCACTCTCTATTTATATTCTTCCGTTCACTTGGAACCCACTCCAACATGTTGGCCTTACTTAACAATTACTTACTAGAGCCGACATCTCTAGGAGTGTCTAATAACCCTAGTGCCCCACCACTTGTGGGGAATTTACCTCGTCCGACCAATAGGAGGGTAACACAATGGTGGGATCTATTGCCCCAACTTACAATGACTCACCTAGGGTCAACTTCACTAGGATAGTCTAATAACCCAAGGGCCCCACAACTATGAGGACTTTAACCCTTAACCAATAAGAGGGTTACCCACAATGACTTGACATGACTTTCTCATTATAGAAACTTCCTGGAATAAACATCGGGGTATGACATGACTCAAATACATTACAATACATCCCGGAATAAACATCGGGTTATAATACATAAGAAATATGGATGAATACATTTCAAAGTTACAATTACATCAACACTCCCTCTTAACTAGGAAGGTATTCTCTCGACACAATTTTCATCATTGGTCTTCTTCTCTGGTTCTTCTCGTCATCTGCATCTTCAAGTCATCTTCATCTTCAAGTCATCTTTTATCTGGATCTAGATCATCACTCGATCTGGATCATCATCACTGGATCATACTCGATCTGGAACATCGTCACTGGATCATACTCGATCTAGATCATCATCACTGGATCTGGATCATCTCTTGATCTGGATCAACATCATTGGATCTGGATCATCACTCGATCTAGATCATCATCACTGGACTTGATCTAGATCATCACTCGATATGGATCTCTCAGAGTCATCATAACTGGATCTGGATCATAACTCGATTTGGATCTCATCTGGTCATCATCATGTGTGCTATCTTGTCATAGGAAGTTCTATAGAGCCAGCCTTATTTCATGTTGGTTGTAAGCCTAGCCATCAGGTAGGTCTTCGCCCAGCACTTACATCTGACCTACTCGTTAGAAAGGCACGCCCAACACTAACATCTGATCATGTAGAAGCCTACAATCACATCATAAAGGCCCAGCACTCACATTCACTAGCATGATAGGACATCACATCACTAACATCTGTGAAAAGGCTTCAACACTTATATCTGACTTGGAAGGAACTGAATCCTCTCACCATCGCCAGAAAGGCTTGCACTCACATTTGACATGGAAGGAACTGAATCCTCTCACCATGATAGAATGGCCCCCAGTCCCAGACTGAGCTACCTGGTAACGAACCAGGTGCCTCCATTCTCCCAGAGAATGGCAATTTCCCTTATATATGACTTGGTAGGAAACAAGTCCTACACCCTCGCCAGAATGGTTTGCACTCACATCTGACATGGAAGGAACCAAATCCTCTCACCATGACAGAATGGCCCCCAATCCCAGACTGAGCTACCTAGTAACGGACCAGGTGCCTCCACTCTCCCAGAGAGTGGCAGTTGCCCTTACATCTGTCTTACTTGACATAATGGCCAGCACTCATATCTGACATGGAAGGAACCTAATCCTTTAGATATGATATAATGGCTCAGCCCTTACATCTGACCTGCTCGTCAGAATGGCTCTCTCAGTCCCAGACTCAGTGTTCCTGGTAACTGACCAGGTACCTCCATTCCCAGAATGGCATTCAGCACTCATATCTGACATGGAAGGAACCAAATCCTCTCACCATGATAGAATGGCTTAGCCCTTATATCTGACCTGCTCGTTAGAATGGCTATGGATCTCAACACTCATATCTGACATGGAAGGAACCAAATCCTCTCACCATGATAGAATGGCTCAGCCCTTATATCTGACCTACTCGACAGAATGGCTTTGGGACTCATCACTTTCCCTTGGAGGAAACCTCGATTGGGAGAACACCAAGCTTCTCCCTAAAGTACTCGAACTTCACTCTGGCCAATGGCTTCGTCAACACATCAGCTATCTGTTCCTCCGTCGCAACATACTAAAGCTTCACTGCTCCCCTCTGCACCATATCCCTGATATAGTGATACTTGATCTCAATATGCTTCAACTTGTCATGGAACACTGGATTCTTTGACAACTTTACACAACTCTGGTTGTCAAAATGTATACAAGTAGCATCCATCTGGAGATCAAATAAATCAGACAGTAGCTTCCGCAGCCATACTGTCTCACAACTAGCTGAACAAGCTGCGACATACTCTGCTTTAGATGTACTCAGTGCCACACAGGATTGCTTCTTACTAAACCAAGAGATCACACCTGATCCCAAACTGAAGCAACACTCTGAAGTGTTCTTCCTATCGATGGAACTGCCTGTCCAATCTGAATCAACATAACCCTCCAGGTTAATCTTCTGATTCGCATCGTACTTGAGCCCATAATCAACTGTACCCCTCAGGTACCTCAGAATATGCTTTGCAGCAATGAAGTGAGCATTTCTCGGATCTGTCAAGAACTGGCTCAAGGTGTTCACAGCAAAGCAAATGTCTGGTCTCATGTTCGTTAGGTACATCAATGACCCAATCATCTGACGATACATCGTAGCATCAACCGACTCTGATGAAGCATCGCTCAATAGCTTCAGGTTCGATGCCATAGGGGTGGTCATGCAGTCCATCATCTTGAACTTATTCAGGATCTCTACTGCCTACTTCCCTTGTCCACACCTCCATGCCTAGAAAATAGTGCATCGACACATAACAGGAGCATCACTGGTCTTCTGCCTTCAACATTGAAGCAAAGGTTGGAATCCACTTTACTCTCAGTAAATCCTAGAGTCATCAGTAATCTGCCCATCTTGTCGTACCATGTCGAACCTCGGGATCTTCTGCAGTCACTCCCTCTGAAACAGAGCATCATACTCCCTCTGTCTTCCGTACTCTATGCACTGAAACATTCTATATTGGAGTGACAAGTAGTATCCATCTAGGATCATTGGATACCAAGATCCTCTATTTTGAACTTTTTCAAAAGTTCTTCTCACATCCATCTGTGAGCTTGTCACCCTTTATCAACCTTGTAGCAAAGGTTAAGATATTCATCAAGCTCATCATGTATGTGTTATCCCATAGGTGTCTTCTGAACTCGTACAAGGCCTTCTTTCATGATTATGCATGTCATGTGACTTCACTTTCAGTGGCTGCAAATGTCTCTTCGCAGTCTATGCCTTCTTTTCGTGAGAAGCCTCGTGCTACGAATCTTGCTTTGTATCCTACGATGTTTCCATCTATTGCATGATGGAGCTATGAACTTCCCTTCACGTCTTGATACTGCATCCTAGACATCATTCTTCTTGAATTGGTCTTCCATTTCTTCTTGGTTACTTCTTCATGGCTGGAAGGCTCTGTATCAATGATGTCGTTGTATTCGTCATATTATTCTTCATTTTGAAATGTTGTCACTTGTTCTTCGGAACAAGTCTCATTCTTCTTTGCTTGCAGGCGATTAGTCTTTCCTACAAGTCAAATGCATTTGTATGGTTAGAAACATTTCATAAGGAATATTTATACTGGCAAGTTCTTATGCATAAATATATGATCATGCAACTACTTTAGCCAATACAACATTCATCCATATCTCACCGAAACTTTCTAGATGCCTTCCATCTCTACCAGGACAACATTGAGATTGTGCACTAATCCAATATGTCAGCAAAGAGGTTTCATTCTAGATAAGTAGAAATGGAGAGTTGCATAGCACCATGAGCTACTTACCCATCACATGCATATTAATAGTATACTGTCATTAATGCAAACATTCTATCATGCATAATACTTTAACTAAATATAAACAAATGCATAACAAAACAATGAAATGACAATTGAATACTTATTTTTATTTGTTTTGTGGGTAGACTCTTTCTTGAGCCTTCAGCTTCATCGTCTTCTTTATTCATAATAGCATCGTTTCTTATCCAAATGCTAAGATGGATAAGAGGTTCTTCAAGAGTTGATATCTTCATATTCTTCATCGCTTGAGAGATCTTCTTTCGATGGTGAGATCTTGATCTTCAATTGCTCCCATCTTCTCTTCTCTTCTTATGAGTCGAGCTTTTTCTTCTTCCCAGAGTCTGCTGAAAGTAATCACTTCCTTCTGGTACACATTCCTCGAATGAATGAATCCCATGATCCTGAGAGGCCATTCAAGTTGCACATCACCACTACTGCATTCTTCACTACTTCTTTACCGCTTCAAGTTGTTCTTTGATTTGAGAGACCCTTGTAAAGTATGACTGTATGGTCTCTACATTTTGGATCTTCACATCCTTCAATTGGTTTCTTAAAGTCATATTCTGATTTATGTTCTTCCCTTCAACTAGCTTGGTCAAGGAATCAAACATTATCGGTGTCTTTAGGGAAGACACTTGTGGTACAAGTTGATCCGTGACTGAATCAACCATGATCTTCTTGACCTTGACCAAGTTCTTCTTGTGAAAGGCTTCTAGCCTCATCTCTCTCTGGAACTGGAACCTCTCTACTCATGTAGGTGTCCCATTCATTTTCTTCAGAGAGATCATATACCTCCATGCTTGGAAACTTCACCAAGCTTATCATCAAGCTGATGTGATAGATCACTTTGAAATGAGAACCTCAAATGGAAATAGCAAAAGATTAGATCTTACCGTTTTGAGGTGTCCGTCCTGGTTCTGGAGCTGGCTGATCTAGGGTTTGTCACAGAAACCATAATTTTCAAAACTTGGAATATTTCAGATCTGATTGGATAGACAGATAGATCTCTTCAAATGGAGTTGTCCAATGTACTCCTTTTCTGAAAACAGTGGAAGGAAGCTCTCGAAACAGGAAGCCCTAGTTTTCCACTTTCTTCTGCAGAAATTCCTGTTACTGTTTCTGTGGTATCTCCAAAATTACTACTCCTCTATGTCTGAAATTTCACATTGAGGTAGCCTTGCATGTTCCTGTTCCAACACCATAGGTTTCATCAGCATTGGTTTCACCAATTGGGACTTATGGTCCTTTTCCCAAGGTGACCTGTTACAGGACTTTTCGGAACAGCGAAGTTGTATGGCATTCCACGTGTCACCGGTTCATCTTCTGAGTCTGATATTCAGGCCACTGGAATTATAGTCTGTGCCCTTTCTAGAATATCTTCAGGAATTCCATTTGGACCTCTGTAGCCCAAAATATTGCAATTCTCCCTAGGTGTCATGTTTAGGGATGAATTCTGGAAGAGGCTGGAACCCTAAATTGGAGGGATCATATCTCCCAGAATATAGCGAATCTGAGGCTGAATGTTGGACACAGTGTACATCATAATTTTATCTTCAGCCCCTGCAATTTTCAGCTCCTGAACCTTTGCCAATCTCGGGATATAGCAAATGTACCAAAACTTAGCAGTTTTAGTATTTAGGGTTTTTCTAGCTCGGGGTCAAACTAGGGTTTGACTTTCCCGAAGTTTCACCCAACCAAATTTCTTGATCCAGGTCTCTAAACTTATGTTTTGATGAGGAGAAAAATCCTATGATGGGCTCACTCAAAAATTCCTCTTCTGTAGAAAGCCCTAATTTTCGCATCGAAAACTGAAAATGCTCGAAATCGAATTCTACTTCAACAGAAAGATGCACCCTTCAATGGAGAGTCATCCCAGCATACTTTTGTTGATGGATTGTCGAGAGAGACCCAAAAAGTAAGAATCCCTAGCTTCTGCAGCTGCACAATGTCTTCTTCTCAGGTTAGCTCTGATACCATGTTAGTTTTTCAACATTCAAGCTAGCATTACGATCTTAGGATCTTTTAACTAAGAGAATAACAAGCACAGCAATAAAACACAAGCACAACACAAGAGACAAGAGACAAAGAATTTTCCTCGGGGAAACCATAAAGGAGAAAACCCCGCAACTTCCTCAGAGACAGAATCAGCACAAAAAGATAAAACCAGAAAACAGTAAGATGATCTCCCAACAGTAGTAGTCTCTCTCTCTCTCACTGAGAGAGCTTCTCCTCTCTCACTCATGCGCTCCAATGAGTGAGTGTATGTATATGAATATGATAAATAGAGAGGCTCTCACTCTCTATTTATATTCTTCCGTTCACTTGGAACCCACTTCAACATGTCGTCCTTACTTAAAAATTACTTACTAGAGCCGACATCTCTAGGAGTGTCTAATAACCCTAGTGCCCCACCACTTGTGGGGACTTTGCCTCCTCCGACCAATAGGAGGGTAACTCAATAGTGGGAACTATTGCCCCAACTTACAATGACTCACCTAGGGTCGACTTCACTAGGATAGTCTAATAACCCAAGGGCCCCACAACTATGAGGACTTTAACCCTTGACCAATAGGAGGGTTACCCATAATGACTTGACATGACTTTCTCATTATAGAAACTTCCCGGAATAAACATCGGGGTATGACATGACTCAAATACATTACAATACATCCCGGAATAAACATCGGGTTACAATACATAATAAATACGAATGAATACATTCCGAAGTTACAATTACATCAACAGGTACTACTATAGGATTTGTTGTTGTACTATGAACTATATCCCATAGATCATTTTCTTCAAGAATCAAACTAATTATATCCTTTCATGGGCTAAAATTTGCAGCCTCCTCTAACATGTCTTCCACTCTAAGACCAAATACCATGACTACAACATGTAACTTCAAGTAAGCTGTTCAAGACTTTCTTTTCTTCAAACCCCAGTTTTCTGAATGTTTAAAATTCTGAATCTTTAATGTGCTCTGATACCATGAAATTTTTTCACAAATCCCAACTTGGTTTCAAGCCTTTTGGCTTCTCTGCACAGCTTAATGCACAAATTTTAATCAAAATTTGACTGAAACTTGAAACACATGAGATTCTTTTTCTAAATTAAAGAATTCAGAATTTTACTTTTTCCAACAAAATTTTAAACACAAATTTTAATCAAAATTTGACTGAAATTTGGCTTCTCTGCACAACTTAATGCACAAATTTTAATCAAAATTTGACTAAAACTTGAAACACATGAGATTCTTTTTCTAAATTAAAGAATTCTGAATTTTACTTTTTCCAACAAAATTTCAAACACAAATTTCTGAGTTTGAAATTTCGTTGGAAAAAGTAATTTCTGAATTCTTTAATTTAGAAAAAGAATCTCATGTGTCTCAAGTTTCAATCAAATTTTGATTACAATTTGTGCATAGAGGGTTTGGGCATTAAACTATGCAGAAAATCCAAAAGGCTTGAAACCAAGTTGGTATTTGTGAAAAACTTTCAACATGGGCATTGCCTTTTTGTATATGGGATGTGACCATGACGGGTCAAATGGTGTATTTTTAATTGTTGTTTCATAGCTAAAGATATGTCATGGTGTGGTCATAATTCCCTTAGATATATGTGTCTCCTTCTGAGTCGAGTGTATTCCAAGAGATTTAGGTAGGTGTAACATTCATTTCATGTCATTCCATAACTTTTAACTAGTTATGTTTCATGCCATGCCATTCATTAGTCATTTCATTCATTTTCACCATGTTTCCTTTTGCAATTGACTTGTCATATGTTATATTCTAAGGTATCTATACTATCCCCATGTATGAATGCCTAAATCATATTAAAAGAGAAACTTCGAAGTACTCTAAGGTTGATGTAGCTAAATTGGAAATGTTATATAGAAGAGCAATGCCTCCTTGCAAAAAACTACGTTCCCTAAATCAAATTGAAATAGTCAAAGTAGTTTAAGGTTGATGTAGCTAAATTGGAAATGTTATATATGAGAGCAACGCCCCCTTGCCAAAAAGTGAGGCTCCATATGTCCAAGGTTATAAAAGCTAAATCTAAAATAAAGGGATTAAGTCAATGAAAAGGATAATAAATAAATTAAAAGGAAAATTAAGGGATGGAAAAAAAGAGGTGTTAGGTCATGATTTTGTCTTCCTTAGTTTTATGCTTTTGTTTATGTTTTTGAAATTTGCTAATATTTTTACTTCTAGGAAATTTTGGTGTAAAGGTTAATTTTGAGTTTATGCCTTTTAATTTTTATCATTTTGATTTTTCCTATTTTTAAGCTTGCTTTTATAAATTTTGCTTAGAGTTCATTCTTGAAGGGTTATACAAGGTGTATATTGATTAATGGTTTCATTAATGACACTAAGATCAAGATTAATCATATAAAGCAAGTCTTAAAACTGGATTAGTGATTAAATGACATGAAATTATGTGTTTGAACTTTCTTGTAGCGCAAGAGCGAAATTAATACACTAGCGCGCTACAAGAAAATCGCGATTGCCAAAATAGTCATTTTTCAGTCCGATTTTTTTGAGGGTTTCGTTCCTGAAGTGTTAACCACATCAATTATCACATTTGATACACGTCTTTCCAGGCTTATCATTGAAACATGTGTATGGGCATTGTGTGAGGGAGATCGTGGCAATTGTATGCAAGTTCATGGCAAATGATGACAGTGAGTGGAACGAGGCAGAATTTTCAGGAATATGTTCCTAAGCTGAAGAATACGAAGGCATTTAAATTTATGGTGGAGACATATTGCTGAGAAATCGGAGTTTTGAAAGTTGAAGGAAGAATTAGGGCTTCCTAGCGGTGACAGTTCGAAGTGATCTGGACAGTTGAAGATAGCTGGAATGTGCAATTCGACACCCAACCTTTCAAGGGATCGACTTCCAGCGTTTGTATTAAGCTTTTGAGTAGGTACCCTATGAGACATTTGATAGGGTTTGTTAAATTTGGGGGTTTTTCGATAAAGCCTATAATGTCAAAAATTCTAAGGAAATACATGAATTTGCTCACTCAATAGACTTTGAATGATGAGATATTAATCAATATATCTAAGTATTCATCATTTAAGTTAGTAAAGCTCAGAGCAGAACTATTGAAGGTCCCTGAATCTGTGATTATGTCAAATTGTTGAAACTCGGTACAAAACATTTCCTAAACTGGTGATAGGGCAGACTGTGAGAGTTTGAAGATAAATAGACTGCCAAAACTGTGCAAATTTGAAGATAAATAGACTGTGAGATTACTGACAGGTGCTGCAAACCATAGTGAAAATGAAGAAGAGTGGAAAAACTAATAGGGCCGAGCCCACTGATCTCAGTTGGATAGATAAATTCCCAAAATGTGCCGAGCTATTTGAAAATGCAGGATGGTTGATATTTTTCAAGAAAATTGATGGATATAATGCTGAGGTATCCCATAAGTTTGCTCAGTGTTATGACAAAGACACTGTATCTTTTGATACTTTGAAATTTAAATTGACCAAAGAGTTGGTAGCTGAGGTAACAGGGGTTAAAAATGAGGGAGAACTATGGTTTAAGAAAGTGCCATTCACTTTTAATGCACAAAGGTACCTATTGCCTGGTATAGTTCCAGATTGGGGTAAGGGTGTGCCCATCCATAACTTCAGGCCTGAATGGGTAGAACCTATTAAGGTTTTACAAAGTTATATTACATGTGAAGGAAGGTATGCCTTCGTTTTTAAATACCATTTCAGGTTTCTTCAACACCTCAGTAATGAATCAAAGATGAACTTGGCCTTCTTCTTGCTAAAGAGCCTGCAGAAGATGTCTTGCAGAATCAAAGAACACCAAAATTATACTAGACAGTCCATTTTTCACCATGGGCTTATCAAACTCATTATCAACGGTGTTTTGCAGAGTAAAGGAAAAACTTGGGAATATTTCCTTTTTTGGTCAGGGTTTTAGAATAGTCAAGAAGGACAGTCTAATAGAAAACAAGCTGATAAAGGACAAACCTTGATCAGAAAGCTAAGACAGAAGATAAAGGTTAAATATGAAGACAGTATTAAATTGGAGGAGGTTGCAGAGCTTGCAAAAGAAGATTGTGAGTCTAAACAACATCTAAATGACATTGAGAGCAAAGATTTGCAGTCTGATAATAAGGAAACCGAGCTTGTTCAAGATGATGCACCAGCAGAGACACTTGTTGCTGAAAAGATTGTACTTGCAAATAAATTTTCTGGTGATGAAGAGGATACTAAAGTCCAATCACAGTCCTTTCCGAGGATGAGACATGCCTATTTGAGGAGGATTAAATTCCTGTTATTGATGAAACTAAGGTTAGCAATAAAAAAGAATTTCACAATCAGGAAAATGAGCTAGCAGTACCAAAGAGAAAGAAGCTAAAAGTCATTGAATTTTCCTCAGTCACCCATCAGGGAAAAACTTTCAAAATGTTAGGGGAACTAGCTCCTGGGTGGAGACCAAAAACTAGACCCAGAAACAATCTCAGGCTGAATATGAAGAAATTGCTAAACCCTAAATTAAATAAAGGAGGAGTCACTGTGATTGATGACTCCTCCTTTGATGAAAAATTGGATGTTGATAAGGGTGAAAGTAAAGGAAAAAGGCCAATGAAATCAGAAAAAGAATCTACCCTTACTGAGATTAAACTGTCTGATATATTTTTAGAGATACGAAGCCAAATGTTGCAGGAACAGCAAGAAGGTAAGATAGAGGTTCCTCACTCAGAAAAGAAGCTGATGGTTGATGAAAATGTTCCCTGTGAAGCTGAGACTAAAGAAAACCTATTTTTTCCAAAAACTCCTATATAATTGCTGCCAGAAGATGAATAAATCGATAGGAGACTAAACATTCCATGGCTTTCAAATGAGATGCAAAGTACAGCAGGAAATAAAATATTTGATTCAGAAAAAGAGAATTTACAGAGAACTATAAAGCAGTATAAACATCAGGTGAAATATATGCAGGAGACAAATGATGGCTTGGTTATGGCCAATAGAAGACTCAGAGAGGATCTAGATGAGGTTAATAGCCACTATCAGGAGCTGATTGCAGTCTCAAAAGAGTCATTGAAAAGAGAAAGAAATACAGAGTCACAATTTACAATGTTAAAACAAACCATCAAATATCTATAGCAGCAAAATGAAGAACTCACTAGAAAGATGGCAGAGATGGAAGCAGAGAAACTGAAGGCTAGAAGAAAGGCCCAAGCCCTAGAATGGATAGCCTTGTTAGCAGAGGCAGCTAAAGATCTATGAGGCTTGTTAACACAATTAGTTATTAGTTATGTTTTGAAGGATATTTCATTTTTGTAATTATTATTTTGATAGAACTATTTCAATGAGTAGGCTGAAAAGCAGTCAGGGTTTAGTCCTTAACTGAATTTTGAAGGATAGTATTAATGTATGTCACAAAGAGGACTAGAGGTTCGATTTTTTGGCTAGCAAGAGGAGTTCTTCATACTTGTGCATAAGCTAAGTAAATGACTCTCATGTGTATTTGAAATACTGATTATGAAATATATGCTCCATTTACCCTTCAGTTTGTTCTCTGGCTTCATTTATAGCTTGTTTTAGCTACTCAAGTGGTAATTTCATTGCTGGTTTAAAGTTTTTATGCTTGTAGTGCTTGCCATTTGTGGATGAACTTCAATGTTGTTTTTGTTGGATACATGGTTATTATGTTATGCATCTCATTTTTTTTTATACTTGTGATTTAATTTTTATTTGGGTTATGAATGCATTTTCTCTTGTCATCAAACTTCACAACCAGAAAACCTTGAAAAACCCTAAAAACCCTGTTTTGTTTTATTGCGATATTTGAGATTATGTTGGCTTGTTTTCTTGTAGTCTGGAAACAATTTCTGGCATAAACAAGAGGCACAAAGAAAAAGTAAGTCAAGAAAAGCACTACCTTTGAAGGAACACATGTTAAAAAAAATCTTTATGATCATTCTTGGTGAGACATCACACTAGGAGGCGACCACTTTCCTCACATGTGCTACAATTCTAGATTTCTCTCCTATTTTGTTCCATTTTGCTAGATGGTGGTCCATTGGTGATGTTTGGCACACTTGATCATGTTTTTACCTGAGATCATTACACTAGGGTGGCATTTGAGGGTCAAAACAGTAGGGTTTGGGATGATTTCTTTGTGTTATGATTATATCTATAGGAGAAGTCCACGTCTTGGAGGAGGTATTTTGTATCATTCATGGATTATTTTTCCTACTCTAGTGGTGTGGCCTCTTCTTGGACAAGTGGTTAGGGTTTTGGTATTTTTTATTGAGGAGTTTGTTAGTCTCATCTATGGGAGTTTATATAAAAAGATCCTCATCTATAATAAAACTTGTTAAAAACTTGTGAAGAACTCTTTTGGTGTTTTCTTAATTCCTATGGTGAATACTATGGATGGTTGATGCTAGCACTATTATGTGGATGTTTTGCTAATGCTATGGTGTATTCTTGGATCAACAATAACTTTTAGCTTGAGATGATTTGCAAGTAAGCTCTTTACTAGCTTCGCCCTCCAAATCCGATCTACCTCTATGTAATGTATGCAACTTCTGATTTAATGAAAGAAGAGTTGTTTTGAAGTTTAAAGTTTTCAAGCTGATAGATCCTGTGGAGGTTGGTATCAGAGCTTCGAGCTCATTGTAAGGGGGAATTTTTTTGGAGTAGAGAGCTCTCTAAGTAAGAATCAGAGTGTGGGAAATGAGCAGAAGGTAGCTTTGGCGCCTTTGAGTTCCCAAGTTTGTGTCTGTAAATCTGTGCTTGTCTGAGTGTGAGAAATGAGCAGAAGGTAGCTTCGGCGCCTTTGGGTTCCCAAAACCTCTGTCTGTAAATGTTTTGTTGAGTGTCTGGTAGTGATGAGCTTCGCCCTCTGAAGCCGATTACCTCTATGTAATGTATGCAACTGCTGATTTAATGAAAGAAGAGTTGCTTTGAAGTTTAAAGTTTTCAAGCTGATAGATCCTGTGGAAGTTGGTATCAGAGCCAGAAGCATTAATTGGTTTCATTCTGTAAGTGAAATTAAACTCTTATTCCAGTCTCTGTCGTTTTTATTCTGCAACTCTTTGGCTAGCAATATAGTAAAAATTGTATTATGTAAACTGCGGAAATGGCAGTTGAGTTGGATTGTTTGGGTTTAGGGATTTATATGAGTTTTTAGGAAAGGTAGCAGCCGAGAGAGTGCGAAGTAAGTCCTTGTGTTATTAAAACCCTTGTGAGATTAAATCCCAGTAAAATGGACCCGTCGATGGATACAATTCCTCACATAAAACTAGATTGCTAGCAGGAAGATAATGCATAAGTATCCTTAGCAGACCGAAGATCGTCCTTCCAGTTTGAATCATCTAGCTCAAACTCTTCAATAATCCATATTCAAGACCTCAATCCTTCTCAGGATTGGCAGTTGCCTAGAATTCTACCTTCCGATGTGTATAAACTTAAGTGGTGGAAATATAGTTCAGCAACTCAGATAAAAATCTCCTGTGTAGATATTTCATTTATTGGTTCCGAAGAACCAGTACATATCAATTTAATTGACAAACAACAGATTGATTGGGCTATTAAAGTTGGTTTCAAATATGCACACCTTGGCGCCATTAAATTAGGATTAGGACCTCTTGTTCATCCCTATCTTCCTATTTCTTCCCTATGTGTTGCAGTCGACACCAGACATCGCAATTTTTCCAATACCATCATCGAAGGATTCACTGCTCCCTTACATGATGGTCCTTCCTTCGGGACTATCTTCCCTAAATATTCGGTCAGTCTTGACGACCCCCACATTTACAACTTGTTGAAAGCTTACATCCTACCCCAAGGATTTCATATGATGCAAGGGTCAAAAATCATATAGGTAAAAGGAGCTGTTTGCATTCGTTTTGGTAATGACACCCTTCCTCCTCTCAGATCTAAAGTCTATCAGAGCTCGTGCCTCCAAAGCGTGGTGGAATCTGATAAATCCCACCAAGCCACTCCAGTCACATTTGAATGGACAGGAATTAACTACCCCCAGAAATGGGAAGTAAAATATCAGGAGTTACGAAATGCTGACTGTTTGCAACGCTCTATCATGAGCAAACCATTAACCTTTGACCAACATACCAGTTCTTTCAGACTACCAGAAAAAACTTCTGCTCCTAAGTTCTCTTCACCCCTCATCAGATCAACTTCTATGTCTTCTTATAATCAAGCCCGACGACAGGCAAAATCAAGCTATGCCCCTACATCTCAGTCTCCCTCTACTTCTTACACTGGCCTATACGAAACAGAACATCGTGGCCAACACAGAGATTGCCTGGCCTGCAGAAAAATATTGCAGAAGATCCAGCATCAAAAAAAAGATAAACCCCAAGTCTAGGTATGTTCAGTCTACCAAGACAGAATGATGCCTATGAAGCCATAAACCAAGTCCGAAAATCCTTCTTCCCAAGAAGAAACTTACCTGAGGTTCCTTTTCGTCAGTACTCAACAGATGGTTCAGTAAAAAAGGAATTCCTTCCTTATAAATCTTATGGTCCTGATGAGTCAGTTCCAGATGACATCAAGTTAGGAAATTGGAGCAATATGCAACATAAAATGATTGCACAAAATATAGATGACATGGCCTATGATCTTATGGATATAAAAAAGACCCTAGTTTAAGAGAAAGAAAATATTGCTTTGGTTGAAACAAAGTTAGGATTGATGGATCATCTCCTAAATGATTCTGCAGAAATAAAAGAAGCAGTTTGTAAAGCTACTGATAAAACTGAGCGAAGACTTGCTAAGTTAGAAGAACTTTTGGGTCAAACCCAAGAGCTTAAAAAGAAGGTTCCAGGTCTCAGTCCCTCAGTTTTTGCCTTAGCAACACAAGGGCATAAAAGGAAAGAAACAGAAAACAGACACCAACGTAGTGTTTCTTTCGGTATGCTTAGTATCACGGAGGACGAAAGAACAGAGTTTAACTTTGGTGGAGACGAAGCACAATGCGATGAGATTAAAGAATGGATCAGACACTTCAAATCCTTTCCACCTGCCTTGGACACAAAATACCTTAATACGATGTCTGCTCACCATACGACATAATATTCATCCACTCACAACCCACCTCCTGAACATACTTTTGATATCAGAATGCCAGATGCTTCCAAAGTCCCAAATCCTAAACTTCAGTTTGGGATTAATTCCATGAATAAACTTGTTTCACAAATGCCCGACCAACCTATTCTGAATATCCAGTGCCAACCGTGGGATGACATTAAAACAACAATCCAAATGTTAGGCCAATGAACACTGTATAAAAGAACCCAAAATGATACCCTCACAGGACAGCAATTGGCTGGCCAGATCATAGCAGGCCTTTCAGGACTTGCTAATGAATGGTGGAGATGGCTTCCACAAGAAGCTAGGAACGAAATGCTATCAGCAGAAGAATCCGACCAACAAATCTTGAAGGCTTTGGGTAAAGAGTTCTATGGTGCTGAGGAAAGAGAAGATTCAAAACATCTTGCTTCTCTATTCATGTCAGCCCGCCTCTGTGATCTTTCACAAAGTGAACAATATTTTTGTTATATGCAACAATTGCTAATTTCTTCTGGTAAATCAGGAGATCCTGCTTACTTGAAGCACTACCTTATAAGTTTCCCAGGACACGTTCCAGACGCAGTAGAATAGTATATGAAGGATAAACAGATTAACTATAGAGGCCTTTCTCTAGCCCAGCTACACAGCTATATACTAGAGACATGGCAAGAACACTGCCTGGAAAAGCAAGCATTAGAGGAAATTTGGGGTCTAAAATGGGCCTTATAAGAAAACGTGCCAAAATAAGTTTTTGTGAGTTGGAATTCAAGAACCAATAGAATTTCAATAAAATAAGTCAACCATAATGGTTGAATTGACATATTTGTCATGAAAAAAAACTACTTTTTTTGTTCGTATTTTCGACATATCTCATTGTGTTTTTACTCAAATTTCGATCAGGAAAGCTCGTTGGATGTGGAATTTGATTTCGCAGCCAACGAGTACCCATACTGCATACTTTTGATGGACCCCGCTACCCCAAAAAAAGAAATACCTGAAAAAATGTGATGATGACATCATCATCATGTTTTTTCAGGTATTTCTTGTTTTTGGGGTAGCGGGGTCCATCAAAAGTATGCAGTGTGGGTACTCGTTGGATGCAAAATCAAATTCCTCATCCAACGAGCTCTCCGGATTGAAATTTGAGTAAAAACACAGGGAGATATGTCAAAAATACGAACACAAAAAGTAGTTTTTTTCTTTCTTCCTCCAAAATTAATTAATATTATTTTATTATTTTAACTATTATTTTATTATTTTCCTTAGGAGGCCCATTTTAGACCCCAAAATTCCTCTAATGTTAGTAAGGATTTCAAGATATATCAAAGTATGTATTCCCCCTCATTTTGTAAAAACGTTGCTAAGATGCCTGATTGGGGATGTGGTGCTCATAATCGAGGACATTTAGCAGACAGCTGCAAATGTCATAAGTCCAAGCAGAAAAAAGCTTTTACACTAGTCTTCCTAGATATCATCCAGAAAAGCCTTATAAATAAAAAGGAAGGCAGAAATATCATGTTTCCAAACAGTATAGCAAACCCCATCACAAAAGGTTTGTTAAATGCAAAACTAATAAGAATGACAAAGAAACATGTTTTATCTATGGCCAAAGAGGTCATTGGGAAAACAAATGTCCAAAGAAGAAGTCTAAACCTAGACTAGTTGCCTTCTGTGAGCAACTAGATCCTAGATGGTGGGATCTACCTTCTGATGATGAATCGCCCTCTGGAAAAGTCATATTCTTGCCATCGGATGCATCCAGTGCATCTGAAGATTCTGAGTCTGACAATGAAAAAGCTGCTCTCCAAAAATTTGTTCCTTCATCTTCATCCTCAGATTCAGATTCAACACCAAATTTGGGAGGGTTTGAGCCTCCAGATTACGGCTTCTCATTGTACATGTTCTCGCTGAATAAGCCACAGAACATTGAGAAACGGATTACTGCCATTGACATGAAGTTATCAGAAACCCCAGCCTTTGAATACATGCTGAGAGCATCATTAAAGGAAGAAAAGAAGCAATTGCTCAAACAAATTGAGCAAGACAAAGGAAAAGGTAAAATAAGTCATGTCACTCCTGCTATGTATAACCTTGTTGAACTTTATAAAGGCTATCCTGATGGCCATGAAAGCAGACAAAGTTACAGGATAGACAAAGAGCAAATGTTAAGATTGCTAGTCAGAGAAAAACAGCAGCAACTGAAAAGCTTAGTGACAGAAATAGAAGAACTGAAGAGTATGATCAAAGTCATACAAATTGAAACAGACCAGTCTTCAGACGAAGAGCTAAGTAAACATTATGATCAAGCTATGGAAACAAAAATCCCAAGGGTAAGAGAACCATCTCCTGACCCTAGTTTGGGAATGCTCACTGGCCCGAAGATATTTGTACAGATCCAGTTCCACCCAAGTGAGTTTAAGCCTTATTCCCCGGATTGCATGCTTGATTCCGGATGCCAAGTGAACCTAGCAAAAGGTTTAGCTCTTCCCCAATTTTATTGGGAAAGTACTTCAGATAAAGGCTCAGCTATTCAAGGTACTCCTGTTCCCTTAAATGCAAAATCTGAAAACTTCCCAATAAAGCTCAAAGGGATAAATGACTGCCTAACCCTGTACATACTAAATGAAATAAATGAAGATTGCATCTTAGGTTCAGAGTTTCTCTCGAGAGTCAGTCCTTTCTCTGTAGATACTAAGAAAATGACGTTCTCTTGCATGATTAACAGTTGTGCAGTAGAACTTCCTATTTTCTTTAATTCTGCTCCAAAATGTCAGTCCATTGTACAAAAACCAGAACATAAATCCAATCCTGCCTAGTTACTGAAAATGGATAGATGTATATCATTTTCTGATGCCCATAGTAGAAAATCCCTTGCTAACATCACTGATAAGCTGGTAAAAGAATGTTGTTCGAAAAGTCCTAATGCTTTCTCGAAAAGGGAAAAATATTTTGTCTCCCTTCCCTTTGATCCTCTTCAAAATATTAAGCCTATGAAGGCTTCAGCTCGACTAATGTCTCCATCTGAGAGAGAATTTTTTGCTGCAGAGATCAAGGATCTCCTAGCCAAGGGATAATTGAACCATCCAAGAGCCCATGGGCTTGCAGAGCATTTGTAGTGAACAAACATTCTGAAGTCAAAAGAGGAAAGCTGAGGTTAGTTGTAAACTATAAACCTCTTAATGTTGTGCTTCAAAAGGTTCGCTATCCCGTGCCGGATAAATCAAGTCTCCTGCAAAGAATCACTGGTTGTACAATCTTCAGCAAATTTGATCTTAAATCTGGATTTTATCAGATTGGTATCAAGGCAGAAGACAGATTCAAAACAACGTTCGTGGTTCCACATGGTCTATACCAGTGGAAAGTGTTGCCATTTGGGATTAATAATGCCCCTTCTGAGTTTCAGAAACGCATGGAGGATATCTTCAGAGAGAAGCAGTGGGCGCTCGTTTTTATTGATGACATTTTAATTTGTTCTAAGAACCTGCAAGAACATCTCAAGCACTTGCAAATGTTTTATGAACTTGTATTCAAACATGGGTTAGTTTTATCAGAGAGAAAAATGGAGATCAAGAAAACTGAGATAGAAATTCTCGGATTCAAAATACAGAGAGGACAAGTTGTTCTACAGAAACATGTCCTAAGTGTCTTCAGCCATTTTCCAGATCAGATCCTAGACAAAACCCAGTCGCAGAGATTTCTAGGGAGTCTCAACTATATTAGACCTTTTTACAGAGGGCAAGCTACTGACATACACCTGCTTCAACAAAGATTGAAGAAGAATCCTGCGAAATGGTCCTCTGAGATGACTTTGGTAGTTCAACAGATTAAAGCCAAAGTTTTAGATTTACCTCCTTTGTCGTTGCTGCAAGGATCAGGGCAACTGATCATAGAAATAGATGCTTCTTCTCATACTTGGGGTGGAGTTCTTCTTGAATCTCTAGAAGGCAAAGAGTACGTCTGTGGTTATGGTTCAGGTTCCTTCAAAGCTGTAGAACTTAACTACCCATCCAGCCATAAGGAAATTCTGGCTGTCAAGAAGACAGTACAACATTTCATTTTGTTTTTAAAACTAGTCAGATTTATTATTAGGACAGATTTAAAAATAATGCCTGGAATATTCAAAAATCAAAATTTGATGGCAGAGAATAATAGTAGGATTTTGAAATGGTTTATCTGGCTAAGTAATTTTGATTTTGATATTGTTTATAAGCCAGGATATCTTAATTGTCTTGCTGACATGCTCACCAGGGAGCAATTTGAAAAGGCTACACCATCCCTTAGCATGTTTTCAGCCGGTTCCTCAAGTTCGAGATCAGGTCGTGGCACAGCACCGCTCTGCTAGCCAAGGAATGGCTTATTTCTGAAGCCATGGGACGAGTCAATCTCAAAAGTGAAATGAAGACAGCTCTTAGATTATGCATCCAGACATGAAGCCGAAATTTTTCTTGATCTCACTCTCATTAAGCAGATCCAGTCGTCTCCATTAAAAATTGAAATCATGGAAAGATGGGAACGTGATGCATACAAGAGTTTTGAGGGCACTCAGGAAAAATTGAAAGATTGCGGAGAAGTTTGGTTAGATCGCAATGAAGAAGAAGGTGGTCCGCTATGGTATGTGGACATCAGAGATGGCAATCTCACATGGACATCTTACAACCTTATTCTCAGATTCTGCAGAGAACAAAGGAAAATAGTTATCTGCGTAGATCCAAAAAATCTGCGACATGGTGCTTGGTCCGGATGGACATAAATCTTATTAGACAAATTTTTCCCAAGGACAGATTGGGAGAATCGGCGTGCCAACTTTATCCTGCACATGAAAGCCGACATTGAAGTTGCTGTCAGAGAGCATCAATGGTTTAAGTTTATGCTTCATCATGAAGGAGGACGGTATACCAAATTAGAGCATACTATATTCACCTCTCAGAAATACATTAAAAGGGATGCCCAAGGACAAAGGATTGATTCAAAAATCTATACTAGACAGATACCCTTGAACTTTTGGGTACAGTCACATTTCAAAGGCGAATTCCTATGTGACCCAAATGAGCTCTTTCATGGGTCTGACATCGAAAGATGCTTCAGTCCGTTCGTATACCCTCCGACAAAGCTTGAATATGACCCACCTGCTTTTGAAGATTCCCAAGCCTATGACTCAGATGATGTCGATTGGGATTGTCCTTGTAGAGGTCAGAACCTTGATGGACGTGGAATCTGCCTTTGTCTGCAAGGTAGAGACTCGTATGACTAGAAAGGAAGCCGTGGTGGACCCTTGAAGACCGTCGTGGGCCGGAACTGCTCCACTTTGTACTTTGTTTTCTTATTGGTCTTGTCTGACATGATAAAGATTCTGGGTGCCCATATGTCTACGGACCTCAAGGGATGAGATAATGATAGTGGTTGTCCCCACTTGTCACCCCGGATGAACGATCTTGACTCTTTAGTGTCAGTCATGGGTCACCGGCTAATCGGTTAAAATTGTATAAATGAAGGGCTGCGGGCTCATTGTAAGGGGGAATGTTTTTGGAGTAGAGAGCTCTCCAAGTAAGAATCAGAGTGTGGGAAATGAGCAGAAGGTAGCGCCTTGTTTGGTTTGTGGTTGAGTAGGTGGTATATTTTCAGCTCTTGATTATATACCCTATGATCTCATGCTTGATAAGTATTATTCCCAAGTTTGTGTGAAGATACCATTTAGTTTATTCCCTTGTTGATCTCACAATAGGTCAAGCCTTTTTTGGATATGTTAGGAATTGGATATCAAACCCTAGCTATCTGTGACTCTTAGTATGCCTCCCCATTACTATCTTTGATTGATCCCACATGCCTACTTTCAACCTTAGGCACTAGTCAGTGGTTTCTAGCCACCCAAAAGTAAAATCAATCTCTTTTCTTTTTTGCATTCTAGAATTAATTCATCTTAAGCATTTAAAGCAATCTGCAAATTCTCAAGTTTTGCATCTTTAGGAATCCCCTTAAAGATGCTTTTGATTTCCATGTAAGTCATGCCCTTAGGGTTGTAGCATGCATTGTTAAAGATGATTGTTAGGGAAAATTTAGGGTAGTTTTGCTTGTTGGTTTTACATTGAAAAATAAGATGAATTTAATTCTAGAATTGCATATGGAATTTAACCCTATTTGCATTTTTTTCATTTATCACTAGCTAGGTTGAATTCTTGGATTGTTCAATAATTTTTTATTAGGATAAAATACATCACAAAATCATTGTTAAAACAATCGCTCAAATAGGTTCAGATCTAGTATAAATTTATGGGTTGATTGCAAGTTGTTTGAAGCATTAAAATCTCATTTTTCCTGTGCATAATTGATTGTTCATTATAGATCTGCAATCTATCATCATTGTCAAACTATTTAATATCATAAAATATATCATGTTTTTTTTGTTGTTGGCAAAGTGGTGGAACCGCCCTGACTAACAGGGTTGCCATTGGCTAAGTAACCACGAACCTGGGGCATCTAAGCCATCAAAATCACCCGGGGATCGCACCCGGCCTGGACCACAGCAACCCTTAACATGGTTGGATTTTTTTTTTGTATCCAATGGGATTAGAACCGGTGACCTTTCAGCTTAGGGGGCGTCTTAACCATACCCCGTCACCAACTGTTCTACATCTCATGGATCATAAAATCTATCATGTTAATGGTGAAATCAAGTAACTAATTGATTATTATTGTGGTTTAAAGATTTAAACAATTGGTTCCTTATCCTTTCCAACTTTAGTTGCACTTTCTTTGAAACATTTAAAGGTTCAAATTGTTTGTTGTTCAATACAATCATTGGTGGTTTAATTTTTCATTATATAATAGAAATATAATCTCGTTAAAATTTGGAAAATTAAGGTAATAAATGACGGCTTAAGGATAAGATTTAAAACCATAAATCAATATTGCCCAAAGCTTAATCCAAATTTGAAGTTTCAACTTGGTTTCATATAGGACGAGCTCCGAGAATCATCTATTGAAATTTAGTTTCCTTAGGTAAACCCCCCTTGTAATTAGATCATCATCCAAGTCACTAAAATGAAAAAAAGTACTTGTCAAGGTGATAGTGGAAACACTTCTAATAGTTTTCCTCGGTTATACCTTTGGGTGTTGTTTTCTATGGTAATAGGTATCTTGCTAGAAACCCCTTCCATTGTGATGAAAGTCACGTGAACCCTAATACAATATGAGGGGTAACAAATGTGTTCTTTGAAGAACTATGAATGAAAACTCAAGAATATTCGGTTGTACCTCATGAGAGGAATTTCAAGAAAGCAAGAGAAAACCATGTAGTAGGATGCATACATATCCACATCCCTAAGCACCACATACAATATTCATATAGTTCATTACGTCAAGAATAGCTCAAAATATTGGCTTTACAAGACAATGCATAAGCCAACAATACCAAAGAGAACATGAAAACGAATTCTAATGCTCAAATGTTGAGTTTATTCTTTCTATTATAATGCTTTCAAGGGCTTATTCATCTGACCCTACTCTATCGTAGGAAGACAAAAATGATGCTAAGTCAATTCAAACAACCAATGCAACTATTTTGATGAGCTCATAAAAACCATGAAGTTTTCTCTTATGCTTGGTCACAAACCAAAACAAAGACACATCCATCATCAATACAACATAGGATGGAATCTCTATTGCTTCAAGGCTTAAATCTAGAGTAGAATCACACATGGTAGAGAAGAACAAAATCATGACATGGATGGCATATGTCATTACTGCAAGCTTCTTCTATCTAACAATGGATGGGGTAGATAAAAACATCATAAGCCAATCCCACATCATCACTCCCTTCAAGCATCGATGGCTTAGGAGACTCTACAAAGTTGCTCAAAACATCATGGGCATCTTCTAAATAAAATGTACATGAGATATGAAATAACATTCCAAACTTGAAAAAAAATAGCCTCAAACCTAGGACTCAAAGCTCTCCTTTTGTTGGCTAAAACTTTATACAATATAAATCAAGATGAAATGCTTGCTACCCCATACAACTTATGCATTAAAAATATGATATCTAATTGAAAGCACATGAAAATAATGAAACATGTTTGGAAATAACTACATTCATCCCATGTCTGTCCCTTACAATTCCCATCCATAAAAATAAAATTTCCAACTGAAAATACACATGAAAACACTAGAATTTGAAGATATGGTTGGCTTGAAAATATCATTAGAAGCATATTGTACAGTTTGAAAATTTTCTTATTTTTTTGTACTGAGAGCAAGCATGGAATTTAGGCATATATATTTTTTGAACATGAACATCATAAACACAATTGGCCCATGTAGTTTTCAACCTAGTTTTTGCACATAATATCATCAATTATTGGGAAGGGTTTGTGGTTGAAAATTTTCTGAGTTCTTATCATCGCAAATCTGCTCTATATGCTGGAAAAAATCAGCAGCATACAACATAGAACATGGCTAGAAACTGCCACTAAAACTCTACAATAAATCTACCTCGTAAATGAGAGAGCATGGATCAAACAAATTTGCATCATAAATAGGAACATGTGGCTGGAAAATATCATGCAAATTTTCTGAATTCACTTCCTCTATGTTAGGTTTTCCATGGACTTTAAAATCTGCATTATCTTCCTTAGAAACATCAATACAAGTATCATAAATTGGGTCCCCGAAAATTTTCCTACGATTGTATCCCTATCACCAAAAAAACAAAAATGAAAAGTAATGTCCCTAACTTCATATCTTTGGCCACCCTTATATTTATTATATTTATCAATTGGAGAGGTAAATACAATTTCAAATTCATCACCCTGCAAGGGAAGAGTAATGTCCCTAACTTCGTATCTTTGGCTTCTCTTATATTGAGTCAATTTCAAATGGAAAGGTAAATACATTTACAAATTCCTCACCCTCCAAGGGTTCTTTCAGATCGTCATTATCAAAATCATTCATAAATAAATCATCAAATTCCAAATTTTGAAAAAGGCTATAGATTGTCAAATCTTTGTCTTCATGGGAGGTTGACATGGGTTCTTATGTGTTCTCACCAATGCATTTTTCATTTAGAGATGTAATGTATTCCCCAATGGCTTCTTCATAACGGGTTCCAATAACATCTTCATTGTCCTCCTTTGAACTTGAAATACCCTCTTCATGGGAGGCTAAATCATCATCTTTAACAATCTTATTATCCTTATATTTTTCATGTTCTAACACAATTGTGACATAGAATGAGAAAATCTTGTCATACACATGCACATCATAACATTTTTTTATGATCATATTGCTTTTGTTTCTCATTCATTTAATAAAAAAAAGAACTTTAAGGGTTATGTATATGTGCAAGCTTCAAGGCCTTAAATTGTTTTCTCATTCTTCTATGAATATAAACCAGACATGTGCATGATGTACAAAGTAAACTTTACCAACACATCAATATTCTTGAAAACACACCAAACTTCTTGAAAATCCTCAATGAAATGCTAAAAATAGAATATCCCCTTTGGGTTGAAACCATAGAACCATTCCCATGGATTTTTTTCCTTTTAATGTAAGTGAAAACATTTTCATCATCACTTATCCATGTACTATATTGAAATCTCTTGGGACATGTGTTAGAAAGCAACAACAAGGAAGGTATTCTAGCATTGCATGTGTCCTTGCATGCTAAAGAGACATTAAACTGGAAGCCAAATCTATTAAAGTGATTTTCCTAAGTTTTGACTTGGGAAAATACTTTAATTATTATAATCTGATTTTGACTTTAATGGAATCACTTTATTAAAGTGAAAAGTGAAACATTTAAGTGATGGCTAATCTAATCTTTGCCATTGATTCTTACCGAAGGATCTCATTCATAGATCCATAATCAGGGTTAAGGTTTTCGCTTAGCCAATAAAGTTAAAAGGATATTTGGTGTAGAGGACACGTACACACGGGAGAGATACATATAGAGACAAGCCAGGCGGAGGAGTTTACAGAAAAGATAGAGGAGCAACTTCCCGATAGGTTCACCAGACTGAGTAGGGACCGTACAGATCATGCAGAGGAGCAGCGTCACACGCAGCAAGAGGGCAGTACAGATGCCACACAGTACTATACAGATCCGTACTGTTGATGTAAGAAACCGTACGAATTATGTACATTAGGACGTACTGATGACGCAGGTCCGTACAAATGGGTCATACAACTTCACAGAGTATTTGTACTTTGTTGCTGGGTTGCTGTCAAAACCCCAAATTTTCCGAAAAATTTAAAATTTTTAAAATAGCATATAATCTCATTAAATGCAGTCATTAACTGTTTGATTAGTTTATGTTACTAGAATTGTAACTGAATGATATTTTATTATACTCAACTTTAAAGATGAGTTTATTGTCAGTTACTGATTGTTTTCTGTTTGTGACCACAAGGTGGGTTGTCATGAAAAGACGGGGCTTACTTAGCGTTGAGCTAATGCATAAAGTTCCTTCTGTTCTTACAGATGACAGGTAAGGAGATTGGTTGCTACTGTAAAATACTTCTAAAGTTTTCAAGTACCAGTAGTTTGTAAAATAAAAAGTAGAAGAATAAAGTTAGTGGCTAAACACAGATCAAAGTTTTGTTGAGATAAATTCCAACTATTCACTGTTATAGATATATTCATGATGATACAACAGGTTTATTTTTCCTTACCATCGATTTATCATATACTAAACATATCTTCGATCCGATGAATAATTCACTGAAAACTAGTATCATTCTGATCATCAAAAAGAAGTATAATTCAAAAAGTTTCAGATTTAAACATTGTGTTGGTAAATTCTCTCTGTAAAAGATTTCCCATTCATATGTGATAAAATTCTAAGTTAAGTACATATATGCATTTATCTTCATGTTCGCTATAGCATACTCAGTTAAGATTTCATCACATTCAGATTTGTGACTTTAGTTGCACATGACAAGATATTATAAGTATCAATCTATACTCATTTGACTATACTCATTTGACTTTAAGCATGTACAAGTTTATTGTTTTAATATAAAACTTCCCTTAATGAATTTAAGAGATTACATTGTTCTATAATACTATTCTATTTCTATTATCGACACTTGGATAAATCCATATTACTTTTAGGATCATTCCTAAACTTATCACAGCCAGCCCCTTTGTGAGTATTCGAAGACGATACTATCAACAAGAGGGTTAATGTATATCCTAGGTGCTTATCACATATTTACTTATAGAAATTCTCATAATTTCTTTTGAGCTTAGAATGTGATAAAGTTCAATTATTATCATGACTATTCTAAGACTATTAAAAAGAGTTGCTAACTTATAAACTAGTATTAATAATAAGAACTAGAGCTAACCAAAATCAAATTGATGAGTAACATATAGTAATTTACCAACAAATATAGTCTTTAAAGAAGTGTTATGTGGTTTATCTTTATTTGAAGACTAGGATAAGAGGCATTATAGTTGGGGTTAAAATCAAATACGCCAACCATAATCCAAAGCCTTATAACCTCTCGCCACTTAACAACTCTCCATACTTATATATATATACGAGATTATATAATGCAAGATCTATAGTGCAAGGTTTGATGAATAAGAATCTAAAGTTACATGGTTGTAATATAATGCAGGTGATACTATGGTGTATCAACTTTATGGGATCTCCATGCTATAATTTGGTTTGAAAAGCAGTCAAGGGATTACGTCGTGGAACTATAGGAATGATACCCACTGCATGGATAATATTAAAAGCATACGTGGTCGCTCCTCGGCCATGCATTGGCGTGATATAAGCAGTTGACTTAACCCTACCTTTATCATTTCTCCTTCGCCTTCGGCCTTTGGCCGCTCTGCGAACCCTCCTGTCCATTCGGCCGTCATTTGGTCTGCTATCAGGCTCCTGCTGTTCCAGCTTTTTATTAACTCATCCATTGCACTGTGTGAAGAGATTAGAGGGTGAAATGACTTACTTCCTACCTCCATGATACCTCCATTGTTAAATCGAGCTATGAGCAGTTATAAACCTTACCTCTCCTCGCTCCATTGACCATGAATCTCCCTTCAAGGTAGCGTGGCTTACGCTGCTTGCAACTGTATCATATTTGCATAGAAGAGATAATACATCTAGGGTTTTTTCCTGCCATCGTTGAGTTGGGATTCTTGAACTGTTTGAGGTCGAGAGTGTTGAATGTTGCTCCTTTGCCATCGGGTTGCAGGTTTTTGGCTTACACCGGTCGTGGCATCACTGTGTAAGATGGCCCTCTGCTCAGGTAATTTAAATAAATTCGTTCCCTTCATTATTGAAGTTATTATTACTGTTAATGCTTTTCTTTTATGTTAAAGTCGTAGCTAACAGTCGGCTGTTCACTGGATAATGCAGATATACCTGCTACCCTTCTCTACAACAAATGAAAAAGGGTTACGGCACTACGGCCATGGTAAGCCCTGGTCTCTCCACGGCTTGTTCACCTTGTGTGAGTCTTTAAAGGAATGCGATGGTTTGGTCGTTACGACCCTGTTTGACCTTCAAGGTTTTTAGTGGTTTTTTTTAATGTTAAGTAACAGGGTTTATACCCTAGCTCTCACGCAGAGCTCTCCGGCTTCGACCATGAGTGTAAAATCTTGCCTGTAATTATTGTGATGTTTATATAAAAAGAACAAAGAACAGGCTATAAGCCTTCATGCAAGTTTTGTTACTGCCGTGAGTGTTACTACTGCAGTGGCTTTTATTTGCAGTCAATACACTTGTGTAAATTGTGAAGATTTGGGTGTTTAGCCTGGGTTATTATACCAGTAATTAGTTACTGCAATTTCTTCTGCATTTCTTTTCCTTGCTTACGTTATAGAAGTTTCGAATGCTTATTATGTTTAGTTTTTATTCTTCTAATACCTAACTGTAAGTAGAATACTGTTAGTTTTATCATTAATTAACTTACTTGTAAATAAAAGGGATTTTATAGGGTTAAACCCTAGATGGCAGTGAAGGGTAATAATAATACTGTTTTTGCTTCTTTTAATGTTAAAATAAAATTTAAGTTAAGAAGACATCTGTCACATTAGGGTTACTAATGAGGTTTAAAACACTTAAGCTCGACTATCGAGCATCCTGTACTTCTATCTTTTCTTCCTGCATAGATAAACCTTTGATTTGTATACTGAAAATTATGTGTTATTATCAGTTTATAATTTAATCTTCTTATTAATAAGGAAATTGTAAATGTTATATAGTTTGTAACCTGATAATAATATAGGGTTTTATATATTTTATTTATTTAATTATTCTGGTACTGTCAGTAAATTTTCATCTATAAATTAGATAATAAGTAATTTAATTTTTACAGTATAAATATTTCAAGATTTACTTGCAAGGTATCATAATACTCTCTATGTGAAGAATAATAAAGTTCTTATAATGCATAAATAATTTACTATAATTGTCTGTATTAACACATGATACTTACTAATACAAAGTAATGTTCTTGCCTTTATCGCAATACTAAATTCTCCTTAAGTATAACCTTGTTTATCTTATAGCCTAAGAAAATAACATTATACTGTTGTTCTTCCTGCGCAAAATGTATTAAATTTAATTATTGTTTTAAAAGTATTTTTCATTAAGGTTTCTGTAACAGGTTTAAAATTTGACCTCCTTATGAATGAGGAAAAGTATTTACTGTTACACAGTTATACCTTTAAAAGAAATAAGATTTGGAACTGTTAATTACTTGCAGTTCGGACAGTAAGTTTGATTCTGGGGAATATTATAGTAATAAGAATTCTACTTTAAATTAAATAGCAAGATGTAAAAGAATACTTTACTATTATTATATTGTTTATATTATCTTTTTGACATTTCTGTAGCTTTTATATTAATTCCTTAGTTTATTTTATAATATTTGGAAATAGTATTTATATTTGATTCTTCTATAGTTTACTATACTATCTACATTCTGTTGTAATTAGTTTATTCTCTTAGTTTAAATGTTTACTTACAAATGTGATGTAAGTACAAGTATTAACATGTTTATATACTGAATAAAAGAATATTAGTTCTGTAACTTGTTCTTGCTTTGAGTTAACTTTTAGAAATGAAAGTATCCGAATAGCAGGAAGAAAACTATATAGTAATAGTATAAATTCAAATCTAACTTCTACTATCTTTCCTTTACAGTAGAATTTACTGAAACAAACAAAAATACAGTACTAGGAGGTAGTTTTAAGACTATGAGAAAATAACATATGAATTTGTAAGACATTAGTAGTTACTGGAAGTAACTAAATAAGAAGCTCGGTTCAGAAGGATACTACTTCCTAATACCTAGATATTGTGCTAGAGTACGGTCTGGTGATCCCAGATGTGGAAAAACACAGTAAATTCTTTAATTTCATCTACAGATTAACTACTGATAACCTGAGATATTCATATGACTAAAGCAGCTAACTCTTCTATCATATAATATAAACATAACATTCATTCATTCATACTCTTTTAAACATAAATAAATAAGTAACGGAACCTGTTGAAACTGTGGACAACAACAGCAATGGGAGGCCGTTCCTCCCTACCAACTCCTGGAGAGCGCTTAGACAGTGACTTCTCAAGACCCCCGAGCTTGCTCTGGTCTCCCTGGCTGGAACTAGGTGCAACAAAGTCAGACACCAGTCTTCAAACTCAATATTAACTCAGAACTATTAGTCAGTTCTCTTCAGCCCAATAGCTGTAAATAAAAATCAAGTTACTGCAGCAATGCTCTTAGAAAAACTTCCCTAAAGTATTTCCCTCTTCCTCAATGAATTTCCTGAATAACATTCACCTGAATGCATTCTCTCTGGAAAATAACTGAGCAGCCTCAGCTCTCTTCATTGAGTACTTTTAAAAGATTGCCTAGGTATTTTTTGGGTTAACTGTCATTTAATGAGCCACCTGCTCTGATTCCACTTTCTTGGGGAATCATGACCCCAAATATAGGGAAGTTGCCACCTGCAACTTAGGAAATGTTTGAGGATGTTGCCACTTGTATTTTGCCTTTCCACCTAGTTCCATCCACCAGTTTGACCAGTAACCTCTTTTTAACAGCTCTCCCATGCTGTTGTCTCCATAATTTATTTATTAATAATAAAATATTTTGAATTACATTCCATTACTGTTGACTCTGCTGAGTCATCAATCCCTACTTGGGATTAAGTTTAACATAATGTCTCAGAAATATAATAAAACAATTTACATAATTTTACAAAATTGGGGTATGTGACATACACACCCCCTTAAAATGTAAAATCGTCCTCGATGTTACTTATTCTTCTTCCTCAGGAACCTCTTGAAACAGATTCGGGTATGTTTCCCGCATCTTACTTTCTAGTTCCCAAGTAGCTTCTTCAGGACTAAGGTGCTTCCATTGCACCTTCAACTGTCCAATCGTGCGGTTCCGCAGAGTAATTTCCCTCCTCTCGAGGATACAATCCGGTTCCACCAGAACTTCCCCTTCTGGTTCTACCTCTACAACGTTCCAATCAATCACATGAGTAGCATCATGAACATACTTTTTCAGAACATAAATATGAAAAACATTGTGCACTTTTAAGTTAGGTGGTAACGCTAGCTGATATGCAACTTGACCAATTCTAGATAAAATTTCAAACGGACCACAGTAATGTGGCGCTAATTTTGCACAACTCCCTAGTCTTAGGGAGCTCTTCTTTGGTCTTACCTTTATGAACACGTGCTCACCCACCTGGAACTCTTTAGGAGTTCTTTTTAAATCTGCTTGGCTCTTTTGCTGATCCTGGGCAACCTTCAAATTTTCCTGCACTTGTTTCACAATCTGTTCCATTTCTTTTAATAATTCGGGTCCCAACACTAATCTATCTACTGGATTATTCCAGGAGATAGGAGTGTTACATTTACGCCCATACAAAATCTCAAAAGGACTGAACTTAGTTGATGATTGATAGTTGTTATTGTATACAAATTCTGCTAAATGTAAGTAATTCTCCCACTTACCTGGTTGATCCTTAACATACATTCTTAACAGATCTTCCAATACCTGATTAACTCTTTCAGTTTTTTCGTCCGTCTGAGGATGGAAAGAAGTGCTGAAATTCAGTGTTGTGTTTAATCTCTTAAACAAGGATTTCCAGAAATTTCCTGTGAATTTAGGATCCCTGTCTGAAATAATAACCTTCGGTACACCATGTAGCCAAAAAATCTGCTTTAGAAATATGTCAGCTATGTTTGTAGCCTTGTAAGTTGTTTTAATGGGAATAAAATGTGCTGCTTTACTTAATTTATCTACTACCACCATAATTGAATCATTCTGATTTTGATTCTGGGTAATCCAGTAATGAAATCTAAGCTGATTATTTCCCACTTCCAACTAGGAATAGGCAAAGGTTGCAGTAACCCAACTGGATGTTGATGTTCTGTTTTCACTTGTTGACAGTCCAAACATCTAGCTATATACTCAACTACTTCATATTTCATATTAGGCCAGAAATAATATTTTCTCAACATGGTGACAGTCTTCTGGTAGTCTGGATGCCCTGAGTAAGGGGTTTTATGAACTTCATCTAGAATCAGCAATTTAACCTTAGACACATTAGGCACATACAGTCTGTCCTTAAACAATAAAAATCCATCTTTATTTAGACTATAACCATTTATTAAACTTTCTGTAGGTTCTTCTTTAGTTGTAGCTTGTAATTTTTGATAAATTTCATCCAATTTTATCCCTTCAGTCAGCTATTCATTTAAATCAGAAATATAAGTACTGATTGCTGTTGTAAAATTCAGCTTTGCATTCTGCTCAAAGCATCAACTACCTTATTTCTTTTCCTTTTATGTGTTGAATTTCGAAATCGTATTCACTTAAGAAGGCTAACCATCTTGCTTGCCTTGCATTTAAGTTAGGCTGATCTAAAAGGTATTTTAGACCCTTATTATCAATCATTAAAGTAAAATTTCTGCCTATTAAGTGGTGCCGCCACATTTTTAAGGCATGAATAACATCAGCAAGCTCTAAATCATAAGTGGCATAATTCTTTTCATGGATCTTTAATTTCCTGGACTCATAGGCTATGACATGCCCATCCTGAGTTAGCACTCCGCCTAGACCATCATTACAAGCATCGGTGCAAACCACGAAATCCTTATTAGGATCCGCTATTATTAGAATAGACGCAGTTGTTAATAAAGTTTTTAATTTCTTAAAGCTTTCTTCACATTTTAAGTTCCAATCAAATTTCTTGCCTTTCTTTTGCAAGGAAGTGATTGGGTTGGCTATTTTTGAAAAGCCTTCTATGAATCTCCGGTAATAACCGGTAATTCCCATGAAGGACCTAACATCTGTTACGTCTTTTGGTACTGGCCAATCTTCGATTGCCCGGATCTTTTCAGGATCAAGTGAAATCTCTTTCTTAGTCACCACGTGACCTAAGTACTGGATTTCATCTCTGAAGAAATCACACTTACTGAATTTCGCAAAGAGCTGTTGCTCTCGCAATTCTTGTAAGACTATCCGTAAATGTTCCTTATGTTCCTCTTCATTTTTAGAATAGATTAAGATGTCATCGATGAATACGACAACAAATTTATCCAAGTATTTATGCATTATGTTATTCATTAGACACATAAAGACGGCTCGGGCATTAGTAAGCCCAAATGGCATTACGACAAATTCGTAATGTCCATACCTTGTTCTGAAAGCTGTCTTGAATATGTCCTCTTCTTTAATTCTCACCTGATGATAGCCTGATCTCAGGTCTATTTTAGATAACACCGTAGCTCCACGTAGCTGATCAAACAGATCATCTATGCGGGGCAACGAATATCTATTTTTAATTGTCATTTTATTTAGTTGACGGTAATCTATGCAAAGTCGCATAGTTTCGTCCTTCTTTTTAACAAAGATTACTGGTGCTCCCCAAGGGGACACACTAGGTCGAATGTATTTCTTATCTATTAATTCATTTAACTGTGATTTTAATTCATTAAGCTCCAGAATATTCATACGATACGGAGCCTTCGAGCTGGGTACAGCACCTGGTACCAGCTCAATTGTGAAATCCAGTTCCCTCCTGGGAGGTAATCGTGGAATTTCCTCCGGAAAAACATCAGTAAATTCGTTTAACACAGGAATATCCTCTATTTTTATTTTATTTACTTCAGACTTATTTGCCTCATCTGTAATAGTTACAGCATAGGCCTTGCACCCTTTCCTGACTGCTCTTTTAAGTTGTAAGGAAGAAATCTGCCTGATTACAGTTTTCTTGGGAATACCCTTAACTGTTACAGGCTGTTCATTATTATTCACACACGTAAAGGTTTTATCAAAGCAGTTTAAAACTACCCTATGATGTTCTAACCAGTCCATACCAATAAGTATGTCATACAAGCCAAGTGGCAAAACATTTAATTTAACAGTAGTTTTAAAATCATTCATATCTAAAGCACATTCCTTAACATAACAGATTACCTTCCTTTTTGCCCCAGTGGCTAGTTGTACTAACCAAGAGTTATCAAACCTTTCAACAGTCAGATTACACTTTTCTACTATCTGAAGTGAAATATAACTAATGCTAGCACCTTGATCTATTAAAATAGTTACAGGAGTTTTGTTAACCATACCTTTTACTTCCACCATGGAAGTTTGATAATCAGCTTGGCGGTTCTCCAACGCTGCATTGATTCGGGGCATAGTCCTTGCAAAGTCTCCAACAGTCATTTCATCTTGTATGGTATGAATATTGTTGTTTGGCTTGTTCCGATTTGGGCAAACTGAAGCATAGTGTGGGCCATTGCACTCCCAGCACTTAACAGGTTCCTTCCGTTCGAAATTCTTAGTGAAATTTCCATGATTGTTTGAAGCCTCCTTGCCCTTGAAGTTACTGGAATTATTAGAAGCACCATTTTTGCTTCCCTGGAAGTTCTTACCATTAGAATGGTTTCTGTTCTTGTTATTCCTGAAATTTTTCTGAGGTACAAACTCCTTTTTCTTAAATTCAGGCTGATTACTATTCTTTTTAGCCTTCCAGTTGGCTATTCCTTCCTTCTTTTTGTTCTGTTCAAAACAAAAATTTGCCTTCCGCATGGCTTCTTCCAGAGTTTTGGGATTATCATATTCGATTCTGTCCTTTATATGATATGGCAGACAGCTGAGAAACTGCTATACTTTAGGTTTCTCGTCAACTAAATACGGCACATACCTTAACAGACTTAAGAATTTACTGTTTAAGTCCTTCATTGTCATGGACCCTAGCTTTAACTCATAAAATTCCTTGGCCCTTTCTTCATAATATTGTTCGGACAGAAATTTCTTTTTGAAGTACCTTTTAAAGGTACTCCAATTGACCTCTTTTTCTTTGATCCCCTTGACCCTTTTCAAATCTTGCCACCATATATCTGCCTTTCCAGAAAGGTTATAGATGATCATTCTCACTTTCAGCTGATTTGAATAGTTGTATATCTGAAAATATTTTCTCATCTCAGATAACCAAGATTCTGCCTCTTCTCCTTTTTCAATTTCTCCATTGAAAGTTGGGGGTTTTATTTTTTTGAACTCCCCATAAATCTCTTCATATGGCCTGTACTTTTTCTTGCTCTTATACAGTTCAGCCTCGCTACTGTCACTAGTAGAGTAGTAGCTTTTTTGTTCCCTGAATCTTTCAGATGAGGAACTGCTATCAGCTTTAGCTAATTTCATCTTTTTAGATCCTTTCTGATGGCTAGCTTCTTCAGATTCAGATCTTTTACTTCTCCCTTCAGTCTGAAATTTTTCCATCAAAATTTGATTTAACTCCTCTTGAGTTTTCAGAATCCATTCATTGTCCTTCTTGACTGATTCCATTTCAGTCTTTAAACTCTTTATAGTCTGCATCAGCTCTGAGGAGTGAGCAGTTACCTCCTCTATCACAGGTTCTCTGGACATCTGTCTTGTCTCAGTGTTTGAAGATTCCTCCTCAGCATATTCTCCTAGCTTCTCCATACCTGCCTGTTAGATTCAGAAAAGAAATTTTTTCTGCTTTTCACATGAAACAAAATACAAGTTAGTACATTTTTTTTTTACTGTTCTGCGGAAACTAGTTGGTCCACATCAAGGCCTAGTATTTGAACCTGGCTCTGATACCACATGTCAAAACCCCAAATTTTCCGAAAAATTTAAATTTTTTAAAATAGCATATAATCTCATTAAATGCAGTCATTAACTGTTTGATTAGTTTATGTTACTAGAATTGTAACTGAATGATATTTTATTATACTCAACTTTAAAGATGAGTTTATTGTCAGTTACTGATTGTTTTCTGTTTGTGACCACAAGGTGGGTTGTCATGAAAAGACGGGGCTTACTTAGCGTTGAGCTAATGCATAAAGTTCCTTCTGTTCTTACAGATGACAGGTAAGGAGATTCGCTGCTACTGTAACAGACTTCTAAAGTTTTCAAGTACCAGTAGTTTGTAAAATAAAAAGTAGAAGAATAAAGTTAGTGGCTAAACACAGATCAAAGTTTTGTTGAGGTAAATTCCAACTATTCACTGTTATAGATATATTCATGATGATACACCAGGTTTATTTTTCCTTACCATCGATTTATCATATACTAAACATATCTTCGATCCGATGAATAATTCACTGAAAACTAGTATCATTCTGATCATCAAAAAGAAGTATAATTCAAAAAGTTTCAGATTTAAACATTATGTTGGTAAATTCTCTCTGTAAAATATTTCCCATTCATATGTGATAAAATTCTAATTTAAGTACATATATGCATTTATCTTCATGGTCACTGTAGCATACTCAGTTCAGATTTCATCACATTCAGATTTGTGACTTTAGTTGCACATGACAAGATATTATAAGTATCAATCTATACTCATTTGACTTTAAGCATGTACAAGTTTATTGTTTTAATATAAAACTTCTCTTAATGAATTTAAGAGATTACACTGTTCTATAATACTATTCTATTTCTATTATCGACACTTGGATAAATCCATATTACTTTTAGGATCATTCCTAAACTTATCACAGCCAGCCCCTTTGTGAGTATTCAAAGACGATACTATCAACAAGAGGGTTAATGTATATCCTAGGTGCTTATCACATATTTACTTATAGAAATTCTCATAATTTCTTTTGAGCTTAGAATGTGATAAAGTTCAATTATTATCATGACTATTCTAAGACTATTAAAAAGAGTTGCTAACTTATAAACTAGTATTAATAATAAGAACTAGAGCTAACCAAAATCAAATTGATGAGTAACATATAGTCATTTACCAACAAATATAGTCTTTAAAGAAGTGTTATGTGGTTTATATTTATTTGAAGACTAGGATAAGAGGCATTATAGTTGGGGTTAAAAGCAAATACGCCAACCATAATCCAAATTCTTATAACCTCTCGCCACTTAACAACTCTCCATACTTATATATATATACGAGATTATATAATGCAAGATCTATAGTGCAAGGTTTGATGAATAAGAATCTAAAGTTACATGGTTGTAATATAATGCAGGTGATACTATGGTGTATCAACTTTATGGGATCTTCATGCTATAATTTGGTTTGAAAAGCAGTCAAGGGATTACGTCGTGGAACTATAGGAATGATACCCACTGCATGGATAATATTAAAAGCATACGTGGTCGCTCCTTGGCCATGCATTGGTGTGATATAAGCAGTTGACTTAACCCTACCTTTATCATTTCTCCTTCGCCTTCGGCCTTTGGCTGCTCTGCGAACCCTCTTGTCCATTCGGCCGTCGTTTGGTCTGCTATCAGGCTCCTGTTGTTCCAGCTTTTTATTAACTCATCCATTGCACTGTGTGAAGAGATTAGAGGGTGAAATGACTTACTGCCTGCCTCCACGATACCTCCATTGTTAACTCGAGCTATGAGCAGTTATAAAACTTACCTCTCCTTGCTCCATTGACCATGAATCTCCCTTCAAGGTAGCGTGGCTTATGCTGCTTGCAACTGTATGATATTTTCATAGAAGAGATAATACAGCTAGGGTTTTGTCCTGCCATCGTCGAGTTGGGATTCTTGAACTGTCTGAGGTTGAGAGTGTTGAATGCTTCTCCTTTTCCATCGGGTTGCAGGTTTTTGGCTTACACCGGTCGCAGCATCACTGTGGAAGATGGCCCTCTACTCAGGTAATTTAAATAAATTCGTTCCCTTCATTATTGAAGTTATTATTACTATTAATGCTTTTCTTTTACATTAAATCCATAGCTAACAGTCGGCTATTCACTGGATAATGCAGATATACTTGCTACCCTTCTCTGCAACAAATGAACGAGGGTTACGGTACTACGGCCATGGTAAGCCCTGGTCTCTCCACGGCTTGTTCACCTTGTGTGAGTCTTTAAAGGAATGCGATGGTTTGGTCGTTACGACCCTGTTTTACCTTCAAGGTTTTTAGTGGTTTTTTTTTAATGTTAAGTAACATGGTTTATACCCTAGCTCTCACGCAGAGCTCTCCGGCTTCGACCGTGAGTGTAAAATCTTGCCTGTAATTATTGTGATGTTTATATAAAAAGAACAGGCTATAAGCCTTCATGCAAGTTTTGTTACTGCCGTGAGTGTTACTACTGCACTGGCTTTTATTTGCAATCAATACACTTGTGTAAATTGTGAATATTTGGGTGTTTATCCTGGGTTATTATACCAATAATTAGTTATTGCAATTTCTTCTGCATTTCTTTTCCTTGCTTACGTTATAGAAGTTTCGAATGCTTATTATGTTTAGTTTTTATTCTTCTAATACCTAACTGTAAGTAGAATACTGTTAGTTTTATCATTAATTAACTTACTTGTAAATAAAAGGGATTTTATAGGGTTAAACCCTAGATGGCGGTGAAGGGTAATAATAATACTGTTTTTGCTTCTTTTAATGTTAAAATAAAATTTAAGTTAAGAAGACATCTGTCACATTAGGGTTACTGATGAGGTTTAAAACACTTAAGCTCGACTACCGAGCATCCTGTACTTCTATCTTTTCTTCCTGCATAGATAAACCTTTGATTTGTATACTGAAAATTATGTATTATTATCAATTTATAATTTAATCTTCTTATTAATAAGGAAATTGTAAATGTTATATAGTTTGTACCCTGATAATAATATAGATTTTTATATATTTTATTTATTTAATTATTCTGGTACTGTCAGTAAATTTTCATCTATAACTTAGATAATAAGTAGTTTAATTTTTACAGTATAAATATTTCAAGATTTACTTACAGGGTATCAGAATACTCTCTATGTTAAGAATAATAAAGTTCTTATAATGCATAAATAATTTACTATAATTGTCTGTATTAACACATGATACTTACTAATACAAAGTAATGTTTTTGCCTTTATCGCAATACTAAATTCTCCTTATGTATAACCTTGTTTATCTTATAGCCTAAGAAAATAGCATTATACTGTTGTTCTTCCTGCGCAAAATGTATTAGGTTTAATTATTGTTTTAAAAGTATTTTTCATTAAGGTTTCTATAACAGGTTTAAAATTTGACCTCCTTATGAATGAGGAAAACTATTTACTGTTACACAGTTATACCTTTAAAAGAAATAAGATTTGGAACTGTTAATTACTTGCAGTTCGGACAGTAAGTTTGATTCTGGGGAATATTATAGTAATAAGAATTCTACTTTAAATTAAATAGCAAGATGTAAAAGAATACTTTACTATTATTATATTGTTTATATTATCTTTTTGACATTTCTGTAGCTTTTATATTAATTCCTTAGTGTATTTTATAATATTTGGAAATAGTATTTATATTTGATTCTTCTGTAGTTTACTATACTATCTACATTCTGCTGTAATTAGTTTATTCTCTTAGTTTAAATGTTTACTTACAAATGTGCTGTAAGTACAAATATTAACATGTTTATATACCGAATAAAAGAATATTAGTTCTGTAACTTGTTCTTGCTTTGAGTTAACTTTTAGAAATGAAAGTATCCGAATACCAGGAAGGAAACTATATAGTAATAGTATAAATTCAAATCTAACTTCTACTATCTTTCCTTTACAGTAGAATTTACTGAAACAAACAAAAATACAGTACTAGGAGGTAGTTTTAAGACTATGAGAAAATAACATATGAATTTGTAAGACATTAGTAGTTACTGGAAGTAACTAAATAAGAAGCTCGGTTCAGAAGGATACTACTTCCTAATACCGAGATACTGTGCTAGAGTACGGTCTGGTGATCCCAGATGTGGAAAAACACAGTAAATTCTTTAATTTCATCTACAAATTAACTACTGATAACCTGAGATATTCATATTACTAAACCAGCTAACTCTTCTTTCATATAATATAAACATAACATTCATTCATTCATACTCTTTTAAACATAAATAGATAAGTAACAGAACCTGTTGAAACTGTGGACAACAACAGCAATGGGAGGCCGTTCCTCCCTACCAAATCCTGGAGAGCTCTCAGACAGCGACTTCTCAAGACCCTCAAGCTTGCTCTGGTCTCCCTGGCTGGAACTAGGTGCAACAAAGTCAGACACCAGTCTTCAAACTCAATATTAAATCAGAACTATCAATCAGTTCTCTTCAGCCCAATAGCTATAAATAAAAATCAAGTTACTGCAGCAATCCTCTTAGAACAACTTCCTTACTGTATTTCCCTCTTCCTCAATGAATTTCCTGAATAACATTCACTTAAATGCATTCTCTCTGGAAAATAACTGAGCAGCCTCAGCTCTTTTCATTGAGTACTTTTAAAAGATTGCCTAGGTCTTTTTTGGGTTAACTGTCATTTAATGAGCCACCTGCTCCGATTCCACTTTCTTGGGGAATCATGACCCCAAATATAGGGAAGTTGCCACCTGCAACTTAGGAAATGTTTGAGGATGCTGCAACTTGTCTTTTGCCTTTCCACCTAGTTCCATCCACCAGTTTGACCAGTAACCTCCTTTTAACAGCTCTCCCATGCTGTTGTCTCCATAATTTATTTATTAATAATAAAATATTCTGAATTACACTCCATTACTGTTGACTCTGCTGAGTCATCAATCCCTACTTAGGATTAAGTTTAACATAAAGTCTCAGAAATATAATAAAACAATTTACATAATTTTACAAAATTGGGGTATGTGACAGTTGCCCAGTGATTTTGTTGAGGTTTCATTCGCCAGGTTGGGTGTATTTTACCTACTGATTTTAAAAGTTCCATATCTTGATAATATAAATTCTATATCTGACTGCTACACCAGTTTTCCCATCTTGGGTTTTTTCAGGGGTTTCCATACCCAAAATAATAATGTCTATATTGTGATGTCATGTTGTGAATGTTTCTCAGTTTTTATATTCCGTTGCAATACTAGTGAAGAAAAAATGTGTGGTTTTATAGTAATAAATTAAATATACTGTTTAGCCCTAGATTGAACTTTAAAGAAAAATTTACATGGTATCAGAGCTCCGATGAGCTAAATCTGAGAGACTTGTAGTAGCAGTCATAGATCAGGGGAAAATCTAGGGTTTGACAGGTACACTTTAGTATGGTCGTGTAGTTAAGAGTCGAGGATAGACTCCAGGGGGATCAGAACTTTCCTACATGGAAAGAAAGGATCACAAGGATCCTGGATGTCAGTGATGGAGAGGAGCACATTGACTCCACAAAGGTTGTGACCATTGATCCAGCAGAGTTAGTAGCTTGGAAAAAGATAGATTCTAGAGCCATGTTGATCATCATGGATGGATTGAAGGATCATATAGTCCCTCACCTTTTCAGGAAGAAGAACACATTGAATATGTGGACAGCTTTGGAAGGTCTCTACCAGAGCAAGAACGAAAACTAAAAGATGGTGCTGCAAGAGAGGATGCGCAGTACTGGGATGGCCAAGGGAGAAGGAGTGGTTATTTATCTCGCTAAACTCACACAGATCAGAGACGAACTTGGAGTTGTCAGCTCTAAGGCCGAGGATGAGGAGCTAGTTCAGATAACCCTCAATGGATTTTCTAATCCATCTAACACCTTTGTTAAAGGTGTCATGGCTAGGGAGAAGCTCCCTGATTGGCAGGGATTGTGGGATGAATTTATGCAAGAGGAGACCCGCATGGGTCAAGGATCAGCCTCATCTAGTAGTGCCCCACAAATTGTGGATGAGGAGGCTCTATCCCTGATAAGGAAGAGCAAAGGGAAGGAAAAGAAAAAGAAGCATGGTAAGAAGAACCTTGACATGTCTAAAGTCAAGTGTTTCATCTGCCACAAGCAAGGACACTTTGCTTCCTAGTTCCTAGATAGGAAGAAGAAGAAGAACAATCATATGGTTGGTTTTGCAAAGGTGGAGACATTCAGTAGAAACTTCGATGAGGAGTTTTGCTTGATAGCTTGCATGGAAAGCACAATAAGTAGTAGTATTTGGTACATTGACAGTGGAGAATCTAGTCTTATGAGTGGACATAAAAGGTTCTTCAAGTTTTTGCAGGAGGGTGGAACAAGTATCCACATTGAGTTGGGTGATGATGCACAGTATCAGGCGCAGGCAGTTGGCACTGTTTCATTTCAGAGGGAGTCTAGAAAACCCCTCAGTTTTTTTGATTTGTTATATGTTCTGAGGTTGACCAAGAACCTCATAGCAGACTCCACTATGGAGGACAAGGGATTCCAGGTGAAGTTCTGAGACCATAGAGTGTATATTAGGCCAAAGGGGCTAGATAGGACCTTGGATCGGGTGATTGGGATTAGGAGCGGGAAGGTGTATAGACTACACTTTGAGCCTACAAAGGCTCTAGTTAGCAGCGGCCGCAGTCAGGGTGAGTTTTGGCATATGAGGATGGCACACTTGCACCATAGAGAACTGGGGCACTTGAGACAGGAAGTCATTGGAGTTCCTCAGGTATAAGAGGAGAAGCATAACCATGGCAAGGGTTGTTCTTTGGGGAAGAACATCGAGAATTCTTTCCCACATAATGAGAACAAGTCTAAGGATCCCTTGGACCTAGTGCATTCGTATTTTTACATACCTATGAGTGTCTATTCTTTCAATGGTTACAGTTACTACGTGGCCTTCTTTGATGACTATTCCAAGAAGACTTGGATCTATTTCCTGAAGGCAAAGTTAGACGTCTTTGAGAGGTTTCCAGAGTTCAAGACTCTCGTTGAAAACTAGGTAGGAAGGAAGATATGTGTTTTGAGAACGAACAATAGGGAAAAGTACACCTCCAATGTGTTCTCGGAGTATTGTTTAGCAGAGGGGATCAAGAAGGAGCACACCATGCCTCATACCCCGTAACAGAAAGGAGTGGTAGAGAGAAAGAACATGATTATGTTAGGAGAAACAAAGGCCATGCTATTTGATCAGGGATTACCACTATCCCTTTGGGATGAGGCATATAGGACTGCAGTATACATTCAAAACAGGTGTCCCCACACAACTTTGGGGAGGAAGACACCTGAGGAGGTCTTCACAGGAACTAGACCATATGTGATCCATATTCACATATTTGGGAGTGTCTTCTATTGTCATATTCATGCTAACACTAGGGAGAAGTTAGAACCTTATGGAGAGAAGGGGTTACTTATTGGGTACATCAAGACTTCGAAGGCATACAAAGTATACATTCCTGCTCACAAGAGGATCATTGTGAGCAGGGATGTCTAGTTTGATGAGGACAGGGTCTTGAAGATAGATATGGACTTACTAGTAGAGGAGCAAGCAACACAAGTTTCAGGGATCAAGTTGGAGGAGCCAGATGTAGAGGTATAGGTACAGACACAGGGCACATGTTCTAGTAGCCAAAGGGAGTCAGGTGGACAGGATCCTTTAGTCATTCACTTGGAGGATGAGTTGCAACATGAGAAGGATATCTAGCAGCCGCATCAAGTAGACCCCAGTCCAAGGCCTGAGTGGTTTAGTTCCACAGTTCAAGATTCTAGGCAGGTTGATCCTCCACAGAGCTCCATGAGGCAGATAAAACCACCAGAGAGACTTAGTTATATGGAACTGATAACAGAGTTGATCAACTCTGAACCTTCTAGTTTAGAGGAGGTTGCACAACATGATGTGTGGCAGGAGGCCATGGTTGAGGAGTATGACTCAATCATGAAGAATCGGTTATGGGAGGTTGTGCCAAGGCCTAAACGTAAAAAGGTGGTGGGATCTAGATGGATCTACAAGGTGAAGCATGTAGCAGACAAAAGCATGGAAAAGTACAAGGCGCGCTTCATGGAAAAGGGGTTTTCACATAAGGAGGGTATTGACTATGAGGAGACTTTCGCCCCTATTGCTGGGAATTCTTCTATTTGGACCATTATCTCTTTAGTAGTAGAGATGGGTTGGTGAGTCCATCAGATGGACGTCAAGACTACCTTCCTCAATGGAGTGATAGAGGAGGAGGTGATGAATATGGTTGTCTTTGATTGTCATTGATGACAACATTAGTGACAAAGGTTAAATTGATGATGGCAAGAGATGACAAAGCACAAGGACTTTGGATGTGGGCACTGGAACATCTAATGAGCCAAATGACCCATACTGTGGTCATTTGAAGATGACATGAACAAAGGAAAACAAGAATGACATGGAAGATGAATTGGACTAGGAGAAGCAAACAAGGATGGATTGATGACATGGATGGACATGACTTGACAAACATAGAAAACAAGATGATGCGGCAGCCCACAATTATATGAAAGAAACCCAAACAAAAAGGAACAAGTTGGCCTACTAAGAGGTTTTTTAATTATTTTTAAAATCATACAAGTCGGCTCCATATAAAAATGTATTATAAAACAAAAACAAAAATTAAAAAATATATACATATAGCATGTCAGCTCAGCAATAGTTATGATTGAAAATGTGTATAAATACCAAGGCCATGACTTCATTTGGATGTGTACTTGCTTGAGAAATAGCTCTGCAATTTTGGATTAGTTTGAGGCAACTATAGTGAAATTTGTTGGTGATTGTTTAGCTATGTTTTTCGGGCATGTAAACTGTCTGGAGGCAGCTACAGATAGGTGACAGGGTTGCTACTATTTTGATGAACCTTTCAAGTTTTTGCTGCTTTGTTTCTCCTTGTGGACTGAACCATGATCCTATCTATTCTGTGACTGATTGTATGTTCGTTTGTCCTTGTTCATGACTTTGGTAGCAAAGATACATAGATGTAGGGAAGCTTCACGACGTAGAGTAAAATATGAGGAATACATACTTCTGCAGAAGGCACTAAAGGAATTTTCCAGTCAAAGACATCCGAAACTTTAAGTGAAATCAACCCAAGGTTCAAGAAGGAGTCCTATGCTCTAGAAGAACTTGGCATGAGTATATGCAGATAATTTGGCATATTTCATTGAATACTGGGCATAACAATTGATAAGTAACTGGAGCAGGACATGTGGATAGCAGCTCTCTTAATTGTTGGACATATGTAGCATTGACACAACAAACTTCTTGTGGTGCATAAACAATACACCTGAGCATACCATTGATTGATTTGGCATGAGTGGCATGCAAGACTTTGTATGGAAAAATTGAGTTAGGTGTTAGTGCTCATTGTCATAATTGGTTGAGTACTTATATTTGATAGTGACAACATAGTATTAATATGACAGTGACAAGTTACATATTAGACATTAAGTTGACTTGCTTGATGCTATTGTAATTGAGTGTACAACAGTTGCTATGATAATGGTTAACATTACAACAGCTTGATGACAATGATAGCTTGAAAGTGACATGAGCTTGATGGCAATGATACCTACAACAAATTGACATGACAGAGTTGGTGAATGTGAGACATGCATGATAATGATAAGTGGTGACTGAGTAGTGAAAGGTTTGAATTGGGATGATGAAAATGGACAGACTTGAAGACTTGATTATGACATGTTGACTGAATGAAGATGAACCTACATGAAGAACGTTGATATGAAAAGGATAAACAAAGGTGTAATGATGGGATTGATGACATGATGATGTATGTGATGTAATGTGACAATGAAGTAATTTGTAGGTATTTGCAAGCTGGGTCTTGTACATGTTTTCTTAGTAGGATCTAAGAAAATACCAAGCAGAGTCTTGGATTGAAGAAGGTGCTTCTGTATCAGTAGGTGTTGATTTACCTCATGGTCGTAGCTGTTGAAATACAAAAATATTACAAACATTATATCTTGTGTCTCTTGTGCAATGTGTTGATGATTATGCTTTTTATTTGATGAATGAATTGATTATTGATGCATAGTTTATTGATGAATATGATGTTGAATTGAATGTGAAATGATGACTTAAGTTTTAGAGCTTGAAGAAGTTAAAATTGAAGTGAGTCCAAGCTCACTGATTCCCCCCCCCCCCCCTCTCGGTGAGCCATTTTATCTAACATGAGGTATATATAGAGAAACCAGAGGGGTTTGATATGGAGAACAAGGAGATGCATGTATGCAGGCTGCACAGAGCTCTTTATGGGCTCAAGCAGGCAACTCGAGCATGGTACTCGAGGATGTACAAGTATCTATGAGAGATGGGATTTCAACGGAGTGAGGATGACCACAACCTATACTTATTGATAGGTGAGGTGCCTCTCATACTGGTCTTATATGTATGATGATATCTTTCTTACAGGAGATGAGAGGTTGATTGGTGACTGCAATTCCAACCTTGCATTTGAGTTTGAGATGAAACACCTTGGTCTGATGCATAACTTCATAGGCTTGGAAGTGTGGTAGAGATACGGTTGCTTATTCATTGGACAGGGAAGTATGACGTAGAGATATTGAAGAGATTCAGGATGGTGGACTGCAAGCCTATAGCCATACCTCTAGTTTCCAACTGGAGGAAGATTGATGCATAAGGGTCAGACGGATTTGATCCAACCTTGTATCGTCAGCTTATCGGATCGCTCATGTATCTGGTCAACACACATCCATACATTAGCTTTGCAGTTAAATCTTTGAGTCAGTTCGTGGTGGACCCTCGGAGAGTGCGTTGGACAGCTGCAAAGCACATACTTCGCTACATCATAGGTACTATGGAGTATGGGCTAGTTTATGGCCACATGGGGAGTGTGTAGTTAGTAGGTTCCATATATGCTGACTAGGCAAGATGTGTAGAGGACCAAAAGAGTACTTTAGGTTGCTGCTTCAGCATTGGATCAAGGGTTGTCTCTTGGTTCAGCGGCACGCATAAGTCAATTGCTTGAGCTCAAAACAGGATGAGTACATGGAATCCATCATGGATTCTTGTGAGGGTATGTGGCTGAGGAAGTTACTTTCAGGTTTGTTCGAGTGTGAGCTAGAGGCTATAGTAGTTCACTATGACAATCAGAGTGGCATTAGGTTATATGAAAATACAGTGTTCCATGACTGAAGCAAACACATAGAGATCAGGTACCACTTCTTGAGACACTGTGTACAGAGAGGAACCATTCGGTTGGAGCACATACAGACAGATGAGAAGGTGGCGATCATTTTCACCAAGGCACTTTGCAGACACAGTTTTGTGAAGTTCAGAGACTAGTTGGGGTTGCTGCCGAATCCATTCCTCGTTGAGAGGGAGTGTTAGAAAGCAGCAACAAGGAAGGTCTTCTAGCATTTCATCTGTCCTTTCATGCTAGAGAGACATTAAACTAGAATACAAATCTATTAAAGTGATTTTCCTAAGTTTTGACCTAGAAAAATACTTTAATTATTGTAATATGATCTTGACTTTAATGGAATCACTTTATTGAAATGAAAAGTGAAATATTTAAGTGATGGATAATCTAATCTTGGCCATCGATTCTCACCATAGGATCTCATCCATATATCCATAGTGAGGGTTAGGGTTTTTGCTTAGCCAATAAAGTTAAAAGGAGATTCGGAGGAGGGGACACATACACACAGGAGATATACAGACAAAGAGAAGTTAGACGGAGGAGTTTACAGAAAAGACGAAGGAGCAGCTTCCTGAAAGGTTCACCAGACTGAGCAGGGACTGTACAGATCATGCAAAGGAGCAGCGTCACACGCATCAAGAGGTTCATACAGCTACTGTACAGTACAGTACGGATCCGTACTGTTGATGTCAACAATCGTACAAATTCTTTACAGTAGGTTTTATTGTTGACATAGGGTCGTACATCTAGGTCGTATAGTTGCACAGAGTAGTCGTACTTTGTTGCTGGGTTGCTCGGTGATTTTGTCGAGGTTTCATTCGCCAAGTTGGGTGCATTTTACCCGCTATTTGTAAAAGTTCCATATCTTGATAATATAAATTCTATATCTGACCGCTACACCAGTTTTCCCATCTTGGTTTTTTTCGTGGGTTTCCATATCCAAAATAATAGTGTCTATATTGTGATGTGATGTTGTGAATGTTTCTCAATTTTTATATTCTGCTGCAATACTAGTAAAGAAGTTCATGTGTGGTTTTCCAGTAAAAAATTAAATATATTGTTTAGCCCTAGATTGGACTTTAAAGGAAAATTTACAACATGCATGTCATACACTTTGCAATCCTATTTTTTATGAGGTAATAATTGTTGAGATGTAGTAGAGAATAAAATATTGTGCAATGAAAGGGAATAAATGCATATCACTAGTAGGTAAGTAATGCTAAGAAACATTAGTTGGCCAAACAATTGTTTGTGGTTATCGACATATAGAATTGAAAAATCATAAACAATTTATGGTTTTTTTGGTTATTATTTATTGAGTGTTAGGGTTGGAGGAAGTAGTGTGTGTGATTTTTTAGCTTACTATTATGTTGTTAAAATTTCTCTAAAATGCTTATGTTGTTGAACATTCATGTCAAGACTACAAATACTTTGTAATGTATTGCAACCATTCCTCATTAGTTGTGAATTAATACATTTGAGTGCGCTTTGGAAGAGGTTTTTCTTCCCGGAGGGTTTCCCTAGAAATCGTTGTCTAATGGTGGTATATTTTTTTGTTCTTCAATATTACAATTTTGTTTATTTAAATATCTACACCTTCTTCTCTACTTGATTAGTGTAGGAAGTGTATTCCACACCTATGTTTCATTTCATTTGGTATTAAAGCCTGATCATCTCGGATCCAAGGTGTCAAGTTCAAGTTATTTTATTTAATATTGGTTTGAGTGGGATTTTGCGTAGATGAAAATCTTATTGTAGGGAAATGGAAAGCACATGTACAATAGAAATAGAGAAGTCTAATGCAGTTGTGGAAGCTGAAGATGGAGAATTTACTAATAGATATCTATGGGGTGGTTGTATCTGAAACTAAACCTGATGATATTAAATATAGAGAATGAGAAGTGTTGGAGAGAAAGGTGAGAGGTCTTATTAGTATTTGTTTGATTGATTCATTGTTAGTGAATGTTTTTGAAAAAAAAATTGCAGCAACTCTCAAGAAGAAGCTAGGGGATTTGTTCCAAGTTAAATCCCTAGTTAATAAGCTTTGCTTTGAAAATGGGTGACGGTGATTCTATTGTTGAGATTTTGAATTCTTTTGATACTACTGTGACTCAAACTCAATTGGAGTGAAAAATGGATGAGGAGGATCATTATAAGATCATTTTGTGTGTTATGTCAAATTCATGGGACAACATGGTAATGGCCATTGGAAGCATTCTAAAGACATTAGTATTTGATGAGGTTGTATCTATACTTTAACGTTAGAGGAGACGAGGGGAATTTTTTTTGAATCCATCAATGAGGAATTGGTTTTTCATGGAATATCAAGGAATAAATGAAAGAAAGAAAAAAGAAAAGGGTAGATCCAAATCTTAAGGGAGTTCCAAGTCTTTTGCATTGTCCAAGGAAAAATGTTGGAATTGTGACAAGGTTAGGCATTTCAAAAGAGACTACAAGGAAGAGAAAATGAAGAATAAGAAGGAAAATAATGATTCTAATGATGAATTTGAAAAGTATTCTTAAGAGGATGGTGGAGATCCCTTTCTTGTAGCTTGAACAACCCATGCAAGACATATTTTATGGTTGATAGTTTCTAAAGCTTCCTTCCATATGATTACCCATCGAAACTAGTTTTCAATGTATAAGAAATATGATTGTGGAATGGTATACCTTGGTGATGAGTCTCCTCTCAACATAGTTGGTCATGGTAGATTCTTGATCAAATTCCCTAGTGGTAGAGTGAAGGGGATTAGTGGATTTTTGCACATTTTAAGTTTGATGCATAACCTACTATCAGTAAGAAAACTTAATGATGTAGGTGTGTAGATTATTTTCTCTAACCAAATGTGCAAAGTGGTTCGAGGATCTATGGTGTTCGCTAAGGGTGTTTGTGTGTGCTCTTTGTTCAAGCTTGATGTGTTCACCTCTCAATTCAATAGTTCTTCAATTTTATAGAAAAGAGATGTGTATAATATACACCCCATAACCAAAACTTATATTTGATGGTCATGCTTTCTAGATACCTAAATAAGCACCTAATTTACAGTACACGTTACTTGCAGAGAAGACAATGCTATGGCACTAGAGATTGGGCCATATAGGTAAGAAGGGTCTATAAATATTGAAAAAAAATATATTGTTGATGGATTGAATAATTGTGCTCTTGAATTTGATTTTTACAAGGGTTGCTTATATGGAAAACATAATCGTGTTCAATTTTATTCTAGTTCTCATTAATATTTTTTGTTATTGGACTTAATTCATTTTAATGTATTTGATCTTATTAAATTTCCTTTAATTTCTAAGGATTAATAGTATATGTCATTTATTGATGATTATTCTAGAAGGACATGGGTATATTTTCCCAAAACTATTTATGAGGTATTTTGTTGTTTTAGGGAGTTCAAAGCTCTCTCGAGAAATCATATTGGAAAAAAGATGAAGGTGTTGAGGACTGGTAATGGTGGCAAGTTTTGTTCTACAAAGTTTGATAAGGTTTGTAAGGAGAATGGCATTGAAATACGTAAGGCAAATCCATATATCGCTTAGCATAATGGAGTTGTAGAATGGATGAATAATGTAGGGGTATTTTTCCCCTACTACATGCAAAAGCACCTACCCTAGATCGTCCAGATCATAGGGTAGAGTTCAACAATGGTAACGAGAAATACACAAGAACATTAATAACAATATGTTTAATTTTTTTAGAGATATTCAACTAACAAATGCAAAACATGAAAAAGAGATACCATTAGGGGAATTTTGAGGTAAAAAATGGGCCTCCAAACAAAAAAGGTACTATTAAAATCAACTTTTTAAGAACCAATCACAATGTAGAGAATGACATCATCTATAATAGTTGAGTTGGCATTACTTGAGTTAAGGTTGCTTATTTGTCATATTCTAAAAGGTTGATAGAAATATATGGTAGTCTACAATTACTTTTACACCTAGAGTAAAGTGCTAATGTCTTTTGACACTTGTTCAATAAAATATATTATTACTTTTACACCTAGAGTAAAGTACTAATGTCTTTTCACACTTTTTCAATAAAATATATTATTGTCCCTTCATATATTTTGAAAAAGACAATATATGTGTTTTCACTTAATATGCATGTTTTTACACAATTTTCAATATATTTTATAATTATCCAATTTTTCTTAATATTAAAAATATCTTTTATTTACACATTTTACTTATGAATATATGATATATTCATCTATTTTTCTTAATCTCAAAAATATTATATAATTATATATTTTTAATTGAACTTTATTTTTATTTTTTTTAAGTATTATTAACTTTTCTAATACTTTTAAAATATTTTATTATTAGATTTGTATAAAAAAATTTACAATAAAAAGCATTACAAAATAATATATTCATAAAAACTCAATTTAAAAATGAATTAAAAAAAACTAAATTCTAAACAAAAACATCATAAAATGTAATATATTATCAAATTGTAGTACAATTAATTAAAAACTACAAAACATTACCTTATACAAAATATTAAAATCAAAGTTTAAAATATTAAATGATAACTTAAAAAATTACATTAAAAAACAATATTTTACAAAATTACATTACAATGAAATAATTAAAAGCTAAGAAAAACTCACATTTTAAATTTAAGTATAGAATATATGTGCTAACCTATAAAAAATTATTAAAATCAAAATTTAAAATGTATAATAAATATATTAATAAGGAGTATGGATGTAGGCCGATTGGCAACTACACGTTATGTTAAGGCATATAGAATGTTAAGCAAGTCAGCGGTTTGAGTCTCGGTGAAATGTGTGTGAAAGTTGAGCCCATAGTTGGTCATGCCTAGGGGTTATACTAGAGCCGTTAAAATCGACCCCATAACACGTGAGTACAAAACTGATATCGTTGTTGATTCCACACACACATATATTAAATTTAGAGTATATAATGAATATATTAAAATATTTTTTATATTTTAAAATGTAGAATTTAAAAAAAAAAAAAGTGATTAATTTATTAATGTAGAAAAAAATCATAAATTGGTTTAATGTTTTTTTATAAAAATCATAAACATTTACTTGTAGCTGTGCTAATATCAATGAGTGCTTTCAATTTTCAGTTAGCTATTTTTTAGGTGAATGGACTAGTGCATTAACATATAATATTCACTCATATTCCCAAGAATAGCGTTCTACAGGCTACAGGATGGCGAGGGTTTCCTTGGAGAAGGGCGTTCTGCAGGCTACAGGATGGCGGAGCCTCGAAGCAGCACTTACTCCCCTTGCCAGTGGCGCTGGTCTCTTCCTTTGCTACCCATAGGTAACAGGCGGTTTCTTGAACCGGATTTTTTGGGGTTTGTTTCGTTTGTCTGGTTCCTCGTCTGTTTGGATTGTTTTTCGTCTCCCCCTGCTAGTATTTCTTGGTTTTGTTGGCTTAGCATGTCGTTTACTTTGTGCCATAACCGATGACTGGAGTCCATCCTCATGGGTTGATGACTAGTACCAACCAGTCTAAAATAAGTGGGAACTGTACATATTAGTCGGTTTCGTCATGGCCATGTTATCTGTCCATGGATGAGCTGGGATTTGCATATTTCATCACCTTTCTCCTAGTGTCGTCGTCTCTCCTTGTTTTCGGGGGTCTGTCTGTACTTGTCCTCCACGTCCTCGTTTTTCTCTGTCCAATGATGGTTGTCGTTTTCAGGATATGCGGGTATGATTAGGGTTTTATTCTTCTAACCCTTTGTTTCTCTGTTGTATTTAACCTAACTAGGGTTCGATTTTGGATTGATTGTGGAGCTTGCGGTTTGCTCCTGTCTCATTCTCCGGTCTCATTGGCATTTGTTGTTCCCCTCGTATGCGCCCGGTATGAAAGTGACTATTGATTCTGGGGTTAGTGGGTCTGTCTAGGTTTTGATTACTTTTTAACCTTGATGTTCCTCTTTGCTATTACCCTAACTAGGGTTTGATTTTGGGGCTTATGTGGTGCGCGCGGTTTGATCCCGTCTCTTTCTCGGTTATGTTGGCATTTGTTGACTAGTGAGTCATTTCTTGGGGATTTCCTTTCGGTCCTTATGTCGGATACCCATGATGGGTCTGCCAACCCATCGGCTGACCACGTCTCTGCACGCTTCCATCGTCGTAGAAAGGCAAAAGCCCATAAAATCTTGGAAGGTAAACTGCGCTATGTGGTTGGTCGAGATATATATTTGGATAGGGTGGAAGCTTTGTGTTCTCGTGCACTCATAGGTAGACTAGAATATGTTTCAATGGATAAAAAAGATTGGTTTGCTTGGGCCATCGAACATTGGAAGCCATTCTTGTCCTACGTCCCTGCCATTAGCCTTCTGGTTCGGGGTTGGATAGTTTTTGTCTTCTTGGAAGATGCGCATGCTACAGAGGTTTTGAACCGCCTTTGGAGAGTGGGTAAAGGGTCACTAGTATTAGACCATTGGCATGTAAATTTTGATCCGGCATGTGAAAGAGTTCGAAAAAGGCATATGTGGGCTCTCCTTCCGGGGCTACCATTCCCACTTTGGAATCATTCATTACTGGAGGGAGTTGGAAATACTTTAGGCCGCTTTGTGGCACTTGATGATGATTTTATGAACTCTTTCGATAAGAGGATGGCTAAAATCCTTGTCGAGATGGACATTTCAAAAGGGCTTCCAGCAGAAATTGAGATATTATGTCGAGAACGCCTGTTCATTCAGCGTCTAGACTATCAAGGTATTCCGTTCAAATGCAGCTGCTGCTGGGAAACGGGCCATTTGTGTCGTGCCTGTCCGTCCTTTGTTAATGATTCTGTCACCCTGAAACAACGATCTCCATCTGTGGCTCTTCTCGCTAGCTCATCAATTAAAAGGAGTTCTCGGGTACGTTTGTCACCGGTTCCTCCTGACCCCTCCATTGGCATTCTAAAAAATGCGTGTTCCCTATTTGATGATGCTTCGGACCTTGATTTGGCTTTGTTGGATTCTGTGGATACAAATCGAGGTATTCCTAGGTCCACAGCCGCTCCTCTCACTTTGGATAATTCTTCTCCACATACCAGTGTCCCTCTGTGTGGTTCCAATGACTCGCCTTTTAAGAGTCCCTCTTCGCCCTCTGTGGTTGTAAATTGAGGTAATCCTTTGTCCTCAGATGCTCCTATTTCTCAGGATAGTATTTCTCCTTGATCTTGTTACCATTTTTGTGGTTCCATTATCCCGCCCTCTTCTACAATTTCTCACTCTCCTTCAACTCTGGTGACTCCTAAGGATTCCCCTTCATGGGATTCTGTTGCTGCTCATCATGTGGCTATTCCGCTTTCTCCTCCTTTGCAGACTCTTCCTCCAGACTCTGTTCTCCCCTCTCCTCTTTTCACGGAAGCAAACTTCCCCCCTCTTGGCACCTCTGGTCCTTCATCCTTGGTTTCTCCTCCTCATAGCCCAGTTACCTCTCCGTCCTTCACCAACCCTTCCTTACAAAAGTCTCTGAGTATTTTTTCTGATATGACACCACTCTCCCCCTCGGTTCTTCCTCTCGACTCCATCCGTTTTGAGAACGTTACTATAAGGCGGAAGAAGAAAAACAAATCTCCTCTGGATGCTGTGGATCTTGTCCAGGCTCCTTATACCCCATTATCTACAAGACTTAAAGCTACGGCTCGTAAGCCTTCCTCTCCACCTCAAAGGGTCCTTAGAGCTTCGACCCCTCAGCAGATCGATTCCTAATGCATATTCTCACCTTGAATGTTCGTGGTTTGGGGGGCTTAGCCAAGCAAAAAAGCCTTCGTCATATGTTTGTTTCGCTCTCACCGGATGTCATGCTTTTCCAAGAGACAATGACCAGTTCTTACCCTGCATTATTTTCCTTTTCTAAACTCTGTACGGGATGGGAGTTTTGTGCCCTTAATTCTAAAGGTCTTTCAGGGGGCATTTTATCTGGATGGAATCCGAAACTTCTCAAATGTAAGGCCTTCCATACTATTGCTGGTATATTACTAAAAGCTTCGCTTCGTGGTTCCTCTTTCGAGCTATCCATTCTAAATTGCTACGGCCCATACCTTAACCGTGATACTTACTAGAGTGCTGTAGCTTCTGGTGGTATTCTCTCGCTGCCAAATCTTATACTGGCTGGTGACTTGAACTTAACTCTGAATGCCTTGGATATTTGGGGTTCTAGAGCTCAACTTGATCCATTGGGATCGTTTTTCACCAAGCTTTTCTCTGATCATCATTTAGTGGATGCAACCCCCTCCTGTGCAGGCCCAACTTGGAGGAATGGAAGGATAGGGGAAGATGGTATCTCGAAAAGGCTTGATCGTTTTATGTTATCGGATCAACTTATTAGCTCTCTTCCCAGGTATCGTGTTTGGGCTCACAAATGTGGGATTTCTGATCACTTTCCTGTATTATTTGATTGGTTGGATCATCAGAGTCCTTGTGCCTATCCATTTAAGTTTAATCAATCATGGTTGGACAATGAGGATTTTATTCAAATGATTCGAGCCGAATGGCCACTCATTCGTTCGGACAACTCGATGGATGCTATGTATGAACTCTCATATAAACTTCGCGTCCTAAAAGAAAAGGTCAAATCCTGGACAAAAATTGAATCTCTGAAATTGAAGGATAGGTCAGTTTTCTTGGAAGAGGAAATTAGTTCTCTCCTTTTTTCTTCTTAATCAGCGATATTAAATGAAGAACAGTTGCTGAGACTGAACTCTCTCAAAACTAATCTACAAAAGTTGTTAGACCATGAGATATATTCAGCAAGACTTCAAAGTAGGGTTACTTGGGCTCTTAAGGGTGATGCTAATACTAAGTATTTTCATGCGGTGGCTTCAACTCGGAAAAATCATAATGCTATCTGGAGCTTAAAAGATGAGAGTGGTACTTGGGTTTCGGATGACCATAGTATCAAATCCCTTGGGATTCGTTATTTCAAGACTATCTTTGAGGATGATCACTTGACTAACCTTGCCGCCCAGCTTAAGGTTATTCGCCTCTTTCCTTCTTATATCAGTGCTGGGGAGAATGAGACTTTCACTAGTTCTGTTACTATTATGGAAGTTGAGAGGGCGCTTAAAACCTTTAAAAGAGATAAGGCGCCAGGCCCAGATGGCTGGCTTGTTGAGTTCTACTTGACTTTTATAGATCTTCTGGGACCTCTCCTCGTCAATATGGTGGAAACTTCTAGAATATTGGGCAGAGTGACTCCCGCCCTTAATTCTACTTTTTTAGCTCTCATTCCAAAATTTGATCTACCTGTCTCCTTTACTGACTTTCACCCCATTTCTCTCTGTAATCTCTGCTATAAGCTGATCTCTAAAATTGCAGCCCTGAGACTTAAACCTTTCTTAGATGCTTCCATTTCTCCTCAGCAATTCGGCTTTCTAAAGAACCACCAGATTCTCGAGCCCATAGCCATAACGCAAGAAGTTTTACATTCTATAAAAAACAATAAGAGATGTGCTCTCATCCTTAAGTTGGATTTGTCAAAATCTTTCGATGGGATAAATTGGACCTTTATCCGTCTTATTCTCATTCAAATAGGGGTCCCTCTTATTGGAGTGAACTGGATTTTAAGCTGTATCTCTTCTACAAACTTTGCTGTCCTAGTGAATGGTTCTCCTACTATCAATTTTCAGGCCTCTCGTGGTATTAGGCAGGGATTCCCTTTATCTCCCTTGTTGTTCATCCTGGTTATTGAAGGTCTAAGCCTTTTGATTGAAGATGCCAAAAGGAATGGAAAAATTAAAGGGATCAAAATCTCGACTAAACTTTTTCTCACTCATTTACTTTTTGTAGATGATGTGATCTTATTTGGTTTTGGTTCATTCAAAGAATGGGTGGCTTTCAAGATCATCCTTGATACTTTTTGTGAGGCCTCCGGTATGAGTATAAACTTGAATAAATCTTGTTTTCTTCATAATGGTTTGGATGAGGTCCTTCTCCGAAGTATTACTGGTTTCCTCCCTTACAGATCTGATTATATTGATAAAGGATTTGTTTACCTGGGATAATTTCTCGAAACCTCGGGTTACCTGGTTAAGTACTGGTATTGGATTATATCAAAATTTGAGAATAGAATCTCTCATTGGACTAATCGACTCCTGTCTATTAGTGGACGTTTAGTCCTTATTCAATTTGTTATGTCGAGTATTCCATTGTATTGGTTGGCTCTTTTTCTGATTCCCTCCTCAATCTTAGACAAGCTCAAAAAGTTGATTTTTACTTTCCTTTGTGGCTCTTCTTCAAGGAAAAAAAAATTCCATCTGGTGGATTGGCATCTTCTGGCGCATCCTACTCTTCTTGGTGGCTAGGGAATCAAGCACCTGCCCAGTTTCAGTCTATCTTTGAGAATGAAAATTTTCTGGCTTGCTCTTAACAGCAATGGCATCTGGAATCATCTCATCACTGTTAAATACATGAAAAATATGTCTTTGCATTCTTGGTTTAGGGGAAAAAATTTCAAAGTTTGGAATGCCTCGCTAATTTGGAGGGGATTTCTCTCTACTCTACCGTGGATTCGAAAAGGTCTCCTCTGGCATGTTGGTGACGGCTCTGCTATTCGTCTAGGTGCGGATCCTGTTGTTGGTATGGGCTCCTCTTTTATACTGCCAAGAGATTTGAGAATTTACTTGGAAGACTACGGGATTGTTTCCTTAGCCCAAGCAAGAAATCACACTTCCTCTGCTACGGGCTATTGGTTCACGGCGGATGAGCTAGATCTTGGAGGGGAATGGAAAATTCTCTGGGAAAATTATATCAGGGGGCTGGAATTTGGCAGAATCCATCTATCTGATCAATGTGATTCTCTTCTCTGGTCATAAAATAATTATGTGGGCCCGTTAACTGCTGAAAAAGGATATGATTGTATTCTCTCTGTCAGTTGTAAAGATATTCAAGAACCTGTTCTGGATTTTCTGTGGAATCAAAATATACCTCTGAAAATTGCTTGCTTTACTTGGCTTATGGCTCTAGGTCGGATTTTAACATGGAATCAGCTTCAAAGTAGAGGGTTTCATGTGCCGAGTAGATGTGCTTTGTGTGAAAGGAATGAAGAGGTTAGTTATCATCTTTTTTTGGCTTGTCCATTCTATGTTTGTATCATAGCTCATTTCAAGGCTAAGTTTGGGTTCTCCCTTCCTTCCTTTAGTTCTGTCTCGTCCTTTCTGGATGGGTGGTTTAACTCCTCTGCGCATTTAGCTCCCTATAGATACCTGCCACTCTTTGTCTTCTGGGGTATTTGTCTTCTTCGCAATAACTGTCTTTTTGAAAATAGGAAACCTGCTTTCTCTGCTCTTATCTCCAGGGTTGAAGGTTTATTAAATTCTTACCCTCCTCCATTGAAAATTAAAAAAAATTGGAATATTGGTTGTAAACCTTTGATGGCCTATCCTTGTGGATTTTTTGATGGGGCTGCTGCGAAGAATATTGGTGGATCAGGTTTCGTGATCTATCTAAGTGATACTCATTATTTTAGCTTCTCTATGGGATGTGGATGCAACACGAACACTAGAGCAGAATTATTGGCTCTTTGGGCAGTCCTTAGGGTGAGTTTGATGATGGGCATTCCCATGCATTTGATCTTTGGCGACTCTATGGTCATTATTTCTTGGCTAAATGGACTCTCTGCACTTGATGTTCCTTCACTGATGCACTAGTGTAATGATATAAGAAATATACTACAAATGGCCCCTCCGGTGATTTTCAAACACATATTCCGTGAGCATAACTCACTGGCAGATGACCTCTCTAAAGAGGCCCTGAATTTGGAAATGGGATATGGAAATTTCTCTGAAACTTTGGATGGAATGGTCATAAATCATGGCCAATTGATTCTTTTTTAGTGTTGCTGAGCCATATGTTTTTCATCCTTTGACTTTCAGCATTTGATTGATCATCTTTGACTATTATGTTTGAGATCTTCAGCGAGCAAGTCTTGCTCAGGAATGTTCTGTTTGACGATCATCTTCGATCTTACTCAGCATATTCTGATCTGATTTATCAGGGATGATGAGAAAAGTCTGCTATGATCAGACTTTTTTTCTTTTATTCTGGATGGCTGTAGTCAGCATTGTTTCTTCTTATGTCTATGTGATGTGTTATTTCTCACAGTCATATAGATGGTATATGTACTTGATGTCTTTTGATTCCTATGAATAACAAAGACTGGTATTTTTTCCTCTGAAAAAAAGAGAATAAAATTAAATTAATTCCATTATAAAAACAGATAAATTGGTTTAATAAGAAAATAAACAATTTAAATTACAAAAATACATATATATTTATTATTTTAAATTTTAATTTTCGAATAATGGGTTAAGCATATTAGATGTAAATTTTATTAAGAACCTAAAAAAAAGTATAATAAAAAATTAAAAATACACATGTTATCTTAAATTTTAATTTTCAAACACTAAATTAATTATATCATAAAAATACATAAATTATATAAAGAAACAAAAGAACATAAGTTATAATAAAAAATTAAGAATATATATATATTTATTTATTTTAAATTTCAATTTTCAATGTGTGGTTGGAGAAAATTTGAAAATTTTGATATGTTTTCATTTTGTATTATTTGATTGTCTTTTTATTGTGTTTATATTTTATTATTAAAAGTGATCTCCAAGTTCAAGGACATGAATGCATCTAAGTACTACATCTTTTTTTGGAAATTAAAATTAGTGTTTAGTCAATTCAATATAACATTTTTTATCATTTTTGTTTCTAGTATGTAACTCAACCATGGTTATCTAAATTGTACATTTAATGTAGTGGAAAGGTGAGTTTTCAAGTATACCTTCTCTATAAAATGCCTAGTTCATAATATTTTAATATATCCCTTATGAGGCCCATTGTTTACCGTATCCGTCTGAGGAAATGGTCCTGCAGCTCCACGGTTTTGGTCTCTAGTCTTCTCCACTTGTGGGGTTGTTAGAAAAGGGGGAATGGATCCAAATGGGTATCGATCAAGCTCAACATACACAATGGGAAAATGGCGTAACAAGAATGTGGGAATAATGACGAAAAGTAATGTGATGAAAAGTGTGGCGTGTTTCTAGAATGGCTGAAAAGTGTTTGTGTTGAGACCTTCACAATGCATTTATAGGATAGTCCAAGGTTTCTTGACCCATGGTATTTTATTGTGCATTGTATTTATCTATGGTATTTTGACCCATTCTCACTTTTAAGGTTTTTTTGTCCTTTTTGGAGAGAGTGGGGATAAATCACAATAAAAGCTCAACTTCCCTTCATTTATGGGGAAGGAATAATAATGTTTTGGACCATATTTGGTGGAAATTTAGTTGTGAAGGTCAAAATGGTGGAAATATGATGTATAATTGTGGTTTGGACTATGAAGAGCTAGGTGGGAAATTTTTAGTGTTAACAGATTACCCCTGATGTGTGAGGGCATGAGCTCATCGTATGTCTGACAGACATCGTAGGATCAAGGGAAAATGGTGACAATGGTGGAGAGACTGGAGGGGACCGCTAAGGAGTGGATTCTCTTGGTTCGAACTACAGTGACTTTTGGTTTGTATTACTTCTCAAAAATGGATGAGGTACATATAATCTCAAGCATGTATATGGACGAGGAGGGCATACCCATGCTCGTAACAAAAATAAATAATGGAGATTAAGGCTCAAATAATGGGAGTCGATCAATACATATACAACTGGTGATACATAATGGTGGCCTCAATGGGAGGATGAAATACAAATGTTGATATGAAGAGCTGGTACATAGGAACAATGGCATTCTCATGGAATGCAATATCATGCTATGATGAATTTGTAAGTGTACACATCTGTATGGAATCAATGACTGAGAGTCAAAATCTATGAGGTACTATAAACATCATCAAGTACTGTATATACATGGAAGCACGACATTGAGGGGCTTCCAAACACTGTCGCGAACGCAACCCAGAAATCACATGAAACTATATGGGTCCCAAAATAGACTGACCAATGTGCTAGATTCAGGTGACAACAGGGCTCTTCGACCAAATAATGAAGGAACCGATACGTTGTACGAATCTCAACGGTGCGATGATGGAGTTGAAGTCGAGCACGTGAGACAAAACCAACCCGAAAGGCACTAAGGACTCCTTTCAAGTGGTCCAAGGAACTCATCAATGAGGTGGATGAAACCAGGATGTAGGGACCTCTAGGTCTATCCTCCGAAATAGATGTGTTGACGTCAACAGAGGGAGACTTGCAACTAACAAGGAAATGATGTTTTCTTGATAGAATCATGATGGGGACAACCAAAGATATAGAACAGTCAGGGGGGTGAGACATTGAATGGGGAACAAGGGCAGGGGAGTAAGGGGGACTCAAACTTCCTTTGTTTAGAGTATGATGACAAGGATGACCTAGAAGCAAATGATACTTACTCATGGGAAAGGGATCATAGCTGGGAAACCGGGAAGATAACTGCAATGGGAAATACTTGGGGAAGTAACTAGACTAGTGATATCCAAGGGATACAAGGGAGACTCATCACAGAGTACTCTGAACAAAGGAGAACCAATGGGGGAAAGTTGCCATAATGTGAGATCACATGTAATAAGTGTGGGCACCTAAAGACACCATTTGGGACTTCTTCATAATTTAAGGAGCATGAAGAAGGGATATAAGTATGCTCAATATGATACTATCTCATGGATTTTTGTCGAGCCCGAGACGGTAAATGCTCGATGGTGTTTTCATTTTTAGAGAGTCTGAAAATAGGAAGAAAGGTCCAGTGGTTCTCTTTTTTCATACAGTAGTCTCCTAAGCCTGAAAAGGGATAAAAGTGTACAAAGGAGAGCTCTCCCAACCGAAAGGGGTAGAGAGACTTCTTTACCATAGGTAGTCCAACCAGGCCGAAAAAGGTTAAACCTATATTCATTGGACTATCATTCAAATGCTTTTACGAGCATGAACAAAACCAATTTTGTTTGGCGATATTTTCTTTATGAGAGGGATGGAAAAGAGATTAAATACAACCCATAATGATCATTTCCATAAGTTACGGTCCCAATGTCAAACAAAGCATAAAATGATACAAAGGAAAATGTTCCTAGTTGGAAGGTGATAGGGTGGTCCTTTTCTTTTAATAGTCTACGTAGTCCAAAAAAGGAGATAAACGAGGCCACATAGACGCCCTTTGAAATTCTTTAACGAGCGTGGAAGGAAGCAAGCGTGCTCGACAATATTTTCATTCTTTTAGGAGTTAGAAAAGAGCTTAACGAAAACTCTGTAATGGTCAGTCAAGCAAGGAGGAAGTGTTCGATGTACCAAAAGGGGTGATGTTGCGAACATGGTTAATATGAATAACAATGGAACATTGTTTGTGCAAACTTGCAGGACGATGGATGGTGGTAGAATAAGGCCAATTTTGCAGTATCGATGGAGCGTATGGCTCGTGAACATGATAATACATACAAGGTTTGATTCACGTGGTGGCATGCAAATCGAGGTGACTCCGGGAAATGGACCTAAAGAATCAAAGGGGAGGGAGGCAGTCTAGTAGGTCATTTCTTACCTAGGATCATTTTCGCACAATGGAGGAAACTTCCTATCCTTATAGAGCACTATCCGTACATGGGCATGGGATACCGGGGAGATCAGGAGATGCCTCGACCTCCGGGGAGATCAGGAGATCAGGAGATGCAATCATATATAGTTTACTAGCGTAGTGGTATCTAGATCATGTGTGTGATAGATACTGATGACATATTGTGTGCAGGTGAAGACATGGGACTGCACCCTCTAGCGGGGCACCAGCGACGCAGGGGAAGGGTGTAGGGTTTAGATCCACCCACTCATGGGAAGAGGCGGCGACGAAGTATGAAATTGGACTCACTGCGGCTGGACATAGAGAGGCTACTTAAGGGGGTCGCCGATGACGGCTAGAAATACCTAGATGACAATCTCATCGCCGCTTGCTACAGGGATCCTCCGGAGTGGATCTCTCACATGACGAGGATCGCAGTTGTTGTTGAGTATGTCAGAGTGACAACACAGGGTGGCGGGCCAATGGAGGAGGAGAGCTCCGATGCAGAGGAGGAGGACGATGAGGACATAGAGTCGAAGGATGATGACTCATACTAGAAGCTTGTGATGTTGCCGCTAATGCATTTGAGCATGGGGATTTTTGTATGATATGTATGACCAAACGAGAAAGCCTATGGAGCTTCTCATTTTTTATTGAACATTATGATATGATATATATGCATGTGGATGCAAATTTTTATATTTTTATGGGTTTTGTGAGTCTCTTTTTATGATGATGCCTATATGTATGCATGACTATATGATGATGCATGATGCAGTGTATTTCCTATATGCGATGATTGTTGTGCCACTCTAGAATGTCATTAGCCTTTTGGTTTGCTACACTATTGAGAATTATTGGAACATGCATGAAAGAAATGGATTTGAAATGTCTAACCATGTGTCTAGTGTGGAGGAAATTTCTAAAGAGGCAAGGATCGCGCAGCCGTTAGCAGTGATTCAACTGGGAGACAAGCAACTAGGAGTCTAAGAAGACAACAAGGCGACGAATACCCAAGTGAAGGGAGACTGTCAAGAGACCAGTGACACCATCGTACTCAGTCTAGTTGTTGGTAGAAATACCAACACACATTCCATCGATATGGATCAACTCATGTGACGGAGAATAAATTACCCATACAGTTGAGGCGAGATTAGGATACCATTTACTTGCGCTGTCAGCAAAACCAACATAGCAAGGTGAGGTAGGAACCATCTGGAACAACCAAGGAAACCAACTATGAGACTCGTGGAAAAAAATGATGTAAAACAAAAAACAAAAACTATGACACAAGGGTAATCATGGTGAGCAAATTCAGTCATATAACCTCTTGAGGTAGATCCCATTGTGGGGATTCTTCAAGAGGTGACCGTCAGAGTCAGCAAGAAGATATGCTCCCTTGTTGAGACATTGATGGATGACATCAGGACCATACAACATGGAATCGAACTTCCCTTTCCAAAGCTTATCATTGGCTTGGTCATAGATAAGGACTAGGTCCCCTTCATTTATGGTGCGAGGGTGGGCGTAGGAGTCATAGTGGGACTTTGACCGAGTCTTAGCCGCTTTGATCATTTGGAGAGAAACACAATGGTTCTCATTGGTATGTTCAAGCATAAGCAGGCGTTGTTTTAACGGTGAAGTATCAAGTAGAATTTTGACAGCAAGGCAGAGCGATGAAATATGGCATTCAATGGGAAGAACCGATTCCACACCATGGACTAAGTGAAATGGGGTAAAATCAGTGGTAGTTTTAGTCGATGTCTAGTAGGCCCAGAGAGAGGAAAAGAGAAAGTGGTGCCAGTTGGTTTTTTGTTTTTCCACCATTTGTTGGGGCATGTTTTGAGGATCTTGTTGATATCCTCAACTTGGCCATTTCCCTGAGGGTAATAAGCGAAAGAATACTGGTGTTCAAACTTCAACATGGCGAAGAGCTCTATGCAAACATCGTCTTCGAAATAAGAACCATGGTCTAATACTTACCATTGGGGGACACCGAAATAAGTGATAACATGGTTGAAAAAGAGTCGTTCCGTAGTATCAACCTTATAGTTGAAAGTAGGCATGGCCTCGGCCCATTTGGTAAAGTAATTAATAGCCACAATGAGGTTTTTATGGTCACCTCCCAAAGGAGGGTTACAGGTCATGAATTTAATCACCCATTTGTAGAAGGGAATGATTGTGACGATGGGATGTAGCGACGCGGGAGGTGTCCTTTATTTTGGAGCAAAGAGCTGACAATTACAATAGCGTTTGACTACATGGACGCAATCAGAAAAAATGGAGGGCCATAAATAACCGGTGTGGAGTATCTTTTGAGTGGTAGCCAAACTAGAGAGGTGGCCACCATAGGCTCCACTATGATGGTGATTAAGGAATTTTTCGACTTCATCGTGGGTGAGGAAACAATGTAGTACGGTGTCAATGCCATGATGATACAAGGAGTATCTAATGAGGAGGTATCGAGCAGATTGGTTCTGGATGCGACAATGATCTTCACGGCTTGAGTGGGGCCTAAATTTCTATGCGCACTGGTACAGGAGGATGCCCCCATACCATGGGTCTTCTGTAGAGATGACAAATAATAATTTATCGGGAATATTAATTGTGATAGGTGGTGAGGTATATGACGAAGGGAATTATGCCATCAAGGAAGCTAACGGCAAATATTTTGTGCTTTTTAGTGTGATGAATTCCAAGTTGTATTCTTGTAGAATGACAATCCACTTAGCAACACGAACTTAGACAAGGCGGAGGCTCAAGAGATAACACATGGTGTTGGAATCAGCCATGACTCAAATGAGGTTCAAGAGGATGTAGTGATGTAGCTTTTGTACTGAAAAGACAACGCTGAGGGCCATCTTCTCTTCGTGTGAGTAATGTAAAGGTGGTCTGAAAAGTTTCTGACTTACATAATAAATCACATGCTCTTAATGAGCATCATATTCTTGGACCAAGACTCTAGCGATGGCATTTTATAATGCTGACACATAGAGGATAAACTCCTTGGTGAAGTCAAGAGGAGACAACAATGGAGCAGAAGTCAGAGCTTGTTTCAATGCATCAAACGTGCCTTGTGCATGCTCATACCAAACAAAAGGAAGGTTGGTATAGAGAAAGCATAAGAATCCATGGACTTTTGTTGCATAGTCCAGGATAAATCGACGAAGGAAATTGGCCTTGCCTTGGAGACTCTACAATTGGCGCAGAGTATATGGGGGGGGGGGTGGAGATTCAGAATGGCTTGAACATTCATAGGATTTATGGAAATCCCTTTACGAGACATGATGAATACTAGTAAGCAGCCAGCTGGGACACAAAAGACACACTTAAGGGGGTTCAAGCAAATGTTATATTTGCAACATTGTAGGAATACTTGTTATAAGTCGTCCAAATGTTGAGAACACTTCCGAGATCAAGCCGTGAGGTTGTCTAACTAGACCAAGATAATGTGAATGATGTCATGGAAGAAAAAGTTCATGGCCCACTGAAAAGTGGCTCCAATATTTTTAAGGCCAAATGACATGACATGATTCACAAACATGCCCTAGGGGCAGTGAAAGCGGTTTTGTACTGATCCTCTCTACAGATATGAATTTGGTTATAACCAGAGAAAACATCCATGAAGGAAAAGACTTCATGGTCGGTGCAGGCGTCAATGATCTGGTCAATGAACGGAGTGGGGAAGTTGTCTTTGGGACATGCCAAATTCAGGTCACGGAAGTTAGTACATGCGTGAATGGTACTCTGTTTTTTATTAAAGGGAACAGGATTGGAAACCCAAGTGGTATATGAAACCTACTTTCTGTAGTTTCTCGATCTCAGCTTTGACGGAAGGGGCTTTTGACGGACGAATAATGACCATGTAGGCTACAAACTACACATGGGTGGTTGGTTCAGAGTGACTTCTTCTTAATCATAGGTATGGTTGGCACATTGACAATGGGAGTGTCATTAGTCTCGAATTCAGTGCACATGTGGTTTCACAGGAGAGGAAAATCAAGACATTGTTTTGCCGCATGGCCTTGGACATCGCTTAAAGCACATGTAGGAGGAGGATGTGCTTCTGTGGGTACTTTGGGAATCTTGCCCCCAATTTTCTAGGGAGGATGGGGGCAATAGCGAAGACAGAATCAATCATTGGCATACCAAGAGGTGGGAGTGACATCGTCTCAATAGGTTGGACGAGAGTCAACATGATTTGAGGAGTCGAGGGAGGGGTCAGTGGGCCTAGGTACCAATCAGGAATACCCGAAGTGAAACCAAGCAAGTTGATAGTAACCATGACGGGCTTACTCACGATGCTGGAAGGTGGAAAGAGGAAGGAAATCATGTGTAAAAGGAATGAACCCCAATAATTTCCCGAGGTCTATGGTTGTGGTTGCAAGTGAGGTTGTGAGGAGGTCAGAATGCTACTAGATGTGATAGTGCACAAATATGATATGTCAGTCAAAAAAGGAGATGGTAAGGACAAAAAGGTGTCCTTCATAGGAGTGCTGGAAAATAATCCTGGGCCAACAGCAGACAGGGAAGGTATGGACATGTTGTCGATAATAGTATCAATAGTATGAAGGATGTGTTTTGGTGTAGCCATTCCCTTTGGATCATAGTATGTCAGTTGGTTGATGGTCTTGATCTTCCCATCATGGGGGAACATCAAGAGTCGAAATATGGTAGAGGCAACAACTCACATTGCATACATATAACTAAGTCCTAGGAGGAGGTTGTAATCAGGTTGGGAGTTGACAACCTCAATATCAATCAACATTTTTTTGACGGCTAAATCAACAGGGAAATTCGTGAGGAATCCCTGAGGTTGAGAAGCACATCCATCATAGGTGCAAAGAGTGGTGGGAGAAGGTTGAAGGGTTGGGAATCTAAGTTTCTGTTAAACAAAGGTTGACATAATACAGGTGGATTCCCCCTCATCAATGATGTATTGATGAATGACCAAATTCTGAATAGTGATCGGAACCTGGAAGGAAACATATGATGGCATCCGACGTTCTCCTTGATCCAGGTCAAAAGTGATCAACCTAGAGTCAGAGGGATCAACAACACCTAATGCATATAAAAATGCTTTACGTTGTGAAGGAAAATTTTTAAGAACTTCCAGAGCGGACATGGCCAAGGGATACTGTTATCAGTCCAGGAAACTCCTCTAGGTTGCAGCTCAAGGATGCTTGGTAACTTAAATGTTTTTAATGGTTTTTATAAATGGATCAAGTCAAATGACCTACAAGACCTCACTCTCCCAAGACATGCATAAAACTCAATCAAAAGATAAGGCTTCTAACCACCAATGTTCAGAGGGTTGATAATAAGGTGAATAAACGGAGAACTTACTATGCTGGCAGATTCATACCTAAAACAATCACATATGAATGGCTAATCATAGCAAGGAAGAATACTTGCAATTCAACTCATCAACACATAGATAGGATGACAGCTATCTGGCATTAGATAAAAAGAATAAACCTGAATCAAACATTCAAGCACAAGTACAGAACAAGTAAAAGATATGGAAGCTAAACATATAATGGAAAAAGAGCTTATATTAAATGATGAATAACATGAGAAGCTTGATAACAATAAGGTTCTAAAAGTCTCTGAAGTCGAACCCTTGCTTCAAAATAAGTCTCATGCTTTATAGCCTTTACCAAAATCTTTAGATCCTGAAAAGTTGGATATGATTTACTAAAAATAGATAACATAACTGTTTTGCAAAAATTTAGGTAAAAAACCCTAATTTAAGTGCTAGTCTATCTAACTCTAACACTTGTTCACTCATTGCACTCTTTCATAACTATAGTGATTACTGAAGTAGAGCTATAACCTGTTATCTAACAGATAAGCCACGGTTTGTTAAATACAAGTAGGGTTTGTGACTCATTTCTCCTTGATCGCACCCTCAAAACTAGAACAGACCCCTTCCACCAGTGCCTTTAATCAATTTTCAGCTTCATAATTCACCACTGAGGTGTTTGTACCCATCAAAACTAGTTTTGTGTGTAAACATATCATTCTGCACCCTATTTTGCTTTCGGTGGTTAAGGAAACAAAATCCTGGGTCTGTAAGCTGCCGAAAGCTCTGCTTTCGGTGGTTAATGAACAGCTGTTGCGTTCGCCTAAGCCACCGAAAGCTCTATTTTCTGCAAAATTTTATTAGCCTTAAATAAGCCTTTTACACTTTACTCCTATCCTTCTGGTACTTATTCAACCTGCATAAGCTTTGGAATATCAACAATATCATGGGCTACCTCCAGATTCTGAAGGCTAATAGCTACCTCTGCTAGGGTTTCCATCGCAAGGTGTGTTCTAGGATTGGGTTGGAATTCTTCGTCTACAACCTCAATAGTCTGATCATCCTGTAGAGCCTGGTGTTGTCCTTCATAAATCTCAGATTCCTTTTTTGCAACAGGAAATACATCCCTTTCATTTCTAGCAGATAATTATGCAATTGAGTATTTTTCTTGGTTAATATTGCATTAGTTATTTTTATCTTTCTCTCTAAGACCTCTAGTTCATGTATTTGCCCTAATAGATGGTTGATTCTCTGAGACCTAGGTTTTCTTGAGGAAGTCTCTACCATTGGTTCCTCTTGACCTTCCCTTGGTGTTGGTGAGGAAAAATCCTCATGTTCAGTTGCAGCCTGCTTGGTTAGGTCAACTTCCTGCTCCTTTTCTTCTTCTAAATCTGATTAGGGTAGGTTAAGTATATTTCCACTTTGTGTTGGGTTCTCCTTCTCCTTTCCACTGAAGTCTAGATTTATTTTGGTTTGGTTGGTTTTAGAAGTTGTAGAAGGCTGATCCACTATCACTGGTGAGATAGCCCTCCTCTTCCTCTTTCCACTTTTGGGAGTGGTGGATTTCTTTGAAGGGGACTTTCCTTTGTCTTATGGCTGTAAGCCTATTTCAAACTCATTCCAGAATAAGAAATATGTCCACGCCATGTTTCTTCTTTGTAGCAATTCTTGGACAATGAGCTTTATCATACCATGGTGAGATAACCTCCCTGCGATCTTGGTGGGTTGGGCTTTGACTTGGTGGGCCATCTTGGTTAGGCTCTTGTGGAGGTAGAAAGGTAGGTTTAAAGGGATTTTTCCTGTAAAATGATTCATCAATTTAAAGTGATATATCATCACCCTATTATACCTACCTTCACAGGTTATATAAACCAAATTTGCTTCAATAACTGCTGCCACTTCTCCTCAAGCCAGGTGGATGGGATGCTTTTCTTCCATACCACGTTTTTTTGTTCAGGATTTAAGTAGGACCTAAATTCCACATGCTTAGTAATGGTGGTCTTGAACCATTTATCCCCAGTCCTTGGGAGTTCTGCAACTTCTTCTATTATGGTTTCATCAACCTGGAACTCTTCCTTTCCTATCAATGCCTTAGAGCCATCAAAAGAAAGAGAAAAGGCTTCTACCACTTGCTGGTGGGAACCCTCGATTTTCTCAAAAAAACTTGTAACAGCCTGCATCTTTGAAGAATTGGCATACTTCTCGATGTGACTCAAGATAGCTAGTGTCACCTAACTCCTGTCCGAGGGCAGGTCCTCCTCCTTTCTTCATCTATGGACTGTGCTTCTAGTACCTATAAAAATCAAAATTTGAATTATGTAAATGGGATTAACGCACTGGTTTCAGGGGTGGTCTGGAGCAGTGAGGATGCATGCAAATAAATGTAAAGTGTACTGAGGATATGGTGCTGATTTTGAGGGGTTAATCAGTCGATTGGTACTTGAGCACAATGATGACAAACTTTGGTGAGAACCACGATATAGCCAGCACAACAATTAATTTTAACTGGGACTTGATGTTTCATGGTGGTTCAACTGCAGTCGTGGCACAGATGGAGGGTAGGCTAGGGTTTTGGTCTCTATCGGTCACTTCAGATCAATAATGACCTTTTTATTCACTAACTTATGATTTTTTGCAGTCCCCCAGTCTTTTCGGCGATTAAGTGCTAGATCATGATGTGCCTCATGCTGACAGCATTTGATTTCAATGGATAAGCTAAACGTTTTTCCTCTTTTGGCATTTTCGGCAGCTTAGGGAATCTTGGGTCTAATTTGCAAGATACCAAAAACTAGGCTTTTTGGTGGCTAATCAACCGTTGAAAAGTTCTCCTAAGCGACTGAAAGCTCCCTTTCCAAAATTTTATAAAAACGACGTCAACAGGATTTCGGTGGTTAACGCAGTCCTGAGTCCAAATCGTTAGCTGCCAAAAGTTGGGCTTTTCAGTGGCTAACGAACTGTTGAAAAGTTCTCCTAAGCCACCAACAGCTAAACTGTCAAAATTTCTTGAAAAACAGAACACCAGGCATTCATTCCAATTTTGTTAGTCACCCAAACATCTTTCATAATATACCTTGAAATATTCACTACTATGAAAAATAAATTGTCTAAGTTTGACCAATTGAAAATTAATTTATTTAGGAGATAACATCTGGCTCCTACTCGGGGACGGGAACCTCCTTGTGAGGTCCCAAGAACCCCTGACCAAAATGCCTTTCCTCAAAAAATAATAATTAAACCTATCTTCTACTATTCCATTGGGCATGGAGTTTATTTTGTAAGCAAAAACAATCAACTAAATAATATTTTACAATAACAAGGCCTTAAAGCCTCAGATGAAATAGAGTTTCAGAAATCGCCCATTTATTGGGCCATCAAACACCTCCTCTCCTTCCAGATTGTTCAATTTGAAGGTGTTGTTCTGTTGCACCTAAGCTATCACAAAAGGGCCTATCCACGGAGAGTCAAACTTTCCATGCTTTCCCTTGTCTTTCCTGACAATATCCCATTTGACAACCCAATCACCAACCTGAAAGTTGTCCACCTTTTCCCTTTTGTCAAAAATAATTTTGATCTTCTTTTGATGAGCTTCTGACTTTTACATCACCTATTCCCTGACTTGCTGCAACTCCACCAAATCAAGCATCCTCCTTACCATGTCGTTTGGTTCATCCTGTTCCTCCTGAAATAATTTTGCAACTGGTAGAATCAACTGAATGGGAAAAATGGCCTCAGTACCATAAACCAACTTGAAAGGAGAAGTCCCTATGGACCTCTTGTCAGTCACTCTATCAGCCCATAGAGAAAACTTTATCTTAGAATCCCAGCTTTTTGTTATTATTCTCCAATAGTTTTCTAATGATTCTGACTAGGCTTTTATTTGATGACTCAGCAAGGCCATTACCTTGAGCGTAATAGGAAGTGGAGTGCACCAACTGAATGCCCATTGACTCACACATGTTAACCAATGCCTTGACTTTGAAAGCTGGTGCATTATCAGTCACTAGCCTTACTGGGCAGCCAAACCTGATAAAGATGTTCTCATATAAAAACCTCATGATGACCTGGTGAGTGGCATTCCTTGTAGGGACTGCCTCTATCCACTTGGTGAAATAGTTTGTGGCTACTAGGATCCATTTGTGCTGACCACTTGATGAAGGATTAATTTCACCTATGAAATCAAGACCCCACTGCTGGAAAGGACCATTCACTACAATAGGTCTAAGGGGCAAGGATCTGAGCTGCTGCTTCCCTATGAATCTTTAGCACTTGTCACAAGCTCTCACAAAGGTACACACATAAGAGAAAATAACATGCCAATAGTACCCAGACCTCAGAATCTTATGGGCTGTGGTCTTCCAGTAATGATGGCCTCCACATGTGCTTGAATGAAACTGATGCATGACCTGAACTGACTCTTCTTTATCTAAGCATCTCAGCAAAACACCAGACAGATCTTTCCAATACAACAGTTTATCAATTACACAAAATTTAATAGACTTAAGCTTAAGAGCCTGTGCCTAATTTAGAGTAAGTCCAGGTGGGACTTCTAAATTTTGTAGGAGATGAATAATACCTGAGTACCACTCACATGAGGACAAGTTCTCAACTACTTGTTTACTGTCATTGTGCTCTTGAACTTCCTCTACTGCTATCTCTGTCTGTAGGTTAGATAAAGTTATACAAATGAAATTCATTCTCAAAAGATCACAATTTTCTTTAGTTATGTTTTTAGCTAGACCTTGGCCTTTCACTAGGTTGGTGGGCTTTACTTCTATGTCAAACTCAATAAGCTTGGCAATCCATTTAGCTCTCTTTCCATCAATGTCAAGCTGGGTCACTACATCCTTTACAGTAGTTGAAGGGACATAGGCAAGGACCTTTGCATGTAGAATGTAAATCCTAAAGGCTTTCAATGACTTGATGAGATCATTAGCCTACTTTTCAATAGGATCATACTTCAGTTCAGCATCCCTCAATGTCTTGCTAAAAAAGACAATAGGGTGATCAAGGAATTCATCATCTTTTTGTAACACCAGTGTTGCCACTATGTCATAGGATGCAAAGGAGAAAATGTATAAACCCTTGGTGTAGTATGGACTAATTAGAGTGGGAGATTCCATAATAGCCTTCTTGATGTCTTCAAAAGAGCTTCTTGCTTGCTCTGTCCATTTGATTTCATCTTCCTTCCTCAACATAGAGGTTATGTGCTTTACCAACTCAGAAAATTTTGGGATAAACCTCCTGACAAAATTTATCTTACCCAGAAATGACTGAATATCCCTTTTTGACCTAGGTACGGACAACTTTTGGATTGCTTCAACTCAAACATGATCAATCTTCACACCTTCAGCTGAAACTATGTGACCTAGGATTTTTCCCTCACTAAGTGCAAATTGAGACTTCTTCGGGTTTAGTGATATCCCAAATTTTCTACATTTCATAAACACCCTCCTCAAGTGCTGCAAATGTTCTTCATGGTTGTTGGAGTAAATAGTGAGCTCATAAAGCTATATGAGAACAAATTTGTCTTTCAATCCCACAAAATCTATGTCCATGGCTCTTTGAAAAGTGGCCCCAGCATTCATCAGCCCAAATGGCATTTTGGCATACATGAAGGTGCCCCAGGGAGTGGTAAACGCAGATTTTTCTTGGTCATCAGGGTGCACAACAACTTGGTTATATATAGAGAAACCATCTAGGAATGACATGACACCAGCCCCTGAGACTGTTTACAATAGATACTCCATCTTGGGTAATGGATAGTTTTCTTTGTTGGAGCATTTGTTTAGGTTTCTGAAATCCACACAAAACCTAATCTCCCCATTCTTCTTCCTTACCACTACTAAATTTGCAATCCATTTGGAATACCTGAGGGGAATTTTTGATTTTGGCTTTAAGGAGCTTTTGGATTTCTTTTTCAATCACAGGCAGTAGGAGGGGACTGATGGATCTCGGCTTTTGTTTGAAAGGGACGGTGTCCTTCTACAGGGGAATCATGTGTTGGATGATACTAGTGTCATAGGTTTTCAGGTCACTGTATTCCCAGGCAAAGATATCAGCAAACTCTTTCATCAGACTACAAAATTTTGACCTCTGATCAGCAGTTAACTCAGTGGACAGATTTATGGATTTTGGATGACTTTTGCTACGTATGTTTTTCTCTTGGACAACAAGATATTTCTCCTTTTTGGCAGGTTTAAAAGGAACATCATTATGATCAAAGAGCTCTTCCAGGGGTACCAGAACCTGAGGTATATAATTACTAGGCAACTGAACAATGTTCTGATCACCTACTTTATCTTTTAACTTGAGCCTCTGAGATTCTTCCATATTTAGGTTTTCTTGATCAATATGCATATCAGAAAATTCATCTACTACCTGGAGGAATTTACTAAGCTCATCATCACTCTCAAAAAATTTCCAAAATTTTACATTATCAAGTAGGGATGGTCTGTACTTGACCTGGATCTCATAGCTCAGCTTAGGAGGAAAATGGAGAATGAACATATTTGCAGAGACAGCAAGGGAATCACCTAGATGGTTCATAGCGCTAGGTATATATGAGAGTTCAAAAAACATGAAAGAGTCCCTGAGTTTCGATACCTCATCTCTGTATTCCTTCAATATGACATTCTTTGCTTGAAAAGTATTGTTCACCTACTGTATGATGAGATCTGCATCTCCAAATATCTTCATGCACATGATTCCCATTCCTTTAGTAGCCTTCACTCCCAGGAGAAATGCCTCATATTTGGCTATGTTGCTAGCAGTCTTGAAATCCAGCTTATAAGACAAATGTATAGTCTCCTTTGAAGGAGAAATCAGGACTATTCCTACACCTGCTGAGGCTTGAGTACTGGCCCCATCAAAAAACATGCTCTAGACAGAGGTGGTTACCTTCTCGGGTAGCTGATAGGTAGGATTTGTGAGCTGTATGGATGTTGACTGGGAATCATCTATCTGCAAGATGCATGCCCCAAATTCTGTGTCTACTGCATATAGGGGATGGTTTATAGAGTTATTGGCATTATTGATGATGTAGGTGAATTGGTTCTCCCTGTAGAGTCTCTTGGTCTCCCCTCCAAACATTGGAATTGTAGCATATGTAAGTTCCATATAAAGGGTACCACCCATCCTTTTACTCCATGAGCAAGAAAAAAGGAGGCCAAACTTAGGTGGGATATCAGCCACCACTATGTCCATCACTATACTTTTTGAAGGCAGCTGGGAGAGGTTTATGACAAGGTCTTTGATGAGGCCCAGGCATTTGACCTTCCTGGAGTCAAATGAGAACAAATTATGGTAGGGTTTTGTAATTTTGAGGCCAATCTCATCCATCACTGCTTTCGGCATTAGGTTATGGGAAGCTCCTGAGTCCAGCAAACAGTTATGAAGGATTTTATCATGGATATGTATAAAGGTGGGAAAGACTCATCCGGATATTCAATCATAGGGCCTAGGATTACTGTGGGATTATTATCTTGCAAGTTCACAAAGTCAGCATCTAGGGGTGTCCTTGGCTGAAGAGATTTCAGTATGGATGACTTGAAGGCATCATTCTTCATCAGCTCTATCAAGGGAAAAGGGATTTTTAACTTCTGAATTTATGACTCAAGATTGAAAGTATAGGATAATTTATCAGAAGATATTACCTCTTGTGGTGTGGCTTTGAGCTGAATAGGATCATGAGCTAATGGTTGTATTGGATTTTGCTGTTGTTTTGGAGGAACAATCATCTTCTTTGTAGGAGCAATAATTTTCCTAGCCTGAGGAGTAGGCTTCTTTGTAGGGGTAGGAGACTTCTTCATAGGAGCAACAATTCTGGATCTCAAATTGTAACCTTCTTGATCATCTGCCTGATACAGAGATTCTTCCATGATCTGTTCATTCATGAGGGCTTCCTTATAGTTTGCTTGTGTCAGGAAGGAGAGATCTACTTCATCCTCCATACAGTTGATATTTTCTTCTGCCTCTCCTTCTTCTTGAGTGAACTCTGGTTCTTCTTCTAGTACAACATTCTGAAAAGGAGATCTGATTCTTTGATCCTCGGCTTGATTCCTATCCCTTTGAAGGATCTGAGCTGGTGGGTTGTTTCTTCTGTAAGGGACAAAATTAGGGTTTCTATTAGCAAAATCATTTGGCTCTTTACCCCTTACAGGTATTTTCCTTTGGTCTTTAAGCCTAGAAATTTCAGCTGTTAGACTGTCCAACATTTTGGCCATTTTCTCCATTTTGTTCTCTGATGAAGAAGCCCTTAGAGGATCTGAGGGTTGCTTCTTCCTGTCAATTTTTCCTTTAACCTTCTGAGATGCAATGATATTGGGCTCAACTTCAAGGGCAACATCTTGCATGAGTAATAGAGAAGTTGATCTTCTTTCTCTGAGAAGAAGAAAGGATTTTGAATCAAAGGCATTGGCATATGTAATTTTGGCTGAAGTGTCAGTTGGCTTGATCTCAGTAGGGATCTTGCTGAACATCTTGTTAAATCTTTTGGTGAAGTTAGAAATAGACTCACCATTCTCTCTCTTCACATTGCTAAATTCAGTGACATAGTAAAGGTGGTCTCTTCTTTCTCCTCAATGCTTCAAAAATATGTCATCTAGGGATTCAATGCATGCTACTGATCTAGCAGGAAACTCTTTGAACCATTTCCTAGCCTAACCATCTAGACTTTGCACAAAAACCCTAGTCCACACATCCTCTTGTTCAATGTTTATATTCTCAACATAAGTGTAGAAGGCCTCTAGGTGTTCTTCAGCTATGAAATCTCCCTCCCCAGTAAACTTAGGAATGTATTTGAGATAATCTCCAGTAGGCATAGCAGAGAGGGGGTTAGGAAAATTCAGAGGGGCGTATTTGGAAGTAAGGATCCTTTCCATTTAGGTCAAAGGGGCAGACATATGGGAAGTGGGTATGGAAAGGGCAGAAGGAGATATTGCTGGTGTGGGTGGTAGCTAAGAGAGTATTCGGGGTGGATTTATCTCAGTGGAGTCGCCAAGGATTGGATCTACACAAGAAGCAGTGCTTGATGATTTCTCAACCCTAAAATTTTCTGATTCAATTATAAATTCTTGAGAATTATATGTTTCAGCAGAAGGAGATTGAAATGGAGGTCTATTTGATATAACAACAAAAATACCTCTTGAAATACCTAATGTAGCTTCCCTTGTAGCTCTGGAGGTCTGTCTTAGTGAAGCCCTAGCTCTTCTTAGAATCTCTTCTGGATCTGAAACAGGTGTTATTGGTGGCCCTTGAGGGTTTGCTCTGGTACTTGGTCTTCTTGAAGCCACCTTATTCCAATGGATTCGCCAGATAGATGATTACAACCAGAATAGTGTCTAGACTTTGTCTATCATCAAAGTAGGATCTATGTCGTCTCCCAGGGAAGTTGAGCTTCAATCTCTTCTCCCTGGAAACGACGAAAATTTGTTATCATTCCAGGAAACTCCTCTAGGTTGTAGCTCGAGGATGCCTGGTAACTTAAATGTTTTTAATGGTTTTTCTAAATGGATCAAGTCAGATGACCTACAAGACCTCACTCTCCCAAGACATGTATAATACTCAATCAAAAGATAAGTCTTCTAACCACCAATGTTTAGAGGGTTGATAATAAGGTGAATAAATGGAGAACTTACTATGTTGGCAGATTCATACATAAAACAATCACATATGAATGGCTAATCATAACAAGGAAGAATACTTGCAATTCAACTCATCACCACATAGATAGGATGACAACTATTTGGCATTAGAGAAAAAGAATAAACCTGAATCAAACATTCAAGCACAAGTACAGAACAGAAAAGATATGGAAGCTAAACATATAATGGAAAAAGAGCTTATATTAAATGATGAATAACATGAGAAGCTTGATAACAATAAGGGTCTAAAAGTCTCTGAATTTGAACCCTTGCTTCAAAATAAGTCTTAGGCTTTATAGCCTATACAAAAATCTTCAGATCCTAAAAAGTTGGATCTGATTTACTAAAAATAGATAACATAACTGTTTTGCAAAAATTTAGGTCAAAAACCCTAATTTATTTGCTATTCTATCTAACTCTAACACTTGTTCACTCATTGAACTCTTTGATAACTGTAGTGATTACTGAATTAGAGCTATAACCTATTATCTGACAGATAATCCATGGTTTGTTAAAGACAAGTAGGGTTTGTGACTCATTTCTCCTTGATCGTACCCTCAAAACTGGAACAGACCCCTTCCACTGGTGCCTTTAATCAATTTTCAGCTTCATAATTCACCACTAAGGTGTTTGTACCTAGCAAAACTAGTTTGTGTGTAAACATATCATTATGCACCCTATTTTTATTTCGATGGTTAAGGAAACAAAATCATGGGTCTGTAAGCTGTCGAAAGCTATGCTTTCGGTGGCTAACTGCTGAGTTCACCTAAGCCACCGAAAGCTCTGTTTTTTGCAAAATTTTATTAGCCTTTAATCATCCTTTTACAGTTTACTCCTGTCCTTCGGGTACTTCTTCAACCTGCATAAGGTTTGGAATATTAGCAATATCATGGGCTACCTCGGATTTTGAAGGTTAATAGTTTCCTCTGCCAGGGTTTCCAGCACAAGGTGTGTTCTAGGGTGTGGGTTGGAATTATTCATCTGTAACCTCAATAGTCTAATCATCCTGTAGAGCTTGGTGTTATCCTTCATAAATCTCATATTCCTTTTTTGCAGTATGAAATACATCCCTTTCATTTCTAGCACAAAATTATACAATTGAGTATTTTTCTTGGTTAATAGTACATTAGTTATTGTTATGTCTCTCTCTAAGACCTCTAGTTCATGTATTTTCCCTAATAGCTGGTTGATTCTCTGAGACCTAGGTTTGCTTCAGGAAGTCTCTACCATTGGTTCCTCTTGACCTTCCCTTGGTGTTGGTGAGGAAAACTCCTCATGTTTTGTTGTAGCCTGCTTGGTTAGGTCAACTTCCTGCTCTTTTTCTTCTTCTGAATCTGAGTAGGGTAGGTTAAGTATATTTCCACTTTGTTTTGGGGCCTCCTTCTCCTTTCCACTAAAGTCCATATTTCTTTTGGCTTGGTTGGTTTTAGAACTTGGAGAAGGTTGATCCACTATCACTAGTGAGATAGCCCTCCTCTTCCTCTTTCCACTCCTGGGAGTGGTGGATTTCTTTGAAGGGGACTTTCCTTCGTCTTCTAGTTGTAAGCTTGTTTCAAACTCATTCTAGAATAACAAATATGTCCACGACATGTTTCTTCTTTGCAGTAATTCTTGGACAATGAGCTTTATCATACCATGGTGAGATAACCTCCCTGCGATCTTGGTGGGATGGGATTTGACCTGGTGGGCCATCTTGGTTAGGCTCTTGTGGAGGTAGAAAGGTAGGTTTAAAGGGCTTCTTCCTGTAAAATGATTCATCAATTTAAAGTGATATATCATCACCCTATTATACCTGCCTTCACAGGTTATATAAACCAATATTGCTTTCAATAACTACTGCCACTTCTCCTCAAGCTAGGTGAATGGGATGCTTTTCTTCCATACCATGTTTTTGTGTCCAGGATTTAAGTAGGACCTGAATTCCACATCATTAGTAATGGTGGTCTTGAACCATTTCTCCCAAGTATTTGGGAGTTCTGCAACTTCTGCTATTAGGGTTTCATCAACCTGGAACTCTTCCTTTCCTATCAATGCCTTAGAGGCATCAAAAGAAAGAGCAAAGGCTTCTGCCACTTGCTGGTAGGAACCCTTGATTATCTCACAGAACTTGTAACAGCCTGCATCTTTGAAGAATTGGAATACTTCTAGATGTGACTCAAGATAGATAATGTCACCTAACTCTTGTCTGAGGGAAGGTCCTCGTCCTTTCTTCATCTCTAGACTGTGCTTCTAGTACCTGAAAAAATCAAAATTTGAATTCTGTAAATGGGATTAGCGTGCTGGTTTCAGGGGTGGTCTGAAGCAGTGGGGATGCATGCAGATAAATGTGGAGTGTACTGAGGATATGGTGCTGATTTTGAGGGGTTAATCAGTCGATTGGTAATTGATCATAATGATGACAAACTCTGGTGAGAACCACAAGATAGCTAGCACAACACTTATTTTTAACTGGGACTTGATGTTTAATGGTGGTTCAACAACAATCGTGGGACAGATGGAGGGCAGGATAGGGTTTTGGTCTCTATTAGTCACTTCAGATCAATAATGACCTTTTTATTCACCAACTTATGATTTTTTGTAGTCCCCCAGTCTTTTCAGTGGTTAAGTGCTAGATCATGACGTGCCTCATGCTGACAACATTTGATTTCGATGGATAAGCTAATCGTTTTTCCTCTTTTGGCCTTTTCGGCAGTTAAGGGAATCTTTGGTCTATTTTGCAAGCTGCCAAAATCTAGGATTTTTGATGGCTAATGAACCATTGAAAAGTTCGCCTAAGCCACCGAAATCTCCCTTTCCAAAATTTTATAAAAACGACGTCAACAGGATTTCGGTGGTTAACGCAGTTCTAAGTCCAATCGTTAGCTACCAAAAGCTGGGATTTTCGGTGGCTAATGAACTGTTGAAAAGTTCGCCTAAGCCACTGAAACCTAAAATTTCGAATTTTCTTGAAAAAAAAAACACCAGGAATTCCAATTTTGTTAATCACCCAAACATCTTTCATAATATACCTTGAAATATTCACTAGTACGAAAAATAAATGTCTGAGTTTGACCTATTGAAAATTAATTTATTTAGGAGATAACATATACTAAGCCAAATCGTCGACTATACTATAGCTGAGCGCAGCTCTAGCAATAACATTTTTTGTGACACGACGCAAAGGGAACCGCGGGACTTTGGCAGTCCCATTTGTGGGGGTCTTTGAAAATGCAAAGACATATCTGGAGCGGTGGAGGTAGATGTTGCAGAGGGGTTAATGGTTTCTATGCTGGAGCCATACCTGTTTCATCGAGTCTATAGGTTGAATCAGGCGATAACTTCATGAGGTGATGGACACCATGATCAATGGGTTGACCCACAGTAGTGGTTACAGGGGTTTGGGTTACCAAGGGTTGCATTGTAACCATTCCTTGATTTGGCAAGGGGGTTTGGAGAACCATAGGTGGAGGACCTAGTGGTGTTGGGTTTGGATGAGCCGGAGCAGTCCCATAGAGGTCACATTTATTATTTGTTTGGAGTAAAAGATGGGTGTGATTCATATGAGGACATTGGTGCATGTAATCATTGTAAATGTTGCAAATGGAACATAGATGGTTAGTCTGCAACTCTGGGTTCTTCCTAGGTCTAAGGGGACACTGGGGATTTTGTGTAGGGGGGTTGGTTCCATTATTGTTCGGAGGATTAGGTTGTTGGCCACCTCTAGGAGGTTGGTTGTTTCCCCGATTCCTACCTCTCTTGTGTCTTCCCGGCCCTTGTTGGTTATTGGGGGTGGGTTGATTATGGAGGTTATGTTGTGCGTAGACCTGTCCTGGGGAACAAGAGGAGTTGGGGTCGAAGCTGGAGTAGGTTGCACAGCTGGGGGGTAATATGCTGTTGGAGGGGCTTAAAATCCTATCATTTGGCCATTACAGAATTGTGCCGAGCAATTTGGTCTCTGAACGTGAGGAACTAGTGCAAGAGGCACATAGGAGGGTGTGGCTCCAGACTGAGTTGTTACACATGAAAAATCAAGGGCATAACCTGGTTGAGAAACATTAGGGATGTTACCAAAGTGGGGTGGAATCGAAGGAAAGGCCTTGTAAAAGTGGGGATGCTGAGTAACAGAGCCAATGACTCCATCAACAGCATGGGACGCCTCCAACGTATCTCAACGTGAGGAGCTAGCATGAGGGGCGTCGGGTATAATGGTATACAGATAACCTGATTGGGCATAGATAATATCAAACTGTTGTGCCTTCAGGATGGCTTCATCCTCGGTTTGCGGGTGCTTAGATGCAACATCCTTGGTGATGGGGGGGAGTAAGGTTTTAAGAAACCAATCTAGGAAGATCCTATCATCTAACTGGATCTTACATAAGCTACGACGACATCACCATTCATGGATATGATTCGTGATATGGGTAGTTGTGTTTTGTCTATAGGATAATAGAATTTCCACACCCTCATCATATCGAACGGGTAACTAAGAGTATTGGAGAAACATCAAGGCTAATGAGGAAAAGTTTGGGTAGGTGGCATGAAGCAGTTTGATGTACCATTTGGACACAGCACTTGTGAGTGTGCACTGGAAAAACTACAATTGGATCGAGTCATATAGTATGTTGTTAGATGAAGAACATAAGTGGAATGACATGATATGGTTTTGGGGGTCTTCTCTCGCCTTTCCTTCAAACTTAATGATTTTTTAGGGGAGTTGGGTAGGCATAGGAGGCCATAGTGGGTTATGATGAAAGGGATCATTGGTTAACCATGCCAAATCAGGCACACTGAGATTAGCCATAAAAGGTAGACTAGAACCGAGAGTGGATCGAGAAGGGCTAGCAATGTTGCCAACACTGGTAGGAATGTAGTTCCATGGATGACTGGGGGTGGGTAAGGTTGACTTCCGACAATAGGAGTACTCACTGGGATGGTAGGAACATCCGCAATAAATGTGGAAGGGACACTACCCCCATGCATGAATGGTGGTATGGTAGGAACCACAATGGCTAGAGTGGGACACCACTAGTGGGTAGGGGACCAGCAGTAGTGTGCGCAATGGAAAAGGGCCCACTAGGACCAGAACTTGTCAATATATTGGAAGGGATACCCATGATGATGGGTGGAATGGATACAATCCCACAACCAACCGTCCCCACTTGAAAGGGATCAGGATGTGCACCAGCCATGGCAATAGATGGGGTAGTGAACATGTTAGGTTTGAATTGATAGGAATCTGAATCAAACTCAAAGGCAGTATATGGCTTCGAAGGTGGTGAATGATGTCAAATATGGATCCAATGGTGATGGTTCAAGGAACCAAACTGATGGGTGTTCCCACTAAGCCTATGTGAGTAGCGTGGTGGATCTATGATGATGTGATGGTGTGATGTATAATGAATGTAGGCGTAAGAGTGTCAAACGCAGGCTCAAAAACCCAACTACAACTGAGTGTGCAGAAGAAGAGCGTACAAATGGTGGCTCACAAGCCAAAAAGAAAGCTCTAAAACCAAACTGCAACAACATGTTACAGTAGGAAAGTATACAACAAAGAGGCTAGAAATCCAACAAGCAGCACTACCTAGAAATAAAAATGAATCACTAACCTATGGGGTATGAGTGCAAGCAAACTCCTAGATACAAGCTAGAATCTCCTCACAAATCATATCCTCTGTGGGGTGATGAAATCCCAGTCAAACAATAAGAAATGGAAGAACAATAGCATAACAGAACCCCACTGCCGAGAGGGACCTCGCATAAAAGAGCCCTAAATAAAATGGAAACTAGGCTATCTCATTCATGATACGTCCGGAGTGGTTTACTGGCACTTCATCCCTTTGGCACTTGACACTCGGTATAATATGGCATGCACAAGGAGGACTATGAAGGGTTAGCCTTCGGTGCAAAGTGGAGTGCGGTATTCCACCCTGACTTCCAGAACCCCTTCACTATGGCTTACTACCGCAGAGTGGGGGCCCTCCGATAGACTGGTCATGACCGTGTCAATAAGTACAAGAGGATGTTGGTCCCCTAATGGATTTATCCCCTATTACGTGCAAAATCACCTACCCTAGATCGTCCAAATCATAGGGTAGAGTTCAACAATGGTAATAGGAAACAAACAAGAATAGTAATAACAATATTTTTTATTTTTTATAGATATTCAACTAACTAATAAAAAACAAGGAAAATAGATACCTTTCTTCTGAAATTGTGCCACCATAGTCGTCTGAGGAAATGGTTTCGCAACTCCATGGTTTCGTTCTCCAGTCTAATCCACTTGTGGTTGTCAGAAAAGGGGGAATGGATCCAAATAGGTATGGAGCAATCTCAACATACACCATGGGAAAATGGCATGGAAAGAATGTAGGAATAATGATGAAAAGTAGTGTGATGAAAAGTGTGATGTGTTTCTGGAACGACCAAAAAGTGTTTGTGGTGAGACCTTCACAATGTATTTATAGGATGGTCCAATGTTTCTTGAACCATGGTATTTTATTGTGCATGTTATTTATCTATGGTATTTTGACCCATTCTTGTTGTCAGGGTTTATTTTTCCTTTTTGGAGAGAGTGGGGATAAATCACAATAAATGCTCAACTTCCCTTCACTTATGGGGAATAAATAATAATGTTTTGGACCATATTTGGTGGAAATTTAGGTCTGAAGGTCAAAATGGAGGAAATAATGGTCTTAATATGATGTATAATTATGGTTTGGACCATAGAGATCTAGGTGAATTTTTTTTAGTTTTAACAAGTAGAACATTGATGGAAAAGCTAGCTGGAGTATTCTTAGTGGAGTTGGCTTAGAGAAGAAGTTTCAGGTAGGAGAAATTGCTACTGTATGCTACCTGATCAATAGGTCCCCCACATTATTTCTTATAGATAAAACCCTTATCGAGGTCTAGATGGGAAATAATACCTTACTTTAGCATCTCTGTGTGTTTGGTTGTGATGCATGTGCTCATTTTCCTAAGGAGAAATGGTCGAAATTGCATAACAAGGTAGTGAAATGTATCTTCATCAGCTATGGTGCTAGTGTCAAAGGGTATAATCTTTGGGATCCTATGTTTAGGAAATTTTATAGTAGAGATGTTATTTTCAAATAAGTAAATTATTCTCCTACAATGGTGCAGCAAAAGGAGGATGAGTTGAAGTTGGTTTTCCATCTACCACCCAAGATTGAGAAAGTTGAACCAAAAAGTGAACAAGAAAGTCATTATGGACATGATGAGAAAGAAGGCTTGGATAATTCAAAAGAGGAGGAAGAAATTCCACCTTAAAATTTAAGGAGGTGCACTCAACAAATAAGGAAACTAGTAGGTATAATTATAGTCCATCTGATTTCATATTTATATTTGATCTATCTACTAACATTGATGAACCTAGAACTATGAAAGAGAGAATGGAAATGGAAGATAAAGAGTTCTGGAGATTCGCCATGGATGAGTAGATGATTCCACTCATAAAGAATTATACATGGAACTTGGCACCATTTCCTAATGGATGAAAACCTATGGAATTTAAATGAGTGTTTAGAGGAGAGACTAGTTTAGATGATGGAGTTGAAAAATACAAGGCAAGGCTGGTTGTGAAACGATATTCCCAAGTTGAGTAGATAGACTTTGGTGGGATATTATATGTAGTAGTGGATTTTGATTTAGAAACAGAACAAATGGATTTGAAAACAACATTCCTACATGGTGACTTAAAGTACGAGATCTATATGGCACCACCAAAGCACTACATTGAAAAATATAAAGACTCATTAGATACAAATAAAATGTATTTATATGGTATCAAACAATCTTTCAAAATGTGGTGCCAAAAGTTTCATTATTTTGTGTTGGGATTGGGATTTATGAGATCCAATTTAAATATTTGTGTGTATTACAAACATAATGGCGGTCATTTCCTTGTTATCAATTTGTATGTAGATGATATGTTTTTTTTGGGTAACAATAGGGATGTGATTCTTGATTTGAAGTCTCATCTTTTAGTGCAATTAGACATGAAATATTTGGGAATGGGGATAAAGAGAGATAGAGAAAATATAAAGCTTTGGTTGAGCTAGAGTAGGTATGTGAACTATGTGTTATAGTGTGTTTGCATAGCAGATTGTAGACCATTGAGTGTTCCAACTTATGTGGGAACTAATAATTTAGTTGAACAATGTCCTACAACACCTATATCAACAAAATATGTGGCTTATATTCGTTATTCTAGTGTAGTTGGTAGTGTGATGTATGTTTTGGTCTATAATGGATTAGGAATTTCCCAAGTAGTAGGAGCTTTGAGTATGATCATGGATAAACCTTGACATGATTATTGGGTTGTAGTGAAGAGGATCTTTAGTTACTTGTGAGGTACTTCTAAGTATTGCATTTTTTATCATAGTAATGTTCCACAATACTATACTATAACAAATCATTGTACTTTGATCTTGTGTAGGGTTTGTTGTGGTATTTGGTATTTTTTCAATTGATTGATATATAATTTAGTTAATAGTAGGTTTTCATGAATAATAATAATGTTTCATGCATGAAACATGCTCAAAAGAAATGCATGAACATACTGAATAGATGTATTAGAGTAGGGTGATCTCATATAGAAGACATGCATGGCATGCAATAGATATGGTTCAAATGATAGTAGCATCCCCAATAAAAATTCACCCATGCAAGCCTCACACCCTCCTTTGGTCTCATATCAATAATAACAGCTCCATAAATATTATCATAGATCCCAATAAGCAGCAATAAGATCTACTATAATTCACCTAGTGAGTAGAATGAGTAATAGATCCCCAAATGATCAGATGAATGTGCCTCCCGTGATATGGGAAAGAAGAATGTTCCCTCAGTGATGGGTAAGGAAGGATGCACCCTCCAACATGTGAGAGGGAAATACGCCCTCTATAGAAGAGATAATCAAAGCGCCCTTATCAAATAGAGAGAGGGAATATGCCTGCAATGATATCTACACAATACACCCTCTAAGATGATCTTGTAATGTGCCCTAAATATGATCAGATAGATGTGCCCCTCATGAATTTAATATGCGATTGGAAAATTATTTGGATCCATACAAATATTGATGAACATATTTTTGTCTTGAATCCCTATGGCATATATGGATGATTTATCCTTAGCATTGGCTAAGATGGATAGATTTCTCCATCAAAACCAATGATGGTTAAGGAAACTCGCGCTCAAACAAAAATCATCTCAGAGATATCTCAAATCAAATTCCAAAAGTGAAGAGTAAGAATGGATGCCCTGAGAATTCGATTTGCCTTCTTTTATTACTTTTTGACTTGTGTATTTTTCATGCAACTTAACTAACGCATGAATGCAACTTTAATGATGAATGCCACATGAATTTTTAATTACACACTAGATGGTACAAATGTCACTTGATACTGCTTAAATGGGTCTCTTTTTCCACTAATGACTTCATGTCTCTGCTAATAGTATGCTTTTATTTCTATGTGGCATCAGTCATCAGTTAATTCCCTATCTTGTCACAAATGATACATTACAAGTCCTCCCTCACCAAATAATTATTTTCCTCAAGAAATGAAAACACAAATAAACAATCAATCAAACTAACCCAATTGAATCTAGGGATGATCCCAGGGTCCCAAATCATCCTAGGATATCTATAGAAGTCTCTGCTCAAAGAAATACATTGTGTGGTACCATCACAAGAGATCTCATGGAAATCTCATGTAAGTAGAGTAATCAAACACTATGTAAACCCTATCAACCCCTTAGATAATCACTCTACTAATATCTCAATCTCTCCTTCTTGGAAATAAATACTAATCCTCTCAACTCTAGCAATCACTGGTACCACTAAATTGATAATCACTGTAATCTAGGGGTCCCAAATCAATCTAAGAAATGTAGAGTACCTACTGCATCCAGTGTTACCTACATAGTATCAACCATCTTCCATCTATTCTTGTAGGATAAATCAATTGTCATATGTGCCTATATGTCTACATAAGTACCAGGATACCATATGAATATGAAGGTAGCATCACTATTATTCTTCTACCTCAATACCAAATACACCAATGGAAGAGCATTGTTACCATACAATGTCTGACCCTGAGTCATACCAATTCTTTCCTCTCCCCCCATGGCGTGCTCCAACAATTTTTCAAGCTCTAATGTATGCTAAAATGTCCCTCCTAGGTCTGAATTCCAACTTGTGCATATTTCATCCCAAATATCCAAGGGCTCCTGTTGTAATATACCCTTGGCTAAGAATGTCTTCCCACAAGTTTCCCACTCAATAGGACACAAACGTTTAATCACTCTCCAATCCAACCCCTAAAAAGGACTTTGTGCATAATCACTATCACAAGGAATCATCCCACCATACTAACACTCTTCCCTTCTAATTTCAACTAGAATTCTCATATATTATCGCCCTATCTCTCGGTCCTGGCCAACCTATAAAACCCATATTGAATATTTCACTTCTTCTCCCTCATACCAATTTCCTCTCCACTATGAAAATGCAAACTCAAGGTACTACAATCCTTGTTTATGTACTCCTAAAGAGGACTACTCTGAAATGCAAGAGTATGTTTCTTTTTTACCCCATCAAGGAATCTAATTGCTCCTCAATACTGGAAATCTTGGTAGTTGACTTGGAACATACAACTCGAAGAACATTAAGCTCAACATCTCATTGTAATATGGCGTCCCAAAGTATCTTGGTCCTCTATTTATTGTTAGAATTCCTTTTTTAAGAAGTTCAATCTTCTTTCGATGACTATCATCTGGGAGATTTGTAGCCCCTATGGATTTCTTTATATCTTCTTGTACTTTATTGACGGTTGTGTTGTATTTTTGTGACAATCCATCATGTAATCTTACCACATGGTCATCATCTGTAACATTTGTCCAACCATACATCTCTGAAGTGTGATATGTCTCATGGTTGTATAAACTCTCCCTAACCTCCATGTGTGACTTCCCACTATCTTGGTTGATGTGCTCACTACCTTGTACCTCATCCTCACCACTGCCTAGTAGTATCTCATATATTTTTTCCTCCCCAAGTATCATCCTATATCATGTGTGTGTTGTGGAATCCTCTTGTGCACTCAATCTCTTGGTGTCATATGAACCAAGGTCCCACACAGATGTACTATACCCATCTTGGAAAACAAGGGATGTGTCCATGTCACTATCGACTGGTCCTTGGAGTATGTCTCTCATCAACACATCTACAGCTACAACCAGATCCATTAATGGCCCCTCCACAAGAGGTGACTCATAACTTCCACTCTTCCTAGCATGCATAGAGTCAATCCTCTCTGAGTCATGCCTCTTCTCTCGTACCTGTAAATCTAAATGAGACTCCTTCATCACATCACAAGTACTACTATCCTCCTCATGTATATCACATGTCATATAATCATGGAATCCTATTGTAGATGATGAAGAGTGTACTAACTCCAACCCACTACATAGCATGTCCACATGCATATATATTTCCTAAAGAGTCATATGAGTGTTGTTCATGCAATATATGGTAAGCATATGCTCATAGGGTATATTTTCCACTTCCTCTTCAATGTCCTACACACACAACTCCCTAGAAGTCGACTCAATATCCAAAGGAAAATCACCCACCATTCAATTCTCATCATGTCTAGGTGCTAACACACCTAGATCCTCACAAGTACCACTACTAAGGTGAGATGATGAATCCTCAACATTGGCTTATCAAAAAATTGCATCACATGTACTATCATTTTGTCCATCATGCTCATCATTCTCCAACCCCGGCACTATTCTTTTAAGGAGATCCTAATCCAAATCCTTGGGCCAACTTCTGTACTTGATGAACTAATAGTCTTAGAAGGAAAACGTTGCACATACCTCATCACCCAAGGCTATATATTTTTGATATTAAGGCAAGTGTTGAAGTGTTTCTTACCTCTCCAAATTTTCAGGGAATATTTTTCTCATTGTCTTCATGTTTTCATAGGCTAGAAAGAAACTTTTTCTTTGGCACGCACTTCACCAAAAAGGTCATGCACTGACATGCATCAACATGAACTTACATGCATGGAACTAGAACTGACATGCACTGACATGCACTGACATGCATCAACATGCATTAGCATGCACCTATTTATTCAATCTTATTTATCCTCATGCACCGACAACTAGTGAGGAACCAGCTCTAATACCACTGTAGTATACCAAATCATTGTACTCTAATGTTGTGTAGGGTTTGTTGTGGTATTTGGTATTTTTTTCAAGTGTTTAATGTATAATTTAGCCAATAGTAGGTTTGCATGAATAATAATAATGGTGCATGCCTTCGAGTATAACAAATAATCATATATACAAGAGAATCAAGCTCAAAAGCAATGCATAAACATACTGAATATATCTATTGGAACAGGGTGATATCATATAGAATACATGCATGCCATGCAACAAATCTGGTTCATATGGTAGTAACATCCCCAATAACAATTATCCCATGTGATCCTCATGCCCTCCTTTCGTCTCAGATCAATAATAACAACTCCAGAAATATTATCATGGATCCCAATAAGAAGCAATGGGATCAAGTATAATTCTCCCCATGAGTAGAATGAGTAATAGAGCCCCAAATGATCATATGATTGTGCATCCAGTGATATGGGAAAGAAGAATGTCCCTCAGTGATGGGTGAGGAAGGATGTGCCCTCCAAGATGTGATAGGGAAATATTCCATCTATAGAAGATCAAAGCGCCCCTATGAAATAGAGAGAGGGAATATGCCTCCAGTGATATCTAAATAATACGCCCTCTAAGATGATCTAGTAATGTGCCTGTGGTATGATAATATAGATGCACCCCTCATGAATTTAATAAGCATCTATAAAATTATTCAAATCCCTGAAAAGATTGATGAATATATTGTTGTCTTGAATCTTGGTGATAGATCTGGATGATCTATCCTTGGTATTGGCTAGGATGGATAGATTTCACCATGGAACCCAATTTCAGTTAAGGAAACTCACCCTCAACCCTAAAGCAACTTAGAGAGCTCTCAATTCAAATTCCAAAAGTGACTAATAAAAATGCATGCCCGGAATTTGATTTGCCTTCTTTTATTACCTTCTGACTTGTGCATGTCACATGCAACTTAACTAATGCATAAATGTAACTTTAATGACACATGTTGCATGCATTTTGAATCACACACTACATGTTGTGCATGTCACTTGATACTACTTAAATGGGTCCCTTTTTTCCACTAATGATTTCATGTCCCTGCTAATAATGCTCTATTATTTCTATGTGGCATTAGTCATCAGTTAATTTCCTAGCTCGTCACAAACAAGACATTACAAGTATGGAAACCAACTATGATACCACTAGATGGAAAGCAATGCATGAACATACAAAATAGATGTAATAGAGAAGGGTAATCTCATATAGAAGACATGCATGCCATGAAATATATTTGGTTTAGATGGTAGTAGCATCCCTAATAAAAATTCACCCATGCAAGCCTCATGCCCTCCTCTGGTCCCAATCAAAAAATAACAACTCCAAAAAGATTATCACGAATCCCAATAAGAAGCAATGGGATCAAGTATAATTTTCCCAATGATTAGAATGAGTAATAGATCCCCAAATGATCAAATGAATGGGAAAGAAGAATGTGCCCTCGGTGATGGGTGAGGAAGGATGCGTCCTCCAAGATGTGATAGGGTAATACACCCTCTATATAAGAGATAATCAAAGTGCCCCTATGAAATAGAGAGAGGGAAGACGACTCCAGTGATATATAAACCATGTTCCCTCCAAGATGATCCAGTAATGTACCCTCAATATGATAAGATAGATGTGCCCCTCATGAATTTAATATGCAATTGGAAAATTCTTCGGATCCCTGCAAATATTGATGAGTATATTGTTGTCATGAAGCCCAGTGATAGATATGGATTATCTATCCTCACTATTGGCTAGGATGGATAGATTTCTGCATTGAACCCAACGTCAATTAAGGAAACTTTCCCTCAAACCTAAATCAACTCAGAGAGATATCAAATCAAAGTACAAAAGTGAATAATAAGAATGCATGCCCAAAGAATTCGATTTTCCTTGTTTTATTATTTTTTGACTTGTGCATGCTGCATGCAACTTAACTTATGCATGCATGCAACTTTAATGAAACATGCCACATGCATTTTGAATTACACACTGCATGTTGCACATGTCACTTGATATTGCTTAAATGGGTCCCTTTTTCCAATAATGACTTCATGTCCCTGCTAATAGTGTGATCTTATTTTTATGTGACATCAGTCATCAGTTAATTCACTAGCTTGTCACAAAGAGGACATTACAAAGGCCCACATCAAATGGACATACAAGGTCATGTGAATTCTGATTGGACGAGGGATGTGGATGGAAGGATTTTACAAGTTGTTGTGTGTTTGTACTATTTGGTGGACCCGTGAGTTGGATGAGCAAGTGACAAGTTGTGGTCACTTTTTCCACTACAGAGGCAGAGTATATGGTAGTTACTCATGATTTTAATAGGTTATTTGGCTTATGAAACCGTATATTCATATGTAGGGCTCAATTAGAGATATATTATAGTTCACTTTGATAGCGATAGTGCCATTTTTCTAGCTAAGAATTTGAGCTTTCATGTGAAGACAAAGCATATTGATACCCAGTACCATTTTATTTGGGACATTGTAGAATATGGAAAGGTGATACTAGAGAAAGTCAACACTTTGAAAAATATTGTAGATGCATTGATGAAACCGATGAGCACATGTCAATTCAAGTGGTGTTGTGAGTTTATGGGACTTATGGACTTTAACAATTAGCTCACATTTTGATGCATTATCTCTTACACTATTGCAAGGTATATGATAAGAGGAATCATTTTTGAATAGGTGTGGCATAACTGTTATGCAACAAAATAGAATAAGTGCAAATATCTAGCAGGCAATGAATGCTAAGAAACAAGAATTGGCCAAGCAATTGTTAGCGATTTCCAACATATAGGATTGGAAAACCACAAGTATTTTATATTTTTTGTGCTTATTAATTGAGTGCTAGGGTTGGAAGAAATAATGTGCATGATTTTTTAACTTACTATTATATTGCCAAAATTTCACCAGAATGCTTATGTTGTTGAACACTCCTACTAAGACAATAGAGTTTATAATGTATTGTAACCATTCATTAGTCGATGATTATTACATTTGAGTGTGCTTTAAAGTGTGGGTTTTTTTGTCTCAAAAGGGTTTCCCCTAAAATTCGTTGTCCAACAGTTGCATGCCATCTATGTTTTACATTACTATAATTTTGTTTATTTAAATCTTTGGACATTCTTCTCTATTTGATTAGTGTAGAAAGAATATTTTTCACCTCTACTTCCTTTCAAAATCTACAAGCAAATCAATGAAGGATGCTAATAATTTTGAATCTTAAAGAGGATTTCCAAGAAACTTTGGTGCATTCTCCTCCCATATTTGAGAATGTAAATCATGTGGATAACCCTAAATGTATAATAAAAACAATGGAACAAAAGGATGTAATACCATATTAGAAACTCTTCAAAATTTTCAAAATGTGCAACCATCATACCTCATACCAAACCAAAGATGTGGAGTTTCCAAGGTGAACCTTCAAGTTCATTCAAAACGTTAAGTGCTTCACCTCTACAAACAACAACTCTTCTAAATTACCAAGGAAAAATCTTCTTCCCTTCATTGAGTTTCCATATGAGGGAAAGATATTCAATAAAAAAAACCTCTTCAATTTATCTTGAAGCATAGTTCTTCAAATTTTTAGGAAATGAAATTTATCCATGACAATGGTGCCAAAATATTGCCTCCCAAACCTACACTTCAAGTGTAAATGCCTAAAACACTAGTGCAACCTTGAGGGAACAAATATGGGCTACCCATAGTCATCTCAATAACTCCTTCTCCAAACTTTAGGTTGGCTCTTCTCTAACACAAGGGGGTACCCCTTAATAGGATTTTTGAGATTATGCCGCTGAATACACAAGGTGATGTGAAGATACCAAGTCTTCTAAATTACCAAGGAAAAATCTTCTTCCCTTCATTGAGTTTCCATATGAGGGCAAGATATTCAATAAAAAACACCTCTTCAATTTATCTTGAAGCATAGTTCTTCAAATTTTTAGGAAATGAAATTTATCCATGACAATGGTACCAAAATATTTCCTCCCAAACCTACACTTCAAGTGTAAATGCCTAAAACACTAGTGCAACCTTGAGGGAACACATACGGGCTACCCATAGTCATCTCAATAACTCCTTCTCCAAACTTTAGGTTGGCTCTTCTCTAACACAAGGGGGTACCCCTTAATAGGATTTTTGAGATTATGCCGCTGAATACACAAGGTGATGTGAAGATACACCTCAGTAAAAGATTGATTGTGTAGTATAGAAAATAATGGGGGGATGGAAGATAAGGGACTAGTGCTTTTCCAATATAGTGCAAACAAGAGGCTACACCAAGAGAAATTTGTAAATGATGAATGCAAATAGAGCTTTGCCACAATATGTCTTACTGTGTTGTTAAATAATGAAGAAATGAACTTGAAGGGACCTTGAAGGTGCCACACTCGAGAAATGCTTGATGGTGTGTCCTACAATGAAGTATTAACCCAAAAACAAATTTGAAATATGATATACATAATATAACATATTTAGTAATAAGACATCAGAGGGAGAAAATAAGGAACCTTTCTCACATAAACCCCTTCCAACATGGTAGAGATACCCTTGAAACTTGACCTCTCAAGAATATTCTTTGCAGGTACTCTCTAGCATACATCAACAAAAATTAAAGATGACATTGATATTAGTTTCACATCAAAAGAAATATCCCAAAGAAATTATACATAAGACTTCCATTAGATATTCAACAAAGCTCCAAGAAGAAAGAAAGTTTACACAAATCTCTATGGAAAATGAGTAAGGGCTACTCTTTTACAGAGTTTATCTCAACTTCCTTTATGACAAAGCAATCATTTTTTCATCCATATCCATATTTTGTTCCATTCCTTAACTTCCTCAATAAAATTTTCCCAAAATAGTCATATTTTGTTCCATTCCTTAACTTCCTCAATAAAAAAATTTCCCAAAATAGTCATGGTTTAGATACACTTTTCTTTACATAGGAAAATGATACCATCTCTTAACCAACTCCCATGATAATTCAAACCATAATAAAATGGTGAGGTATTTAGTCATGCATGACAACAAACTCCAACAACACCTACAAGCGACCTCCATGATGCTCTAGTGAAAATATTCAAGAATGTGATACCTCAAATGTCTCCAAGTCTTGGATATGAGTCATACAACCATGCCAAAGTTTAAATATGGAGTCAATAATTTCTTAACTAATACTCTATATACCCATGCCATCTTTCCAACATTGAGTAACGAATGGAATAGCCCCACCAGGAAATGAATAGTCAATAATGTTAAGGGGGAATCCCCTCAAAAATCATATCCATGATGGCATGCCCAATGGACTAGCCCAACTATAATCAACGACTAGTATGGTGGAAAATAATTCTTTCATGTGATGCAATATTGTGCAATGGGTGAAATTCGTGAGTGAAGCGGGAATCATCTCACATTCAGATCACCATGAAAAAATCTTAATAAACGGCGAGTCCATAGAATGCTTCCTTGCACTATTAAAGTGTCATTCCCATGAGATAATGAATTCGAGTCCACTAATCTCGCAGCTCCATGTTGAACACTGACTAGATAAATAGTAGATATGGTTTTAATGTATATGTGATACTAAGGGATGGCTTGACACCATTATCGCTCACCAAATATTCATAATAAACCACCCAAGTATCGTCAATAAAAGGAGATTATGTGAAATATACCTTCTAGTGATGAAATATAAGATCCTTATGTACCAAACTAATACTATATGACTTGGCATTCCGTCCACCACAAAAATCATGTTGTATTTGTATCATTATTGTCCAATCCCTTTGGGGGACTAGAACCATATGTGTTAGGAGCAATACCATCTAAGAAATATATTTCACATGATTTAGCAAGCATCACTATCAACTATTTTGATCAATCAACCAAATATATGTAACCAATAAGAGAAAGCTATACGATGACAATCCTTTCAAGAAGAAAAGTGAATCCTTCAACCAAAACACCATCTCTAATCATATGAAATGAAGAGAAATCCATGAAATAAATTCATAAATACCATGCTGCAACCCTCTCTATTGTGATGAAAATCACAAGTGCAACCCTTATACAAAATGACGGGTAACAAAAAGCATCCTTGAAATGTGGCCTAAACAAACAATTCCAAATACAATGTTTGTATATGATGAAGATGGAATGATAAAAGATCCCTCTTATAATTGATTTAACTCCACAATATTATGAGTTATATATAACACTTGAGAAAACTTTAAAACAAGAGATGGTTTAAGAAAAAATAGTGTAACAACGTGTAGGGGATTATCACCAGTAAAAAGCTCCATCTCAACTATCGAAGTGTGGATGATATGTCATTTTTAAGAGTGGCAGTTGTTTTTTTTTTGTTGTTTACAATTTCTTTGTAGTGTTTATTTGCTTCCTCATTACTTATCTTAAGAATATAAGTAGGAGCAAGGTGGATGATATGTCATTCTTAAGAGTGGAAGTTTTTTGTTGTTGTTGTTGTTTACAATTTCTTTGTAGTGTTTAAGAAGATAAGTAGGAGCAAGGTTTTACTTGTTGTTTCGATTTGATAATCCTATGGAGATAAAGGTTTGAGTGGATTTTGCATCAATTTCTTAAACAATTTCTTTCCCTAGGGTGTTATCATCATGTCTTATAACACTTGCACTTGTTCTTGTAGTTGCAGTTGAGCACTTCCCAAATATCTCTATAAAGTTCGTGCAAATATTTCAAACTTTATGTGATGAACAAAGTTCGTTACTAAAGAAACATCCAATGTAAATAGGACAAATAATCCATAAATGGACAAGTATATAATAAATGTATAATGAATAAGAGATGATGAGATATACAATGGCATGTGATAATGTACTTATAGCATTGATTGGTCACCATGGTAAGCCATGTCCTTTGAATAGCTTATGTCTTTTAAATAAGACGTGTCATTTCATGAATCATTAACATAATTAATTTTATTATTATTATTATTATTATGTATGTTACAGCGCTTTCCCCTTAAAAATGCTTTGTCCTCAAAACATACAAAAAATATATCTTTGTTCTAGCTTGTAATTCCTTTTCAATATTCTTCATTCTTATGCTCATCATTGTTGAGGACACGTGGTGATATAATCTTCTGAGTGATGAGCAAAGTTGTCGAATTGTTTGAAGGGTTAGACCACCCTAATTCGACCTTTTGTGATTTTATTTGGCAATGACTTCTATGATGATAGGATTCCATTTTTGAACTTCTCATCAATAGAGTAGGATCTCTACTTAACCTTGCATATTTATTTTGTCTTTAATTAGATCAGTGGTGACCCTTATAATTAGGATGACAATAGGGCATGCTTGTATCTGGTGTCATTTTTTCAAAACCTTTGTCTTTTGATGCTTTTGGTGATTTATTGGTAGGTATGATTTCAATTGGATTTGTATTGGTTCCCTTCTCCAATGTCTTGATTTTTACCTTTGACGGCTTCTTTATTTCAACGAGATTAGTAATTTTCTCTTTATTGATTGTTGGTTCTTTATTGTCAGGTTTCTCTAGCTTCCCATATATAAACTTCTTATCATTCTCTAACTTCTTGAATTGGGTAAGTAAGATTTGATTATGAATCTTTAAGCATGAAAGTTCTTCATTGCTTTTTGTTTTTTTAACTTTGTGTTGGAAAATCAAGTAATACTGAGAGGGGGGGTGAATCAATATTAAGTAATTTGTTTAAATTTTTATCACATAAAACAAAATAAAAAATGAACACAGAACACACAATTTTATCATGGAACCCCAATTGGGAAACCCACCAATACTTCCTATTACTACAAAATTATATTTGCAAATACTTTGCAAGCACCAACTTGTTGGATGCACCAACACCCAAGTTTTTCAGCTACAACTAATGGATGCACCAACACCATGTTTACCAGCAACAATTGGAAGGAGCCTACAAACCCTACAGGCTTGCAGCTCGTCCTTGCGCCTCCCAACCTCCCTCATATGATAATTTGATCTCTGACTTTTGTACACCTTTAGATATTCCAATTGAATGCAGAGAGGCCCTTGTATGAAGTTTTAAAGCTTTTTTTATATACCCTCAGTCATGCCTCTTCATCTAATGGTCATGTATCTTCATCGTGACTCTTCAAATATTTCTCGCGCAATTATGGAGCGCCGAACATAAATCCTTCTACAATTACCTTTCTACAATGACCTTTCTGCATTTATCTTTCCGCAATTTGTGAGCATGCCTTCCTTCCGCAATTGTAGGTGCACTTTAACATCCTCCTTCCGCAAAATCCTTCTACAATTACCCTTTCGCAACGATATTTCTGCAATCGCCCTTTCCACAATATGTGGGAACTCCTTCCTTTCGCAATTTCAGGTTGCGGGGTAGCTTTTCAACTTTTTCGAACCTCACGTTCACATTTACCCTTTCCGCAACGATCTTTCTGGAATCATCTTTCCGCAATCTACAAGAACTCCTTCCTTCCGCAATTGTGGGTTGCGGGTTGTAGGGTTTCCCTTCAAATTTTTTGAAACATGCTTCCGCAAATTGTCTTCTGAAACTTTTTACAACCATCAGATATGCTGGTGGTCCTTCCATAGTCTCTGTTGGCCTTCAGATCCACGATCTATGGTGAACTTTAACCTTTGTTGCTAACTCCCAATCCGTTCAGGAAATTAAACTCAGAACACTTTCTCCTGCGGAATGCTATGTGAGCGGTTGAGCTCTTACGACTTCCTTCTCATTCGTCGATCTATGACCCTTGCAGAACATCTACGTTGGATTTGCATACCTCTATCTCATGTGCACTTTTACTTCACGGATTTTTTCCCCATCGTTCTCTGTTTAAACGAGCCAACCCAAAACTCTGTGGCTGTGTGTTGATCTATGTTTCCAACAATGTCAATTTAATCAACAATCTCCCCCTTTGGCATTGATTGGAAATACCTTCCTTTGACATCGCAAAGGAGCTTTTTCTCCCCCTTTGACAACAATGACAATTTTAGAAATGAAACTTCCCCTATAACGTTGCTCCATTTTTCTATATATCTTTAGAATGTTATAGTTTCTAATCGTATATAAGCAACACAACAAAGTGTGCTTGCATTTCTCTTTGAATGTTGATCCCATTCTCTTGTTATTTTTCAACGATCTAAAGATGTAAACCTTACTTTCATGGATTGTAACCTTTAACACAATAATTTCAATACATAGAAACATAAATCATAAGTATTTTAATTTCATATCAGCAACATCAATATGCCTTTGAGATGATCAAAACCACTCAAAATTATTTACTAATGGACCATAGATTTTAAAATCACTCCCCCTATGAGCGTGTCTCCTCCTCTCAACATTTCTCCTCTTCCCGTGACTGAGTTTTCATCCTTTTAGTTAATTTTAATGATGAGGGATAACCCCCAATTTCTGCCTAAGATAGGCAAATGATTCTCCAGGTAATGACTTAGTGAAAATGTCTGCAATTTGTTCCTTTGTATCAATAGACTCCAATTTGACCACTTTTTGAGGCACTTGCTCTCTTAAAAAATGATATTTGATTGGAATATGTTTTGTCTTAGAGTGCATAACATGATTTTTGGACATGTTTATAGAACTTCTATTGTCATAGTGTATAACAATGGGGTCCTCATATTTTACAAGTAAATCTTCCAATGTCTGCTTCATCAAAATGACTTGTGTACAACATGATGCAACAACGTCGTTAATATACTCGGCTTCTGTTGTAGACAATGAAATGTAAGACTGCTTTTTGCTTAGCCATGACACCAAGCAATCTCCTAAGTATAATGTTGCTCCACTAGTGCTTTTTCTATCATCAATACTTCCTGCCCAATCTGCATCAGTGAATTCCCTTAGAGTGAAGTTATTTCTTTTTTGATACCATAATACATAATCCACTGTACCTTTTATATATCTAAGAATTTTGTTTACCGCGGACACATGTGTTTCTTTGGGGACTGATTGGAATATGGAAACCAAACCTACATCCTGCATTACATCTGGTCTTGTAGTTGTTACATATAATAAACTACCTATCATTGACCTATACATAGTAAGATCTACTTCTAAAAATTCATCATCCTTGCTCAATTTACAACCAATGACCATAGGAGTAATAACAGGTTTGGATTCTTCCATTTTGAACTTTTTCAACATCTCTTTCATATACTTAGTTTGAGAGATGAAAATCCCTTTTTTTGATTGAGATACTTGTAAACCTAGAAAGTATGTTAATTCTCCTAACATTGACATTTCAAATTCCTTCTTCATTTAAGAAGCAAAGTTTACACTCAAAATTTGTAGATCACTTCCAAATATGATATCATCTGCGTAGACTACAACAATGATCATATTTTTTATTTAAAACTTTATGTATAAATTATTGTCAGTGGCCCCTCTTGATCTATATCATTGTTTCTTTAAATACTTGTCAAGTCTTGAGAACCATGCTCTTGGAGCTTGTTTAAGGCCATAGAGTGCCTTCTTAAGTTTGCAAACATAATTTCTATTTTATTATAAGAGAAAATCTTCAGGCTGCTCAACATATACTTCTTCTTCAAGTTCTCCATTAAGAAATGCATATTTTACATCCATTTGGTACACTTTAATGTTTTTGAAGCATGCAAAATCTAAAAAAAATCCTAATGGCTTCAAGTCTTGCCACAGGTGAAATTTTTTCTTCAAAGTCAACACCTTCTACTTGAGCATATCCCTTGCATACTAATCTGGCCTTGTTGCTTGTCACGTGACCATTCTCATTGAACTTGTTTAAAAAAAATCCATTTGGCTCCAATAACATTCATGCCCTTATTTCTTGGGACAAGTTCACAAGTTTGGTTCTTCTCTATTTGATTGAATTCATCATTCAAAGCATTGATCCAATCCTCATTTTTTCAAGCTTCTTTAAATTTTTTGGGTTCTACTATCAAAAGTAGTGCTTGTTCTTCATCATAAAATATCTTTCTTCTTGTTTTAACTCCTGAGTCTTTGTCACCAATTATTTGACTTTTAGGATGATTCTTCTGAACCCACCTAGATGGTGTCTTTGTGTCTGATCTTGGAGAGTTTTCTTTCTCATTTTCATGTGATTCTTCTTTATCTACTTTTTCTTTTTCTTCTTCAAAAACATCCTCTTCTTGTGAAATTTCTTGTTTTTCTTTATCATCTATTTCTTCATCATCAGTTTATTCAACATCCACACCTTCTTGGATTTGTATTCTTCTTGGTTTAGTATCATCAATAGTTACATTTTCACTTCCTATGATCTTGTGAAACCTTATATTATAACATCTATATGCCCTTTTGGTGGATGAAAATCCAAGAAATATTCCTTCATCTGTTCTAGAGTCAAACTTCCCTAAATTATCATCATCTCTTTTTATGTAGCATTTACTTCCAAAAACTCTAAAATATTTAACTGAAGTTGGTCTTCCAAACCATAGCTCATAAGGATTCTTGTCACTATTCACTTTGATTTGTCCTATTTTTTGTACATAGACAGTTATATATATTTTTTCTCTCCAATAGCCATCGGGAATTTTTTCTTAATTAAGCATAGTTTTGGCTGCTTCTTGGACTATCATGTTCTTTCTCTCAACAACTACATTTTGTTGGGGAGTTTTTGTTGCTAAAAACTGCCTCTTGATTCCATGAGTATCACAAAACTCATTGAATTCATTTGAGGTGAAATCACCACCATTATCTGATATTAGACATGTAATCTTGAGATTTGCTTCATTTTCAACAAGTTCTTTGAAGGCTTTGAAGTTCCTAAAGGATTCTAATTTTCTTTAAGTAATGCCACTCAAGTCATCCTTGTATAATCATCGATTAATAACATAAAGTAATGTTCACCTTGAAATATTTTAGTCCTTGTTGGTCCACAAAGATCAGTGTGAATTATTTTTAATGGTTGAGAGGTTGTATGCTCTTTGACCTTGAAGCTTGTTCTTGTTTGCTTCCCATGAAGACAGTGTCTACAAACATGATTTGGTGGTTTTATGATCTTTGGAAAATTCCTTACAGCTCCCTTCTTACTAACTTTTACAAGATTTTCAAAGTTCAAGTGCCCCATCCTTATATACCATATCAAACTTTCATCACTTTGACTCATATAGCATTGTTCTTCATTTTCTCGAATATACACATTGCTTGGAGTTCTCACGACAGCCAACAAGTTTTCCTAAATCTTTTATTATGATTTCACACTTCTTGGAATCAAATATACATGTGTCCTTGATCACATGTTTGGCTCACACTTCAAAGATTAGGTTTTGAGTTCTTTACAAGAAAAACATTTTCAGCATTCATCTTGTCTCTAAGAGCCATTGTACCTTTCCCAATTATTTTAGAGGATAAATTATCTCCAAAAGTGACTTTTCCTCTTTTATTTCTTTTTAGGCTTATAAATTTATTTGGGTCTCCTGTCACGTGTTTTGAGCATCCACTGTCCACATGCCATAGATTTTTTTTTATGTTGCACATAGCGCTATTGAACATTCCACATTATCCTTCTTCTTCCAAACCTTCATCTCCTCATTGCCTTGATATTTTGTGGTGCCATTCTCCATAGGAATCACTAGTTTACAATTTCTAGCAATGTGTCCTTAATTACCACATTTGTAACATTCTATACTATAACTCTATAGAGGACCAAAGAATTATAGTTTCTTCCTTTTGGATTGATTCTAGTGACATTCTTCTTATAGAAAGGAGATTGTGATGTAATGCCTTTCCCAATAGAACCATTAGTTTACAATTTCTAGCTATATGTCCAAAATTGTTACAGGCATAACAATTTCCTAAAAAGAGTTGTTGATGTGTGTTTGGCACATTATTTGTCCTGCTTTCATTTTGAGAGAGAGCAATTTTTTGACTGTATTTTTTTACAACTGGTCTCATAAGTGCATCAACGTAACTTCTTTTATTTCCTTCTTTATTTATGAAAGGGGATTGTTCTATCTTCTTTCCTTTGTCATAACCTAGTCCAATTTTATTATTAAATGAACTTTGACAACTTAGGATGTCATCCAGATTTTTTGAACTGCTCTTAAACTTTGATTGAAAGTATTCTTCATTTTTCTTCTTTCTAAGAAAGATCAATTTAGATTCGAACTTTTCTAATTCTCATTCTCTTTTCTTGAGTTGTTGTTATAGATTGTTTTCAGCCTTTTTGGCTTCTTTAAGCTAATTTTTTAAGTCAACAATAATTCTTTTTGCATCATTGTTTTTCTCCTCAAATTATGTCATATTATTTTTTTTATTTTTTGTACGTCATTTTATACTTCCCTAATTCTTCAAGAGCACTTACAAGTTTTGCTTCAAGATCTATCACACCTTCTACTTCTTCTTCATAGAATTTGTTCTATATTCCCATGAATAGGACTCCAACATCTTCACTTCATTAGACTCATTTGAGTAGTTATCATCCATGGAATAAAATGTCTTCTTTTTGTTTTTCTTAAAAATCATTTTGTTCTTCTTTGAATCTTCAGGGAACTCATCATCATCATCTTGTTTGGGATAAGGGCATTTGAAAGCAAAGTGACCAATTCCCCCACATTTAAAACATTTTAAGGGTAATTTCTCTTTGTACTTACCAGTACCTCTCTTAATATTTTTAACAAGAAGTGCTTCTTCATCATCAGAATATTCTGATTGAATATTTGTTTTAGACTTCTTAGCTACCTTAGATGCTTTAAAAGTTGCTTCCTTCTTTTGAGGATTATCTTTCCCTATCCTCATTTCATAAGCTATGAGGATCCCATATAGTTCTTCCGTGGTGAGTTTGTCAAGATATTCTCTATCTTCTACGGTGGAAATATTCATATTGTAAATCATTGGAAGTGATCTTAGTACTTTTTCAACTATTTCCTTTTCTTTCAATACTGCTCCTAGCCCTTGAATTGCATTAACGATTTCATCAATTCTATCAAAGTATTCTAAAATGTTTTCTTCTTCCTTCATTTTTAGACTTTCAAATTGAGTTTTAAAATTCTGGAGTTTGGCCCTTTTTACCTTGGTGTCTTTTTCATAGATGGTCTGCAATTTGTCCCATATCTCCTTTGTTGTTTTGCAATGCATCACTTTGGAAAAGATTGTTCTGGCTAATCCAACCAAGATTGCATTAACAACTTTAGCATTGTTTCCAAGTTGTTTTATTCCTTCAAGATCTATGGGAAGAGATTTTGGATATATATACCATGTTTCTACAGACATCCAAACACCTAGTCCAATAGACATTATATGGCTTCTCGTCCTAATGCTCCAAAAAGCATAATATTCTCCATTGACTATTGGAACCTTGGAGGACGTTTTTACTTATTGATCCCTAGTGATAAAATATCTCTCTTCAAGTGTTTAAACTTTTAGTGAAGAGCCCTCTTTAATACCAATTTTTAGAAAATGAAGTAATATTGAGAGGGGGGGTGAATCAATATTAAGAAATTTATTTAAACTTTTATCACTTAAAAAAAATCAGCAATGAAGACATAAAACACAATTTTATCATGGAACCCCAATTGGGAAAAACACCAATACTTCCTAATACTGCAAAATTATATTTACAAATAGTTTGCAAGCACCAACTTGTTGGATGCACCAACACCCAAGTTTTTCAGCTAGAACTGAAGGATGCACCAACACCCTGTTTACCAGCAACAACTGGAAGGAGGCTACAACCCTCTATAGGCTTGCAGCCCGTCCTTGCGCCTCCCAACCTCCCTCATATGATAATTTGATCTCAAACTTTTGTAGACCTTTAGATCTTCCAATTGAATGTCGAGAGACCCTTGTCTGAAGGTTTAAAGCTCTGCTTATATACCCTCAGTCATGGCTCTTCATCTAAAGGTCACGTATCTTCATTGTGACTCTTCAGAAATTTCTCGCGCAATTTTGGAGCATCAAACATAAACCCTTATGCAATTACCTTTCCGCAATTTAACATTTCCACATTTATCTTTCTACAAACTGTCTTTCTGCAATTTGCAGGCGTGCCTTCCTTCCGCAATTGCGGGTTCACTTTCACATCCTCCTTTCACAAACTCCTTCTGTAATTAACCTTCCGCAATGATATTTCCTCAATCGCCCTTTCTGCAATCTAAGAAAACTCCCTCCTTCCAGAATTGTGGGTTGCAGTTTGTGGGGCTTCCTTTCAACTTTTTTGAACCAGGCTTCCACATTTACCCTTTACGCAATGATTTTTCCGCAATCATCCTTTCTGCAATATGTGGGAACTCCTTCTTTTCGCAATTGCGGGTTGCAGGTTGCGGGGATGCCTTTCAACTTTTTCGAAACAAGCTTCTGCAAATTGTCTCCCACAAATTGTCTTCTGCAAATCCTTGCAACCGTCAGATCTGTAGGTGGTCCTTCCACAGTCTCTGTTGGCTGTCGGATCCACAATCTGTGATGAAATTAAAATTTGTTGCTAACTCCTCATCTATTCATGCAATTAAACTCCGAACACTTTCTCTTGCGGAACGCTATGTGAGCAATTGAGCTATTGTGGCTTCCTTCTCATCCGTCGATCTATGATCCTTACGGAACATCTAATTTGGCTTTGCATACCTCTATCTCTTGTGCATTTTTACTTCACAGATTGGTTCCCCATCGTTCTCTATTTAAATGAACCAACTGCAAACTCTGTGATTCTGTGTTGATCTATGTTGCCAATAATGTCAATTTAATCAACACTTTGTCCTTAGGGTCATGGTTTTGTAACTATGTCTCTTTTAATCTTTTAATTTTCTCAAGCAACCTTTGATTAAGGTTCCTTAAGATATAAGCTTCTTGATATTTTTCTAACAACTTTTTTGATGAATTCCTTTGCAATATCTTGATTCTCTTGTTCTATCTTTTGAAAACACCACTTCTTCTCCTTGGACTTCAAGATTTTTGGAAGTAGTTTTTTATCATAATTTCTTAGGTGAGAGATATCTTTGTCATTTTCAGTGATGACCTTGTCACATTCCTTCTGTCAATCCTACAACTTTTGTATTGACTTCTATCTATCTTGAAGGATCACTTTTGATACATCCTCCGGATCTTCTCATCAAGGAAATTTCAAGTCCTACTTCATACTGACATCTTGCAACGTTAATTCATGTGTATGCACATTGTATACATAACCCTTTCAATGTATTTTTTTTACAAATGTGGTAAATAAGCATTTTATAAGATTGAGAAACATTCAAACTCCCCTTTACAACAAGGACATTTAATCCAAATGGTTGTATTATTTGTGGACTTCATAGTTAATATCAACCTATCAATATCTTTATAAAATTTCAATAAAGTTATTGAATAAACCCCTTTGACTTTTCAGGTGGTTGCACAAGTATTGGCCCTGTTTGAACACTATAAAGATCAAGATCCTCCAATAAAAGTCATATTTCAGAAAGAATTAAACATTCATGAAAAAAATGTTGGTGCTTTTTCAATGGAGCTTGCTAGGGTGAATTCAAAATGTATGGATTAGGAGGAATTCTCTATTTTTCTAATCTTCATGGTATAGAATTCTCAACAAACTATGGTAGGGGCACAAACAAAAGAATTGAATTCTTATATTTGAGAACCATCCTCAAGTTAGCTATTGGTAAATTGGTTTAGGATCTTCACGTATTTGGCGACTCAGCGTTTGTGATTGATTTATTGAAAGGTGATAAGAACATTTTTAAATAACAACTTGCAAGGTATTGGTACAATGCTAAAACACTTGGCAGTGGCTTTTAGCACTTCCAGCGTCAGTCATATCTTTAGATAATAGAATGATTGTGCAGATACTCTTTCAAAGGAAGGTCATGTACACCAGAAACAATCATGGCAAGAAAGAAGTGAAAAATGCAGTTCTTGATTATGTTTGAAAAAACCCTCTTATTTTGCTAACTTTTACAGCTTTCGGTTTTTAACTATTCCAATTTTGGAAAGTTGATAATGACACATTTTCATAGAATGCACATAGGTGTAATTTTGTAATTAAAAGTAGTGTAAATTTTCTGAAACTCTACTATTTGGATTAGTATTTCCTCTTATGGAATATTATATTCAGCTGCTTTGAACGTTGTGTGCTATATGCATCTGAAGAATGTGTTTGATTTTCCATGTACGAAAAATAAAACAATAAAAACCCTTTGACTTTGACTTTATAATACATGGTTTCCTTAAGTTCGTTTAAGAATAGAATCTTGCAAAAGTGTAATAACATATTACTTGTGAATTAAATATATTTCATCTCTAGTCAAACAATTACATAGTCAATACATAAGAGCTCAACAAGAGCATCATATCACTTACAAGAATTGTACCAAGATGGGGAAGGTAATAGTCATTCCTCTCAACCAGCCAAGTTACATCCAATGGACTATCATAAATGGTCCTTAAAAGGTTAAATATTTACTTTTTCACTCTTTGATGATGTAACTTGACTTTGGACTTGGATAAATTTTCAATTGTTCTGCGAAAACTTTTGACTTGGAACTTGGATAACAAGCTTATAAATCATAATTTAAATGCATAGTCTAAAGAATTGGCGATTTTTCTTGCATAATTTTGAAAAAAAGGGACAGAAATTTTTAAAAACTAGTTACAACTCTCAAACTCTGAAATTTTGGGTGGTCTAAGAATTTTATATAGTGAAAAATCTATTTCTACCATCAAAATCGCCATTAAAACACAAGTTAAATTCAAATTTTACATCAACCAAAAAAGAGAATTCCAACCAAACAAAACAAAAAAACCTCATGCAATGTTAATGAATTCCCACAAATTTCTATGAATTAGGGCAACTTCTATTACACAACGATCTTGTGCCGGCCTCGTTTTGACTGTTTATCGATGGACTGCACTGGACAAGTCGTAACCCTCAATTCTTGGTGATGCAGTAGTAATGAGGAACATGGACTGAGTATCAATTTTGCACAAGATTCCTAGCGCTTTACTTTATTGTTTCTTTTGCACAGGTTTGAGCCCACTTCAACTGTGTTGTAAACGATACTTCTACCACTGATTAAGGGCTTCGGAAGTTAATCCCAGCAGATTTCAGCATTGCATTTTGCATTTCAGAGTGACTGAGAATCTGAGGACAACAGAATCCAAAAAAATGCTATGGCCCACAAGCAAGGCGAATTGCAACTTTGTTTCTTGTAAGAAAATAGATCCTTCAGAAGAACTATGGCCTTTACTTCCTTGAATCTTTGATGCTGTAATTTAATTGATTAAAATTAACGAGACCTTTTTAAGCTATGCTTCGAATATTTGCAGTGGAAATCATATTTTCTACAATCTTCAGAAAATATCCAAATGACTAAATCAGGTAGAAGACCTGGTATCAGACTGTTGGTCAGCCAAAGTCTAAAAAATGTGACCAAAGGATGGATCAGACCGAAGGTATGAGGTGGTCAAGGCCAAATCAGCAGGGAGCTTTGATACCAATGTGATGTGACGAACATGGTTAGTTATCAAAGAAACATCCAAAGTAAATAATCCATAAATAATCTATAAATAGACAAATATATAACTAGCAATTGACCTAAGGAGGTGTAATAATACGCCGATAAGGTGGTTGTTAGAGAGTAAAAGAAGACAGAAAATGTAACACTAAAATGAGGTAGTGCAAGATTGCAATTAATACCATAAAAAAATGGAACACTTTAATTTATCGAAAGTTAGAGAATAGTCCAACTCTGAATAGATAACAAGTTTAGTGAACTTAAGAGTTTTACACAATAACAAATAGGGCTTTCCAATTAACATCACATTATACAATGAATATGCGATGGCATGGGAGAAATTTATCTGATGAAGAAAAGATGCCTATGTGTTGTTATAACTATAAAGAAAGAAAAAAACATGTTTGATAAGAACGCATGTATTCAAACATGGTGTTACAAACATATTGGGGCACTTGCAATCTTGGATGAATTTCAGTAACTTCTAATCCATTCAAATGGCCCTCTCCATCACATCCACTTTCCTCTCAACAAAGACACTTTCCTCTTAGCAGATATCCGATGTGAAAGGGGGATTCCAAAAGTATTCTAATAGCTCAAAGATCCTGGAAAATAACTAATAGAATTTACAGCCTCTTAAATCGATACCTGACTTCTTGAGATAATTATAAACACCAATGATCAATTTATAATGAGGTGAAAAGCATTTCAAAATGGATGCAATAGAGCTAGGTATTCACATAGGATGTAATAGCAACATGATTTGAAACATTTCAACATGTATTGATCGGTACATGAGTTATTGAAATTATTATAGACATCAATGATCAATTTATAATGAGAAGAAAATCATTTCAAGAATCATCTCAGTTTTTTTAATAAATACCTTCAACATTATAACAACTATGTGAAATGATAGTTGACAACTATGTGAAATGATAGTTGACAACTATGTGAAATGATGGTTTCTAATTTTTTTCTTTAATGTGCATACCTTCAACATTATAACAACATATATATTGACTCAAAAAAATTTGTTTCACCTTAATTAACAAAGCATGGTATGATATTTAACAAATTTAATAACAACTATGATGGGTTGTAACGATTATGAGTAGTTGTATGAACTAGCATGAAATAGGCCAAATTCCACATAATTTCATCAAATATACTTTTGAAAATCATAGAAATGAACCTCATGAAGTTCGGAATCGAACAAGGTAGATCGTTTCACCATATTGATATAAATTTATTGATATGCATGAGCGATAGAAAATATGTAAACACTTCAAGGTAAGTGAACGAGAGTAGAAAGTAAATGCAATGCAACCATCATAAGCATATAATTATTAGTTTGACAAAACACAAGGAAACCATGATAAACATATAGCTATTAGTTTGAAAAAATACAACAGAACATAGTCCATAAAATTGAACCATAATTCTATTTGCAATGTCATATATATCAAATTGCCTTTTCAAATAGATTCGAGTACTGTGTGAGTACTAAACAGTCCCACTCTACTAAAACCTCCAACCTTGAACAACATCTAACAACAATTTTTTTTTTAAACAATGCATGGAATACGACAGAATTCAAACCGTTTAGGCTGGAAATAGAAGTAGAGGTCAAAGGATCCATGCACATCCGCTTCTAATATAGAAGTAGCAGTTCGAGAAAACAATAGACAATGAAGACATAACAGACATAATACATGTATTTCTACAGATTTCCCAAATGTTTAGGATCTTTAGATCCAATATTTTTCCATGAGCTTCCACAGTTATGGCTTCAAGCGGCTACCTTCTTAGTTATGGTGAAACACGTCTCCTGGATTTGAACTTTTGTGGCTATAGATAATTATGATTCCCCCATAATCATCATTATCTATATATTTGGGCTTCCATTTCTAAGCTAAAGGTGCCAAAACATTGACAACATGGTTCACGTGCAATGACCTGGTAGTTCAGCAACAATGCAGTGCAATGACCTGTTCAATTTATAAATCAAGTATTTCCCAAGTCAATTTCTCAACTGGTGCTCCTTCTGTGAAAACTAAAAAACGTTCTCAATTAACAAGATCTCCCATATACACTAACCTGAAAGGAATTCATTTCTATTTGATGTTCTAAATACATTGTATGAATGTTCTGAATGTAATCCATGTGACATCCTCATAGATGTTTCATTCTAGTCTCTCTAAATACTCAATTAAGAATGTACACAATTTCAAAAGATATCTAAAGGAAAATTTGCTTAATTACCTACATATTCGGGTGCTAGATATCCAAAAGTGCCAGCTAATCTGGTCTCCACAGAGTTCCTTTCCTATAGTGCCAACTTCACTAATCCAAAATCTGAAACCTTTGCCTGAAAAGCATGTCCAAGAAGTAAAGTAAAGTATGCCATATCAACACCCATACCTGTTATGTTGTGGATCAATTATTTGAATTCCAAAATTGGAAATAGTATGATTGCTGATACAGAGGATTGTTTGACATGAATCCATGCAGAGGGATGTGTGTATCTGTTTGGTGTGTTAATGACTTGTTTGAGTTTAACTTACTAGAGAGAATTCAAGTGGCAACAACAATTATGAACAGGTTGCACAAATACACTGCTTGGAGTATCCAACATTACCTGTGGGTAAAACGAAAGAATAAAAACATCATAATTAGGCATGGTTTTCCTAAGATTTTCTAGGCCCTTTAGTTGGTTGTTATGTGTATCCATATTCAGAATTTTTAGGAAAGCTTTCTTAAATGATGAGTCTAGAATTTCTTAGTGGCTCCTACTTTCCCAAACAGCTTGCCTTAATAATTTCCTATCTTGTGTGGTTGGTTGTGCTTAGCTATAGGAAGTACTTAGCTATTTTATAGTCTCCCTTATCCATTCTCCCAGGGGTGCAATTTCAGATTTGAGATTTTTCTTCAAGCACCCTTGTCTTTTTGCAAATTGGGCATACTAATACTATGAGAAAGTTGGTTGTAGTTCTGAATTCTCAAGATATGAACCTTATTAATAAATTGCACCCAATATATTGGTATTCATCATAGCATTAAGAACTCGGTTGAAATTACCCAATCAAGCATCACTCCTTTTCGGTTTGTCGAGTTATGAGTTTCATGAATCCTAAAATCAAGTATTTCCCAAGTCAATTTCTCAACTGATGTTCCTTCTGTGAAAACTAAAAAATGTTCTCAATTAACAAGATCTCCCATATACACTAGATGAACTCAACTAAGAATGTACACAATTTCACAAATAAATATTCTGGAGTAAAAGGAAAAGTTTCTTAATTACCTCTATATTCGGGTGCTAGATATCCAAAAGTGCTAGCTAAATTGGTCTCCACACAATTTTTTTTGTATGGTGCCAACTTCACCAATCCAAAATCTGAAACCTTTGCCTAAAAATCATGTCCAAGAAGTATATTAGATGGTTTAAGGTCTGTATATTAGTTATTAAGCGTAGTTATCCACAAATACATTGCTTGGAGCATCCAACATTACCTGTGGGTAAAATGAAACAATTAAACCATGAACAAGCATTCAAATGAAACCTATAATGCCAAAGTACAATGAACTTTAGAATGAATGCACTATTTATTCTATTAAATGCATCATATAAAAGGTTTGTATTTTAAGTAATGATTTTAGCCATTTAGGGGGTTATTACAGACATATATTCATTGTTTTGGTTACTACCCTGTATTTTGGTATCTTCTCCAAACACTACATCATAATTAGGAATTGGTTTCATAATATTTTCTAGGCCCTTTAGTTGGTTGTTTTGTGTATTCATATTCAGAAATTTTAGGAATGATTTCTTAAATTATGGGTCTAGTATTTTTTAGTGCCTCCTACTTTCCCAAACAGCTTGCATTATTCATTTCCTATCTTGCATGGTTGTTTATGCTTAGCTATAGGAATTGCTTAGATAATTTATAGTCTCCGTTAGCCATTCCCTGAGGGGTGTAATTTCAGATTTGAGATTTTTCTTCAAGCACCCTTGTCTTTTTGCAAATCGGGCATACTAATAGTATGAGAAAGTTGGTTGTAGCTAGAAAGTATACGGGAAAGTTATGAACGTGTTGCTGCTGCAACTTCTACGCCCAATTTTTTTGATTTTAGGACCCCCCCTTGATTTTTTAGCTTTTTATCTTACTTGGACATTTTTTTCCCTTCGAAGGTTGTGGTCCATGACTTGGTTTTTCTTCTGAACAAGTTAGGAAAATTTTGCACCAAGTAACAAACTTCTTTTTGATCCGATGTGTCAGAATAATTTCGGAATTTCGTCGACATAGCGGAGAAAATTTGCCTTTCATCCTGACATTTTCCAGTTGATTTCACAATGCTTTTGGCCCGATATGTCGGAAAATATTTCAGAAATTCACCGAAACAGCGGAGAAGTTTCGACTTTTCATCTGATACCCTTCCAGCCGACTTTGCTATGTTTACGTTCATATTTCTCAGTGTTTGTCGGAAGGTTTTTCAGTCTCCAGCCTACGGTTGCGGTTAGCCTTGAATGTTAGAGTTGATATGGTCGGTAGAATTCTGCCTTTGAACCCGTCATCTTTTTGTCGGGTCATTCCACCAAAGCAAAGTGACCATTGCAACTATATTTTCTTTTCACCGCCGACGTGCTTGGCTCGACATAGGTTTTTATTGTCGTCGGATATTCTTTTGCAGGCCTGCTGACAAGATTTGGTCGGGATTTCCTAGGAATTTTCTTCGACAGTGTTGGTATATGTCCAGATATTTTTTCGAAAAAGGCGACAGAGTTTGTGACTTGCGGCCAACATTTCAATACCAAAGTCGTCATATGAATCGCATCGACACAACTGTGGTTGCGTTTTGACATAGAAAATTGACAATTGCGACGGAGCCAAGTTTTTTGGAGCCGAAATGGTCGAAAGTGTTTGTCTTACCTTCGCCGATGAGTTTTAAACTTAGGCTCCTAACGGTGTTTCATTCGCTCATGCGACGTGATTTCCCCACCAACCGCATTCAATGCTTTCTTCATTGTTTATATTATATAAGCCTGGGGGGGGTTGTTACGATCTGTTACGTATTTGTGGTGGATTTCTTCCTCCCATTTTGAGCACATGCCTACAGGATTTTTCCATTTGGATCCTACGTAGCATTTGGCGCCGAGCCCTTCATCGGCCTTTGAGCTATCCTTTCCAGGTAGGATCTAATCCTTGTCATGACTTTTTTGATTGGTAGAAAAGCATTGAATTTTGGCTTTTATCATTTTGATTAAATAGTGCATTCAGGTTTCGTTTTTACAAAGTTAGGGTTTCTCACAGTGGTTTAAGTTTGTCCGCCTCATAAGGTGTTGTTGGTTAGCTATCTCGACCTAGTTTTTTTTCTTAGACCTACTCTGCAAACGGCTGCGGGTTTTTTTACCTGCTCCCAGCCTTGTTCTTTTCCAAGACCATTCAGACCTCAGATATGGGTTGCGCAAAGCCCTGGTTGTGTAATGATAGGACTGAGATGGCCTGAGTATTTTATCGGCATCTCGTCACTTGGTTCATGTTCATTTGCAACGATACTAGGGATTAGCGAAGCCATAAGCTTGGAGAGCCATTGTGTTTCTCTAGTTTTTTACCTAGGTTGTCCATCATAAGGGATTTCACCCTTGTCGTCGGCTCCATGACACCACCTGTTTCTTCGGATTGTATTCATGCAGGAAGTTTTGCATAGGGTTGTCAAAATTTATCCTTGGTTTTCCCCCTGTACCGTGTTGTAGAGCATCGACGGTTTCAAAGTTCGATCTCCCAAAGCTGAGGTTAGAACCCACATGCGAGCTAGTTTTTTGCCATCTTGTTGTTGACCTCACCCTAGTTGTGATTTTGATGATATACAACGTTTTCTACCTCGAAAGGTCATTTTTCGATGGATGGGGATTGTTCGGTAATGTATATTGATTATTTTTCCATAAGTGCATATTTGGTTCTAAGATAAATGATTTTTGCCAGCTGAAGCTTTCCAGTATATTCTGTAAATTTACAGTAGTTTTCTCTTTTCCCTAATTTGTATGTGGTTGTTAATCACAAGAATACTAAGTTGTGTTTGTTGTCACAGTTTCAGTCTCCACACGATACCATTCCCAAGAAAGGCAAGAAGAAAGCTAAAGTTTCTAAGGAAGATTTGGACCTAGAAATCATTCCTAGGGTAGAAATAATTTATGAAGACACCAAATTAGTTACCTGAGTCGAGACAGAATTCAAGTGGGGGCAGATATACCCTATGCTCCAGGATCAGAAGGTCCCTGACGCGGGTTTGGAGGATTTACCCCTTTTTGGAAACATATTGAGATTGGGGATAACGAAGGTATCCACACGACTAGAGATGTTCCCTTCTGCTGAGGTGATCAGCTGGATTTTTCCTAAGGCAGATGCGAGGGATATGATCATGTACAATGTTGAAGAAAAAGGTTTCGCCTCTTTTACCCTCGGATACATAGCCAAATCCTGCAACCTATCAATCTTAGAATTCAGTTTGACCGACGATTGGATAAATGGTTTGAGTATTGATTATATTGGATGCGCAAAAATGATGACGACAGAGGGAAAGTCATTCTGACAGAGAGCATCTGGTGAATATGAGACCACAAGCCTGCGTACTCCATACAGGCTTGTAGGTCTGATGCTTAACAAGATTTTCGGTAGGACCAATTGGAAATTTTATAACATTGATTGGATACCACTGATGTATGATGTGACTAGGGAAGGTGTTATTTTCAGCGGGGCGGACATTGTAGCTAATAGCTTGTCTTCCTGTATATCTACAGCGCTAGGAGGACTGCTCTAGCGAAAATCTGAGTTCTACATGGGATCATTTTTTATCAACTATATACTTTTCCTACACCCATTCGAGAAGCTGAACTGTAGCTAGAAGGAGGGAAAAGCGTCCATTTACACTTCATATCAAATTTTATGGGCCCATAAGTATCACATCTTTTACAAGCTCATCTGTGAGGAATTCCTAACGACACTTTATCAGTTGTCTTTTCTTGAAGAATGTAAATGTATGTCCGAAGGACCTCTAGAAGCTATAAGGGAATATGGAGATTATTTCTTCTTTGAAGAGGGAACTTATTTGAGAATGTATGGAGGAACTAAATACCCTTCACTACTCCCCAAATATGCCACTAATTATATAGTGCATAAGGAAGCAGTAAGACAACTCTTTTTGGATGGATTAGGGAGTTTTTTATTCGATATGAAGAAGGCAATCTTCCTGCTAATGCCTTTCTATGTTGGCAGTTATAAATTTTCCAAAGTTAAAATCGCACTGAATTTTGTGAAAGACCTAGAAAATTTCCATTTTGGTGAGAAGAGCTCTCATAGAAACGATTCTCAGGGAAAGGTTGTTTCCCATCGGGCACTGGTGAAGGTAAATTTCGAATACTTTGATCACTTTGAAAAATATGAGGAAGTATACCGCAATTCTTGTAATATGATTGCTCTAAACAAGCGTTTCAAGAGGAAAATCACAGTTTCAAGAGGCAAAGGCAACACCACCACCACCACCAAATAGAAAAGACAGGAAGAAGAAGTTGCCCAGAGAGAAAAAGAAGAAGAAACACAAAGGTTAGTTGAAGGAGCAAAGAAATTGTTAGCTGAAGAGGCTCAAAGAGAAAAGGAAGAAGAAGAACAGAGAGAAAAATAAGAAGAAGCTGCTACGAAAAAAGAAGAAGAGGAGCAGAAGTAGAAGGAAGAAGAAGATACAAAAGGAGTCAACTGACTGAGCAAAAGAAGAAGCAGAGAAGATAGCTGAGGAATTGAGACGAAAATAGCAAGAGGACCGGGACAAGGACAACGTGGAATAGGATACTGCCCAGAACAACCCAGAAGATCCTCCTTCTACCTCAGGAGATATAATAATAGGAGGCCACCTCCCTATTGTTGAGTTAGGATTAGTACCCTTCACTCCATCTAAGAAGCATGCGGTTGCATTTCTGGATAAAGTATTTTTCGATCCTAAGCGGAAAACCATTGTTTGGAGATCCAAAAAGAAGTTGAGAATGGGTACCCATCCTGAGGTATTCATAGTTACTGAAAATACTGTCATGAAAAATACAGATGAAGATCCATGGAAAATGGCCTCGATCGGTGTCGCAGCTGCACAGGAAAATTCTTACAATGTTGACAGACTGAAAGGAGTTGTAGATCAATACAAAGAAAAGATGGTAAAAATGAAAGAGACACTGATAAAATAAAGAGGAGAAGGTCGAGAAATGAAGCGGGAGCATGATGCAACTCTTTCGGATATAGAAAGGCTCTAGAAGGCCTACCAGGTCTTGGAAGAAAAAAAGGAGGCCTTCATATTGTCAAATACTATTATTGATGGAGAAAAGAAAGACCTAGAAGGTAATATTTCAGGGCTACAGACACAAAGGGCAGCAGCTGATAAACAACCAGAGGAGTTAAAGGCCCGAGTTGTAGAATTGGAGGCACAAAATAGTTCTTTGCATATTCAGCTTAAGACAGCAAATGAGTGGAAAATTGATGTCACCCCTCTCCAAGAGCACGCTCTCTTGATCAGAAGAAAATATATCAAGTTCATTTAAAACTTGCAGAAGAGGTCTACAAGATTAAGCAGGCAGAAACCAAATTACAATAGATCTCAGTAATATCCACTGACTTTAGAGAGAGAAATCTAGAAATTGAAGAAATTATCCAAGGTCAAATGACTTGGTTGGAGACTAATGCAAAATTTTCAGAAAATGTGCCTCAAAAGATTACATAGAACTTGGAGATCAAGTATGAACTCATGGATTTCAGCAGCAAGGATGCTGCAAGACTGACAGTCGTGGTCAGGAAAACTTCGGAATAAACGCATGGATTTTTACAAAATGGTGCTTACAACACATGACAGATGTCAGATATCTGCAACAAAGAGACTTCAGGAGTTTCCAGATCAAGAAGAGAATCTAAAGTACTTTCATGACAGGATGCAGGAAGATGAGCTTAACATACAGCAGGTTGAAGGCCTCAATGAGAAAGTAGTAAAAAGTTTGGTTGCACAAGCTGCAGTCAGCAATTGCCTACTGGAAGACCATCTCAAAGTCGCTCCACCAAAAGCAGCAGAGATAAAGTCCCAGCTAGATGTGCATGAAGTAACAGTCAGACTATTGGAACCTATGGACTTCAGAACCATTGATGCAGATGTTGCTACATGGAAACAGTTCGTTGAGAGATTGGTTGGGCCCGCCTAATCTCTTTTGTTTTATTCACATGTGTCATTTTTTGTAATTATCTTATATTATTTTAATTTCCTAATGCTAGTCACTAGAAGACAAAATCTTGTACATCGAAGAGTTGAGGAATCCCAAAGGGCATGGGTAGCCAAAAGTCATTTTGTAAAAGTATAAGTAGAGGTAGAATAGAATAGAGTAGGGGACTTTTTCTAGCACACATATGCTGAAGCTTTTTTTGTATGAGAACTACTTCTTTTATAATAAAGAGAACCAACTTTTTGCTGGAGGAAGGACTGTATGAGTTTCAAAACGGTTGTGTGGATCACTAAATGATGAATTATTTATGTTTTAGCCTGCTGTACAATCTGTGAGATCGTTCTAAACTTGTTGAATTATTTCTGCGTTTATGAATGGTTTTATTTATGTTATGAATCTTGTGCAATAATTGAGTAATGGATGTTTTAACTTAACAAAGCTATCTTTGTGATTACCTTTCTGTTGTATTTATGTGTAAATAATTTAACAACTATATGTAGGATTCTACATGCAAAACATTACAGTACATTGCTCATGTTAATTTTTAATCTCCGCTCCCTAGGGATAGTTAGAATAGATTAGTTGTTTCTTTGATTTCGTAGAGGTGGTTTCCAAGCAATGGATTCATGTAAGGTGAGAGGTTAGAACCTGCACAGCTCACTTGTGGCTAACTGCTCATGCGGTTCCAGATTCATCAATCACCTGCATTTAGTTTAGGCACTTGCATTTAATCTTAAAACATAAAATCATATAAACGGTGGACCGAGCCGCAACTGGTAAAACATATTTAAAACTTTCTTTAAATTCTACAGTAGTCGGTCCGCTAACCGAACAGATTCCCCATTCCAAACAATAAACAATCTAATTAGGAATGGTTATTGGGTACAATCCCTACTATCAGTACCTAGGATTTTCCAGGCATCAGCAGAACCTTAAGAATAAATTGCACCCAACATATCAGTATTCATCATAGCTTGCAGAACTTAGTTGTACTTACCCAATAAAGCATAATTCCTTTATAGTTTGTTGCCCAACCAAAATCCAAGGCCTTTTGTCCAGTTATGAGTTTCATCAATAATATGCCAAAACCAAATACATCAGTCTTCTCAGACGAATATCTCATTGCGAGGTACTAAGGGGAAATGTTCCCAACAGTACCCATAACAGTTGTAGTCACATGTGAATCCCTGTGGTCCAAAAGTTTCGCTAATTCAAAGTCACCCACACCAGCTTCAAAATATTCATCTAGTAATATGTTGATTGTTTTTACATCACGGTGAATTATTTTGGGATCACATTGCTCATGTAGGTATAAAATTCCCCTAGCAGGTCCCAGGGATATCCTCTTCCTTGTATCCCAATCTAAAACAGGCTTTCCACGAATTGTATCTGCAAGTTTATAATATTCAGTTAGTTTGTTTTACTTGAGAATAAATTATGTCCTTCATGTAATATAGATCAAAATAAAACAAACTTATATGCAAAAGTTATATAGTTTGGAAAGTAGGAAACGCCCAATCCAATGTAGGATTTACATGGATGGTATTTGCAATTTTACTTAATACCCAAGGCGATGAAGTGGGAGGATGGGAAGGAATGAGCATGTGAAGGTCATGCCATTCAAGTGTCTGCTGAATTGAGGGTTAAAAAAAAAACTTGGGATACCAAGTTGGGTGATCATATCATACTGTTCACCTCGTATTTTGTTTCAAAACGAGCGAGTGCCGCGAAGAGGAGATCCAAAACGCATGGCATGATCAACAATATGAGAATTTGGAATTTGGTTGAGTTGTGTGCGTAGAGTTGAGACGGTTGCGGGGAGGGTGTCTTCTAGGTTGCGTTTAGAAAATACAACTACGGTGGCTTGGCTACAATGGCATATCACCAGGTTGTAAAAGTTAGTAGCGGAAGCGAGTGTGTTAGCCAAATATATCATCATGGAATCAGATAAGGTGCAAAGTGTATTCTTGCATGTTGATTTTGTAAAGACAGGGTTGTTTTAGCATGGCAACCCCTGTGGGGAATAATGTTGGGAATGTCATTGAGAAGAGGCCTCCTGTATTGTATTCATTTATTGAATAAATTCTAATGGGGGGTCGATCAATTGAATTTGCAGGGGTGGTAGGGCTTGTAGATGCAAAGCACCTAATTTTTTCAGTCTCAGTGCGAGAATATGGGACTGAAAAAACAAAGGGGGAGGTTTGGGTGTTTTTTGGAATTGGCATTGAAGGTGTTGCATCATCAGTAGTGGGTGAGGGTAGTTGGAGGTCTGGACCAGGGTTTGTGGCATGGTGAAGAAGGGAGCACACATCTATGGGTTCAAGTGGCAAAGCATGTAATGCTTGGAGGTCAAGGTGGACATCCTTGTAATATGAGTCATTGGAAATTTTGATTCCAATGCAGCTAGGACATTTGAACGGCTAACAATGAATTCATAAGGCTTGTTTGCAACATTGAATTTGCGAACAACAAGGATGTCCAAGTCAAGCAAGAGACATGGAAGAGAGGTGGATATTGTGGAGATGTCTTGTGGGAAACTAATAGTATGGCCGGAGTATTTGTATTGGCCACCACTTGCATGTGTAACTTAAAGTATTGGATTGACACAGGAAATTAGCATTTCTTCTATTTGAGTCAGGCATGTAAATTCACATGGTTGGTTTCCAGGATCTATGTTGTTATCTATGGAGAAGTGATGGCCATGTCGCTCTTTAGTATATGGAGAACATGTTTACATGCCATCTGAAAACTTTGTTTTCATGTTTGGATATGATTCCTTGCATATCGAGCAAACATGTAGTGGGTGGAGGTGACAAAGTTGGTTAAGAAAGCAAAAGTGACCATCTGGTAAGGGGGTGGTTGGATGGGGGGTGTAGTGGATGCATGCATTGGGGTAGGGTTGATTGAATCATTGATGTTTGCACGTATAGATTGATAAATAAGACATCTTTGTGCATTTTGTGGGTCTTTTGCTTGGCTATAAAGAAGCCTTCTACATGCATTTTCTTGTTCACGTGCACTATTGGACAACATAGGTTATTGAAGAGAAGGAGTTTTCCTTGAACCTGGAGGAGACATTGATGGTGTTGATGTAATTGTAACTTCGGAATGTATTCACGTGTATTTCTTATATATTATAACCCAATGTTTATTTTGAGATGTACTTGATTCATGTCATGCCCCAATGTTCCTATCGGGAGGATCTATAATGTAAACAAGTCATGTCAAGTCATTGTGCGTAACCCTCCTATTGATCAAGGGTTAAAGTCCTCGTAGTTCTGGGGCACTAGGGTTATTAGAATCACCTAGTGAAGTCGGCCCTAGTTGGGTTTAGTCAAGTCAGGAATTAGTATAAATAGAGAGCTAGCCTCTTTATTTATCACACACTCACTCACACTCAGTTGTAGCGCATAGCTGAGGAAGAGAAAGACATTGGGGCAAGGAAGAAAGAGGTTACTGCTGTCGGGAGATCATCTTAATTTTTTGGGGTTTTACTTTGGTGCTGATTCTATCTCTGAGGAAGTTGCGGGGTTTTCTCCATTTATGGTTTCCTCAAGGAAAAACACTGTGTTCATTGTCTCTTGTGTTTGATTGTTGTGCTTGTTGTTCTCTCAGTTAAAGATCCTAATGTTATGCTAGCTTAATGTTAAAAATCTAACATGGTATCAAAGCTAACCTAAGAAGAAGACACCATGCAGCTGCGGGAACTAGGGATTCCTACTTTGTGGATCTCTCTCCACATATTTTCAGCAAAATAAGTTTGGAATAACTCTCCTCCCTAGGGCGCATCTTTCTGTCGAAGCAGAATCCAATTCTGAGGATTTTCATTTTTGGACCCGACACTACTGCCGAAAATTAGGTCTTTTCACAGAAATGGAAATTTTCAGTGAGCCCAGGCCTGGATTGATCTCCTCCTCAAAATCGAAGTTAGGGATCAAATTCAAAGCATTTGGTAGGACAAAACTCTGGAAAAGCAAAACCCTAATCTGCTCCTAAACCAACACTACAGGATTTCAGCTCCAAATTCATATCCGACATCTTGACCTGGTAAGATCTAAATATTTTGTATTTCCATTTGAGGTTCTCAGTTAAGATGTCTCATCATACCAAGATTGATGAAAAGCTTGAGGGAGCTGATAACTTTCGAGCCTGGAAGTATAGGATCTCCCTGGTCCTGGAAGAAAATGAGTTGGACTCCTATATCAGTGAGGAGGTTCCAGTTCCAGAGGGAGATGAGGCAAAGGAAATACATAAGAAGAAGTTGGTTATGGAAAAGAGGATCATTGCTGATCCTATCAAGGATCACCCATACCACAGGTGTCCTCCCTCAAGACACCTACAACTATGTTTGATGCCCTAACCAAATTGTTTGAAGGGAATAACATAAACCAGAAGATGACTCTGAGAAACCAACTGAAGAATGTAAAGATATAGAATGCAGAGACCATCCAGTCTTACTTTATAAGGGTCTCTTAGATCAAGGAACAGCTGGAAGCAGTATATGAAGAAGTGGAAAATGCAAAGATTGTAATGACCACCTTGAATGGTCTCCCTAGATCATGGGACTCCTTCATTCAAGGAATCTGTGCCAGAAAGAAGTTAGTCAAGTTCAACAGACTATGGGAATAATTCTCTCAAGAATAATCTTGGATAGGAGCTCGAGAAGAAAATATGGGAAGTGAAGATCAAGCTCTCACAGTTCACTCCAAGAAAAGCAGAAGAAACTCTCATCACTCCAGAGGTAAGACCTTTCACCAGAAAGATAAATTTATAAAGGACTTATCAAAATTAAGATGCTATACATGTGATGAAAGAGGACAGTTTGCAAAAGACTATCCTAGAAACAAGGTTAACTCTCATAAGAAGAAGGGAAACAAGGGAAGACATCATGCTCATGCTACAGAGGATGATGAACCTTCCAAGAAGAGAACCAGATATGAAAGTGAAGATTCTTCCAGTGATGAAGAATATGTTTTGATTTCCGCTCTTACAGGAAACATTACTCATGGAAGAAATGATTGGCTTATAGACAGTGGGGCTTCCAAGCATATGATAGGATTCAAGGAATCCTTTGTGAAAATTTCAGAACATGAATCACCTCACAAGGTGAAGCTAGGAGATGACTACCAATATCCAATAAAATGTAGTGGGGAATCCTCCTATAAGCTAGACTCTGGAAAATCAATGATAATGAAAGAAGTATTATTTGTACCATGACTAAAGACAGACATTATCTCCATATCTGCATTAGATGCAAAAGGAATGAGGGTTGCATTTATAGATGGTCAAGTCATCATGTGGCCAAAAGGAAAGACTATCGGTGATCCAATAGTGATTGGAGAACAAGAAGTAGGTTTGTACAAATTGAAGGGCCATCCAGAACAAGCACTGGTCCATGACACAGTAGAGCCAAATGAAATTTGTCATAGAATACTTGCACATGTGCATTACATAGCACTACCACTTGCAAGAAAAGTTGTTGAAGGTCTTCCATAAATTCAAGCAAAACATGATGGGGTCTGCAAAGGATGTGCAAAAGGAAAGAACACAAGGAAGACATTGTCCAAGTAGCGAGAGCAAAGCAAAAGGAATCTTGGAAATCATCCACTCCAATGTATGCAGACCAATGTCATGAATCTCACTAAGCGGGTATGTATATTATGTTTCTTTTATTGATGACTTTTCTACGAAGACATGGATTTACTTCATGAAGAACAAAGATGAAGTTTTCAGCAAGTTCAAAGAATTCAAAGCCTTGATCGAGAATCACACAGAAAAGAAGATCAAGACCTTTTGATCAGATAATGGCGGAGAATTCACATCAAATGAATTCAAAGAGTTATGCAAAGACTCAGGGATTAAGAGGGAGTTGTCCACCCCATATAATCCACAACAGAATGGGATTGTAGAAAGGAAGAATGGAACCATCATGGAAGCTGCAAGAGCAATGCTTCATTATCAAGATCTTTCTATGCATCTATGGGTAGAAGTTGCCAAAACAGCGTTGTATGTACAGAACTGTACTCCACACAGAGTACTTGAGAACAAGATTCCTGAAGAAGTATTCTCCGGCAAGAAACCAAAAGTCCGCCATCTCAGAATAATTGGCTGTCCTGTGTACATACACATTCCAAAAGAGAAGAGGACAAAATTGGATCCTTCAGGAAATAAGGGTATATTTGTGGGATACTCTGAAATATCGAAGGCTTACAAAATATACTTCCCAGGATTCAAGAAGATTGACATCAGTAGGGATGTGACATTTGATGAAGACACAACTTACAACAAATCGAGAAATAAACCTACTGAAGAATCTGAAGAAGCAGAAGAACCCAGAATTCATGATACAACCATGAATGAAGAAGTTCAAGAAGAAGATCAAGAATTTGAAGAACCACAAGAACCTGTAGATCCACCTCAGGAGAAGAATTCTCACATGAGGAAACCTTCTTGGGTACGAGAATCTATCCAAGGTGCGGAAAGATATGGGGCTCCAGAAGAGAATCACAGAGAAAGAAAGAGGACCAGATCCTACTCGAGGCATGTAGCATTACTATGTGATTTCATCGATAAAGAACCTTCCAATTATGAAGAAGCGGCAGAACGAAAAGAATGGAAGGATGCTATGATCGAAGAGTATCAATCGATCATGAAGAATGATGTTTGGGATGTTGTCCCAAAACCAGAAGAGAAGTCAGTTGTAACTTCCAAATGGATCTACAAGAACAAGCATGTTGCAGATGGTAGCATAGAGAAATATAAGGAAAGATTCGTGGCTCGTGGTTTCTCATAGAAAGAAGGAATAGACTATGAAGAAACCTTTTCACCTGTAGCCAGATACACTTCCATCATATCAGTACTTGCTATGGCTGTAGTGATGAAATGGAAGATACACCAAATGGATGTCAAGACTGCTTTGTTGAATGGTGTAGTGGAAGAGGAAGTGTATGTAGAACAACCGCTTGGTTTTGAGACACATGATAGGGAGTCTCATGTGTGCAGATTGAAGAAATCCCTATACGGTTTGAAACAGGCACCCAGGACTTGGTACGACAGAATTGATAGCTTTCTATCCATTTTGGGCTTTACTAAGAGTAAAGCAAATTCCAACCTTTACTACAAGGTTGAAGATGGAAACCCAGTGATGCTCCTACTGTATGTAGATGATCTGTTTGTAACAGGTATGGATGGGTTGATTTTTGATATGAAGAGGAAGCTTGCTACCGAGTTCAAAATGAAGGACTTGGGTATGATGCATTATTTTCTAGGCATGGAGGTGTGGCAGAATGCAGATGGAATTTCCTTAGGACAAGGGAAATATATAGCATAGATCCTAAAGAGGTTCGGGATGATGGACTGCAAGGCTATGGCCACACCCATGGCATTGAACCTGAATCTATTGAGTGATGCTTCATCAAAGATGGTTGATGCTACAATGTATCGTTAGATGATTAGGTCCTTGATGTACCTGGAAAACACGAGACCATATATTTGCTTTGCTATGAACACCTTGAGCCAGTTCTTGACAGATCCGACACATGTTCACTTGATTGCTGCAAAGCATATTCTGAGGTACCTGAGGGGTATAGTTGATTATGGGATCAAGTATGATGCAAATTAGAAGATTAACCTGGAGGGTTATGTTGATTCAAATTGGGCAGGCAGTGTCATCGATAGGAAGAGCACTTTAGGGTGTTGCTTCAATATGGGATCAGGTGTGATCTCTTGGTTTAGCAGGAAGAAATCCTATGTGGCACTGAGTATAGCTGAAGTAGAGTATGTCGCAGCTTGTTCAGTTAGTTTTGAGACAGTATGGTTGAGGAAGCTAATGTTTGATTTATTTGATCTCCATTTGGATGCTACTTGTATACTTTGTGACAACCAGAGTTGTGTGAAGTTGTCAAAGAACCCGGTGTTCCATGACAAGTCGAATCATATTGAGATCAAGTATCACTATATCAGGGATATGGTGCAGAGGGGAGCAGTGAAGCTCCAGTATGTTGCAACAGATGAATAGATAGCTGATATGTTGAAGAAGCCATTGGCCAGAGTGAAATTTGAGTACTTCAGGGAGAAGCTTGGTGTTCTCCAGATCGAGGTCCCTTCCAAGGGGAAGTGATGAGTTCGTGAGCCATTCTGACATGGTGAGAGGATTGGTTCCTTCCATGGTTAGATGTAAGGGCTGAGCCATTCTATCATGGCGAGAGGATTGGTTCCTTCCATGTCAGATATGAGTGCTGAGCCATTCTGATATGACTGTAGGATTGGTTCCTGCATGATCAGATATAAGGGCTATTGCCATTCATGGAATGGAGGTGCCTGGGTAGTTACCAAGAATACTTGGTCTAGGACTGAGGGCCATTCTGATATGACTATAGGATGTGTTCCTACATGATCAGATGTGAGCACATGGCCATTCTGATGTGATTGAGGGATGTGTTCCCACTTGATTAGATATAAGGGTTTTTTCCATTCTCTTGGAGAATGGAGGCACCTGGTCAATTACCAAGAACCCTCAACCTAGGGTTGAGAGCATTTCCATCATGGTTACAGGATGTGTTCCCGCATGGGTGGATGTAAGTGTAGATCCTTTCCATCATGGTTGCAGGATGTGCTCCCGCATGGGTGGATGTAAGTGCAGAGCCCTTCCATCATGGTTGTAGGATGTGCTCCCGCATGGGTGGATGTAAGTGCCGAGCCCTTCCATCATGGTTGCAATATGTGTTCCCACATGGTTGGATGTAATTGCATAGCCCTTCCATCATGGTTGTAGGATGTGTTCCCGCATGGGTGGAAATGCAGAGCCTTTTTAGCATGGTTGTAGGATGTGTTCCTGCATGGCTAAATGTGAGTGCTGGGCCTTTCTGATGTGATTATAGGATTGGTTTCTACATGATCATATGTGAGTGTTGGGCATGCCTTTCTAACATGGTGTTGGATGTGTTCCTCCCATGGTCAGATGTAAGTGCTGGGTGGGCCATTCTGACTTGGTGTCAGATATAAGCGCTAAATAAGACCTACATGGAGGCTAGGCCTACAACCAGCATGAAAAAGGGTTGGCTCTGTAGAAATTCCTGTGACAAGAAGAATCATGAGATAGCACCCATGATGATCCAATGATGATGATCCAGCAGTTATGATCCAGATTGAGTTATGATCCAGATCCAGTGATGATGCCCAGTGATGATCCAGATCCAATGATGATGATCCAGATCCAGTGATGATCCAGATCCGAAGATGAAGATGACTTGAAGATGAAGATGACTTGAAGACAAAGATGACTTGAATATGTAGATGACGAGATGATCCAGAGAAGAAGACCAATGATGAAAATTGTGTCGAGAGAATACCTTCCTAGTTAAGAGGGAGTGTTGATGTAATTGTAACTTTGGAATATATTCACTTGTATTTCTTATATATTGTAACCCAATGTTTATTTCAGAATGTACTTGAGTCATGTCATGCCCCGATGTTCCTATTGGGAGGATCTATAATGTAAACAAGTCATGTCAAGTCATTGTGGGTAACCTTCCTATTGATCAAGGGTTAAAGTCCCCGCAGTTCCGAGGCACTAGGTTTATTAGACTCACCTAGTGAAGTTGGCCCTAGTTGGGTTTAGTCAAGTCGAGATTAGTATAAATAGAGAGCTAGCCTCTCTATTTATCACAGACTCACTCACACTCAGTTGTAGCGCATAGCTGAGGAAGAGAAAGACACTGGGTCAAGGAAGAAAGAGGTTACTGCTGTCGGGAGATCATCTTACTATTTTGGGGTTTTACTTTGGTGTTGATTCTATCTCTGAGGAAGTTGCAGGGTTTTCTCCATTTATGGTTTCCCCAAGGAAAAACACTGTGTTCATTGTATCTTGTGTTTGATTGTTGTGCTTGTTGTTCTCTCAGTTAAAGATCCTAATGTTATGCTAGATTAATGTTAAAAATCTAACATATGGGATTGTCAAATGTTATAAATATGTACTTGTAAGAAAAAATTGAGGCATCTATATTAAAAGCAAGAAATGCAAACTACAAATAAAAATGTATATGTGCATATAGAAATAAAGGCATTGTGAAAGTGTTGCAAGACAGAAGGTATAAATCATTTGTGGATGTATGTGAAAAATAATCAAGGAGCATCATAGTATAATAATAAAAACCACATAGATGACATATTAAACATAGTATACATTTAAGAAAATGTGAAATGTTGGATGGACACATATAGATAAATATAGTGTATGTGAACCAATGTAAGTCATGGTTCAACAAAAAACCATGTAATGTATAGGATAACACATATAGTCATGTGAGCACAAAATTAATAGTAGCTAAATACATTGTAGATATTTGTAAAATGACAGGAAATTACGGTAAAATTCTATATACAAGCATGAAGGAAGGCAAGGAGGGGGGGAGGAATACAATGATCGTGATGAAGTGGAAGAAACATAATTGGGTGTATATGAGGTGGATTGCATTTGGAGACATAGGATGGTCTATTGTGGGGTATGATGTCTCGAATATATGGAGGTAGAACAAAGGAGTGATGGAAGAGTTATATGTGGGAGGGTGACTTAAAGGGGTGGCTGGAATAAATGGAGGGTGGAGTGTATGAAGGGGAGGTTAGAGATGGTGTGCAATAGGATGGCTTTGAGTAGTGAGTGCATGTATTTCTTCCAGGATCTTGGTTGATGCAGCAACATAAGGAATCTTTTTAGAATTGACAATGGTTGTCTTAAATCTTGTAGTGGAGTTGAAATTCTCTTTCTTCATGGACAAGGGGAAAAGGTATTGTCACAAATTTAATTGTAGAGAGATATACTTTATCGTTGAGGGTTTAGTGGTGAGGAGGCATAAATATTTTACAAAGACAGCAAGTAGTTGGTTGGCGGCATCATCAAAATTTGTGGCCCCATTGATCTAGTCGGTGTGGTTTTGCAAGGAAAGCTTTAAAATGTACCTGTAGTCACATTCTGTGTATTCACCAACACATTTGCTGCAATGTCAAGTGTTGTAAGATCTATGTGCAATTTTTTTCATGCATTGAATGCCATCAACAAAGAGAGGGCATGCAAGGAAGTGGAAGTCGTCCATGTTAATGTCAACGATGGAAGCGCATACAGAGAACCATAGAGCCTTATCAAAGTGTTGCATGCTTTGCAATTCAAAGATTGTTTTAGTTGGGTGTGTTCGAGACATAGAGCCTATGTACTTGCGACTCAAGGATGGTGATGCATCACGAAATCCATGATCAGTGCACCATTTTTTAAGGAGATGGGTTTCCTCAATATATGGATTGATAAGCAAGGTACTACTGGGAACACTTCCAACTATTTTACCATTGTAATTAGTAATATGACCACCCTTGACTGCAAGGACAGGTGGTGGATCAGATGAGTATAATGAAGCAAGATGAGAACACTCATTGTGGCAATGATGACTCCAAAGCGTGACATCGATGTTAAAACATGATGTGTCTCTAAGGAAAATGATTCGCCTACTTGTTTGAGAACCATTTTTTTTTCAAATCCTGGATGTAGGGGAGACATAACTGACCATGCCAATAAGGTCAACCATGGGATTTGAAGGTAAACTTTGAAGGTCATTGATTGTTTTAAAGTAGAAGGAATGTAAAGGAATGGAGGGAAATTCATTGATACAAGGGTGGATGGTTTACATGGAAGAAAGGATAATATTAAGATGGTTGTTCAAATGGTTATATCAAGGGTTTTTTGTTTTGATTGTTCCATTAGAGACAGTGTACAATGTCCCTATTTCAAAAAATGCATAGAAGGAGTCAACAAAGTTGTTAAAGGTGGAGACATGGATCTCTTCTCCAAGACAGTCAAGAAGGTCAAATCCAAAGAGTTTCCCTGGGCCTCACTGGTTAATGTATTCATAGATGGTTGTCTTCGCAAGAACGCGACCTTAGATGGACCATTTTTTGTAGTTGGGATTGAGTGCTTTGAATGAAATTACAGTAGTTGGAATGTATATTTGTGTCGTTGATGTTTGAGATGAGTGAACATCGCTTTCTTCTGTGAGGCGAATGGGTTGGATAGTTGATGAACCAATTGGAAGGCCAAAGCTAGTTGGTAGTACAATAGGGATAGGGATCCAAATATCATCAAGTCTGTGGTGTACAAGGTCAAGATCGAGTACTGTAATAGTCCCGTAAGAGAAAACAAGGCAAGAATTAGTAAAGGTTTTTAATTTGTGACGAGGGGTGGTGGGTAAAAATTCACAGCCTAATCTAGATAAGAAGAGGGATTGAAAGAATGGAAAGAAAAATGTACGTGTTATTATGAATGACGATGTAGGTGCACTTGGAGAGCTTGATGATAGATCCTCTTGGATTTTTCCATCTGATAGGAGGGAGTTCAAGGTAGTTGGGAGCAAAGTTTGATGTGTGTTGTTACCATCAAAGAGAGTCATTCGAAAGTGTGGAGTAGTTGCCTTTGTTGGTATGACTGGATGGAGCGAAAAAACTTGCAAAAATGGTTGAAGATGTACAGAACCAGCCATCAGAGAAGATATCACATTTTCTGTCAAGGGTTGCTCCATTATGCGAGGGAAATACTGAGAGAAAGAGGGAAAAAANGTAAGTATATGACCAGTGTTTATATATATATATATATATATATATATATATATATATACACTATTGCAGGAGTTACATACAACCATTCCATAAGTACATTGAAATTGTAGCAGACAAAAGAGTAGAATGTAACAAGACACAGAAAGAGGGTAAATTCAATTTGTTTTTTTTTATATAATGTTTTAAAAAAACATATAATGGAAGCGTTTAAAGGTAGGTAGTAAATGCTGAAATTGTATTAGAGCTACGATTCGATAAGGAAGTTATTGGATCCTTCGAACCTTCTCAACATACCCCTTCTCCTCAACCCCCTACCTCATTATGACCTTCATTCTTTGTTTTATTGAGTCTCATTCTCCTCTCTTCAATTTACCCCTCCTTATGCCTTTCTCCTCCAACACACTCTATTCCTCCTCTAAGCCTCCATATCTAGCTTCCCATTTCACTCCATCACTGTATAAGGAGAAGATTCAAATTGATGATGTGATCCGTTGGTCATTGCTAATGCGCCTAGGGGTTAGGTGCACGTAACTAAATACAAAGGACTTGCATAATATAAGTACAAGATAAATACATAACATATTTTTGCAATATTAACCTATATGTGCATTATCAAAGTATACTTGCATGAGTAAAATTTATTTCCAACATGTATAAACCTATGCTTTAATTGATCTACTTCATACTTATGTTTTAATTATTTACTTGAAATATCTAAATCAGATAAATAAAGGGCTTTCATATTAGTATCACATGGCAACTACTCACAAGAACCTTCTAAGACTAACTATGTTTTGTAAAACTGTAATTAATTTAAGTTAATGCAAAATTTAAAAATAGATGATGAAACCCTAAATTTAATGGAAGCACTACATTTTCTAGTAAATGTATGCTAGAAAAATACAAAAAAACATAAGTACGTTAATTCAATTGTTTTTCAGATGTACAAATAAATTTGTACATGTAATTATATTTAATTTAATCATAAGTCTTTCGTAAAGCACGATTAAACTAAATGTTTAAGAGACATTCAAATGGACCACTTCCAAGAAAACAAAGATACGTAAGCAATTGCAATTTATGTGTAAAAGCCCAAAAAATACCTAAAAAAGACTACATCCAACCTTTATCAGTTCAAGGTAAGGTTATGGCTCAGCAAGGGGCATAAAGTAGCATTGTTACAGCTCAGACAAGGAGTTTAATATTTTCTTTGTCATAAATGTAAAATTGATTTTAAAAAGTTTACTTAATTTAACGTAATGCAGAATTTTAAAATGGATAGTTAAACACAAAATTTAATGTCATTACTACATGTTCTAGTAAAATGTATGCCCAAAAAATACAAAAATGCATAACTACTTTAATTTAACTGTTTTTTCAGATTTACAATTAAATGTGAACATGTAATTATACTTTATTAAAGGATAGAAAGCAAGTTTAGAAGGCACATGAAAAGGCATGTATAAGCAACCTAAAAACAGGAGTCAAAAGCAATTTCCTACTAATCAAATTTTATCTCCTCTCAATTTCGCGCACTACACTACATTAAAAAAGTTATTTTATTGGAGGTGGAGTTATCTACTTTGGCCATGTAAATATAACGAAATCGATCGAAAAAATAAAAAATGGCAGTGGCAATGGAAATGACTATGGCGGATCCCGCGGGTTACAAGCCTTTCTACGAGTGGCTGACCGAACCCAACTTGGGTAGGCTATGGCTATTATTAGGCATGCATTAATGGTTTATCGACATTAATTAAATTTAAAAAAAATAATAACCAAATTGTTATTAGGTATGCAAAATCATAAAAAGTAATTTCAAAGTACATAGAGTATTTACATGCAAATCATAGTCTAGGTTTGTCTTTTCCAAATAGGAAGCAAACCCCAAACAGACTACATGCAACCTTTATCAGTTCAAGCCAAGGTCAAGAAATGTGGAAAGGAGTGAAGCGCAACTTATGAATGTTCTGACCTCAATAGAATGGAGAGTGGTTGTGTATTTCCTCTAGGGTTGAGGCATGTCATGAACAAGCTCAACAAGTGAAAACATCAAGTTCGAATAGGCAAAGAAGGAAATAGCTCAGTATGGGAAGCTAAAGAAGGTTGCAGCCTTAGCTCATGGCCAACAAAATAAGGTCATAACAACCATGTCTCAACCCTTGTAGGGATGGCACAGGTCAGGGCCCAACCCTGCAGGTCATACACAATCACTCGCTAGTCACGAAGAGGATAGAAAGCAAGTTTAGCAGGAACAGGAAAAGGCATGTATAAGTAGCCTAGAAACAAGATTCAAAAGCGATTGTGTACTAATCATCTTTCATCTCCTCTCAATTTCATGTACTCCACTACATTAAAAAAGTTCTTTACTTGGAGGAGGATTATCTACCTTGGCCATGTAAATATAACGAAATCGATCGAAAAAATTAAAAATGGCATTGGAAATCGTGCATCCCACAAGTTACAAGCCTTTCTACGAGTGGTTGACCGAGCCCAACTTGGGTAGGCCAATGCTATTATTAGTGCATGCATTAATGGTTTATCGACTTTAATTAATTTAAAAAAAATAAACAAATTGTTATTAAGTATGAAAAATCATAAAAAGTAGTTTCAAAGTACATAAAGTATTTACATGGAAGTCATAGTCTAGGTTTGTCCTATTCAAATATGAAGCAACCCCCAAATAAACTACATGCAACCTTTATTAGTTCATGGCAAGGTCAAGAAATGTGGAAAGGAGTGAAGCATAGTTTATGAATGTTCTCACCTCGCTAGACTGGAGAGTAGTTGTGTATGCCCTCAAGGGATGGGATGTGTCATGACCTAGCTAAACAAGTTAAAAAACAAATTCAAACAGGCCAAGAAGGCCACATTTCAAGTCTGGAAACTAGCAATATGTAAGAGCTCTATATGGGTAGCTAAAGGAGGGCACAGCCTCAACCCAAGGCTAGAAAAAGAAGGTCACACCAGCCATGTATCAACCCTTGGAGGGCTCGCATAGGTCAGGTCCCAGGTCTAGAGGGAATACACAGTCACTGTCCAGTTGCAAAGAGGGCACAAAGACTGTTTAGCAGGCCCAGGAAAAGACATGTATAAGTAGCCTACAAACAGGAGTCAAAATTGATTGCCTACTAATCATCTTTTATCTCCTCTCAATTTCACGTAGTCCACTACATACATAAATTTATTTTCTTGGAGGTGGAGCTATCTATTTTGTTGTTGTAATTATAGCGAAATCGATTGCCAAAACCGATTTATTTTATTACAGGGTGCAGATGGTTTGATTTTCTTTGCTTCTCCTAGGGTGGAAATAAAAATGGCAGTGAATGACAATTGATATTTGTACCCAGGAGATTTTATTTGAGGAAGCAGGATACCACCATTGGTAACACAGTATGCACATGTCCTCGATGTGTTGGATCCCACTCCTACTGCACCAAATCCTCCATTTGGGAAGCTAGGTAACAGGTACATATGACAAATATATGACAAGAAAATATTAGCAATCAATCCTTAATTTCCTATTTATCATTCCAAATGTTAGTATACCATCCAGTTAAAAGTTATGACCTTGAATTCATCAAGTAATTTCTTCAACAGTATCTCAATGAGGATAAATATTAGAGATACTACACTTTATAATAGTAGTAATAATACTCGTGAACCTTGCAATTATACTCACAAAACAATCCCAATTATTTTGTGGTTATAACTCAATTTGAATGAGATAATAATGTGTTTATAACCCCCCCAAATGATTACTAAAGAAGGATTGTTGTACATAGATCAGATAGTCCCCTTTGATAAAAGATATTGAGCTACAGTAATGATGTATTGGGAAGCATAAAAGACACCAATCATATCTGGCCTTAAACACTAAAGTGACTAAGGACAAAAGCAAGAGTTTTCAACATATGGAAAGCATATCCAAGTAAAATTCCATGACCGGAATTTTGAGTCATTTATGAAAACACATGTGACTACAGAATTCCATTCCCAACCACATTTAAATTTCCTCAATTAGATTTATAAAATAGAGGACATGTTAAAAAATGGTATCAAACCTTAGCTCTCAAATGCATTTTTAATTTTCACTTTAAGCACAAGAAAACTACATAAGTTTGTAGCTTCCAAGTATGAAAATATGACATGCAATGCCATGGCCTATGCACGCAATATAAAGACTAAAAACATCCTACGAAATTGGGCAACAAATAACATGCTACATCCATTGAACCCATTTAATATTACCAATTGCAACCCAATACAGCTCCCAAACATATCATTAACTATTCATTTGAATTCTATGTTACAGGAATCTATTTCTTAAACATTTAATTTGCAGCTACAGGATTATCATTTAGATTGTCCATTTAAAACACAAGCTACAAAAAATACAATTTCCGGACTTGTTTCTGCAGCTACATAACTCACATTCAATCAATAAAAAATACATAAGACTACATAATTGTTTTCCCATCCTTGTTTCTGCAGATATTTAATATATAGACATGTTTGGGCTCTCTGGAATGCTTTAGTTTTGGCTGAAGGGAGCCACAATTGGAAGGCATGTTCACATTTTGACAATAATCAATATTCAAAACCTGGATATAGAAAACCCACTGCACACTATATATGATTTCAATCATATTAAAAGCAGGAAATTCTAGTCGATATATGTTCCAGTACTGGGAGAGGAGCAAGAAATCCTACAACTTTTGGGTAGTATTGATTTATGGCTATATTATTTCATATATTTTTTTGAAGGATTTTTAAATTTCCTTGCTCGTTTGTATTGCACACGCTCCATCAAATTTCACATAGAGAAATAACTCCTTGCCATAACATCCTTGAAAGTGTTATTACTAAATCCAAACTTTCGTTAATTATTGAAATTCTTTTGGAATACATGACATGTATTGATAGTCACGATGTGAGACCGTAATGGAAGCTATTGTGAAGGTCTATAATGGATTTGTTCTTTTGGAATGGTCAATACTTTGAGGCTCCTGAAGGAAATGAGTGAGGAAACCATGGAAAGCATTTGGATTGTCAAATGCGTTGTAGGTGTGGCGTGGGATATCTTCTTTTAGGGAAGAAAATTGGGTTTCCTCTTAGACCGTTTTAGTTTTCAATTATTAGAAACATTCAAATGGTAGGAGATATTCCACACAAAGTGTTGGTAGAGCTCTCTCTCAAATACGACCCTCTCATATCCTTAAGCAGATCTCTCTCTACAGGCCTCAAGATTGGTCCAGTGGTTGCACCTGACGTGGGCGGTTGCAATGCCATTCCGAAAATGATAGCACATATGAATTTCGAGAATTGAAAGAGTCCGCACATGTCATTAATTTATTGGAATGAGGGACGATGAAGTGAATAGTGTTTTTAAAACATACTTCAGGAAAAAATGCCTAGCGACGTAATGAATCAGATATGATGAGATATACAATGACAATGTGATAGTGTACTTATAGCGTTGACTTCTCGTCATGGTAAGTCATTTCCTTTAAATAGTTCATATCTTTTCACCATTAATTATTATCATTAACATTATTATTTTATTGTTATTATGTATGTTACACTCTATTATGTTTATCTTTTCATGTGTATTTCTTTATTTTCATCTTGTAGCACTTTATTTATGTTTTGGAGTGTCATCATTTCAGTGTGTTGATCTCTCTAAGTTTATAATTGTTTATTTATTCAACCATGTTACCATTTTTTTATTTTATATGGTTAAGGCAATAGCTACTTTTGCCAAAGCCATTGATTTTGGATCTCTCTACACAAGGGTGAAAAGGAGGACTTGTGTCGTTAATTCTATTGCATGTTGTTTAGATAACTTAAGTCTTTTGTGAGTTCCTTTTGCTATCAAATACATAAGAAGTTAATGAAGCCACCGATTCTTCTTTGGATGGCATAAAACATCCAAAGGCAAGCTATGGGAGTGGCACGTGCCCTACAATGATCTAAACAATGGAGAAGGTTCAATAGTGGGAGTATTTATTCCAATTGATATTGGCCTAGGTAACTAGTTGTCTCTGGTTAATTGATATTATCGTCTTCAGCTGATTATCCTTCCTCCTTTGATCTTTCTTCCTGTGTAATCCTTTATGCTTCTTCTTCTTCTTTCTTCTTGGAAACTTCTTCTTACTCTCTTAGTACAACTTCTTGTTTTTTTCTTCTTTTTCCATTATTATGGTTGTATCCTATTTTTCTATAACAAATCTCTATGATAGCTCTTCTAAGGAACGGATTCTCCTATAGACTTCATCTTCCTAAAATACTTCAGGGGTATAAGGATAGCTAAAGTTGCAAGAGGCACAATATTTCTCGACTACCTTAAGAGGGTCATTTCTTCTAAAAATATTAGCACTAAAATGAGAAATATGAAAAATACTAATATCTATCATTACTTGGAATGCATCATTCATAGGTTATATACTGTTATTTTTCCACTGTAAGAGGTAGTGGGGGGCACAAAGACTTCTTATGTGTTGACAGTTTTTCCATGATCCCTTTGATGTATTTATGGTAGGTAATCTCCATCTGCACTACTTTGTCAGTGAAATACCTAGGGAGCATATGTGGAGGCTGAGATCACCTATAAATCCTCGTGTAAGAGTAACCCTTCGTAAGATACAAATATCCTATATTTATAAGGACTTGAAATACTGCCTCATACATACAATTGGTCAGTTGTTGATGAATGAGCACATACAAAGGCCTTATGCACTCTTCACAAATTCTCTAATTGATTCTCATGTATTTGCATTCACATAGAAACTTACAATAAATGTGGATGTTTGGTTCAAATGGTTGTTATGCCCACATCATGATTGGTAATGGGTTTGGGGTACAAATCATGTTCAACATATACAATAACATATATAAATCAATAGCTTGTTTTGCACAGGTTCCATGCAATTATAATATCTTGACTTAGATTGGCCGATAAAATGGTTCCCCAATTAAAAAACAACATGGGTGACAATAGTGTTCATCACATGTACCCATAATTCGTAAAGCAAAGATGCATATTCCTCACCATACAAACACCAATAGCATTTCTTACATTTGGTAAGGGGCCTCATATTCTAGGTAGGGTAGGGGCCACCCTCTTCCTTGGATTTGAATACTTTCCCCTCATCCACCATCTTTTGATGCAAGCATATATATCTAGTTGCACTTGTGCAATCCACTCCTTTGTCAAATGCACTTTTGGAGTTGAGAATTTATGGTAAATATCAAAGTTAGAAGGTTGGAAAGATGTTATAACCTTCTATTCATCCATGTCCGTAATCAAACATTCTTCAACATTTACCCTTAGTAGGACCCAAGATATTATCTCTAAAAATGGAAATATGGAGGACTTGGCTACCACACTATGAAGTTCATAATTTTGGATATTATGATAAACTTCCATATCATCTATGTCTTCAATGGGATACTAGGATAGCTCTTGTTTCTGAAATCCCATATATGTCACCCCATTTGTATGTAGGATCAGCCTTGGTGTTACTACTGGTGTCTCTAAAATGTGCGTTGATGGTCCTCTCCTCTTCAATTGAGGATATATATTGCACTACTTTTTCCTTCAGCGTGGTTCATTTGTAAGCCATTTCACTTTCTTGTAACTCAACACTTTCATCAGTGAAACTTACTAGCGCAATTAGAAAGAAAAATAAGGTCATCTTCTCTTTACCAAGAAATAATATAATTCTAAGCACTCACTTAAATAAATTTCAAACTTTTAGTGCTTCCCTCACAAAATAAAACAAGGAAATAAATAGGTTCAAGCAATCTTAAATTCCTTCTTAAATATCTATTGTTTGCTTCTTAGATATAGAAGGAATGCTACCATTTGGATATGGAAAAGAAAAAAATTATGACAAGTGTCTTAGGAAGAAAATACAGAGCATCTTGGTTTGAATGAATAGAGCCACGTGTATCAAACGACTTCACTATTCCTTTAGTTCAATCATCTATGGTGGCCATGGTGGCCTCAATTCGAGGTGCGCCTTTCAAGTCATAGCTTAGTAAAATGATTTCAGTGCGGGATGGTGGTAGATACCATGATAGGATAGGTCACAATATTGGGTGTGAGTGTCGAGATCAAGTGAGGTGGTTGTCGCTAATATACAAACAAAACAAGGGAATGTCACACGCAGGGATGGAATGTGAGTGTCGAGATCAAGTGAGGTGGTTGTCGCTAATATACAAACAAAACAAGGGAATGTCACACGCAGGGATGGAATTTGACAGGTAAATTCCCGTCATGGGCCAATTTACCCATCAAATACAGCTAAGATTTTACAGAGACCGTCAAAATATGGCTTAGAATACAAAAAACGCCCGTCATGGGCCAATTTACCTGTCAAATACAAATAAGATTTTACGGAGACCATCAAAATATGGCTTAGAATACAAAAAACGTTTCAGATTTTGATTGTTACCAGAAATTTTGACAGGTGTCCGCAATTTGAAATTCCTACCCTGGTCACACATTAAGGCAAGCCATTCCTTTCATTCACTCCAAAGTGGGTGTTTTCTTTTCTTTAAAATCACTCTACTGGGAATCAAACCTTAGGTTTGAATTTTAAGGATAAAAATAACCATGGTTTCCCCAATGATTTCATTGGTGAATAATAAGTTAAATTCCCTTTGGATAAAGGATGATAAATAGTTAATTGTTTGAATTTATTACCATCGTTAACCAATAGACTAAGGAGGTTGTAGTATCTACCTGAGAAGTGGACGAATGGTGGAATCAATAGTTATAATCAAGTGTTTTATATGGTAGATGTTCTCATATTGTCATTGAGGTTTCCTTTTGTTTAGGGAGAACAGTGAATGATTTTTCACTATTACATATCGGGTCAAATTGTGGCGAAGTAGTACGACGGTATGGATAAAATCGACCTAATTGTATAAAACCACAAGAGAAATGGTTAAATTTTAAATAATGTTTTTCTAACATTCTTGATATCATCAGTCTTGAGACAATAATACCCTATTCATCTTAATATCGATGCTACCATATATCCANTTGCATTTTAAAGATATTGCGACAACTTTGCTATAACTATAATAGTTCCAAAAGGTTATAAGGTCTTCTTGTTGAGTGAAAAAAGAGATTTATTTTTAGTTGTCAATTGCACTATAAATGAAATAATAGATCTAGTACATGACTCAATTTTGTGGGAAAGAATGTTAGAAATAGTAGGGAAGAAACTCAAAGGGATGATAGGAGATGTTATTGCCCTTGCACTCGATGTGGAAACTTACGTTTGGAAAGAGTTTTAAAAGAAACAGCTAAAATACATTGTAGGAGACATGGGCACATTAAAGGGAGGATAAATGAATATTGTCCCTTGGTAAGCTATATATTCATTATGTGTCTTTATATTGATCATATTTGTAATTTTTATATTGTTTTAATATTTGTTATACACACTAATTTTTCTTGCATGTTTGTAGTTATAAATTCAAGTTGGCATGTTAGGTGTCCGAATGCGCCAAGTAGTAGTAGAAATGATGTTGTACAAGCTGAGGAACACGGAGTGAAGATTGAATATCAAGTTAATGATCCTATGGAAGAAGATGACAATAATGACAGTTCAAAATGATGGGACAACTGAATTAATCCAAGACTTTTTTGCTCAACTAGATGGGGATGAGGGCATTGATGATATTTTAATATACCTTTACTAAACAAGGCAAATAAACTACTTTATAAAGGCTCAAGAGAAAATCTTCTCTCCACTACATTATTGTTGGTGAACTTAAAGGTTTTGAATGTTTTATCAAACACTTGTATGACATAGATCCTAAGGTATGTAATATGTTTCATTACATATACATAAATGTTGACTTGTTTCCTTTTTTTTAGAAATAATAAATGTGTAAAATAAGAATGCAATATTTATGATTAATATCCTTTACATCAACTAGTTATTTTTTATGTTGTAGATTATTCGGTGAATTTCTTTTACCTCAGTCAAGTATTTTACCTCGCACATATTGATATTTATATGCCATTATGAAAGACATTGGAATGGAGAATCAAGCTATATATACATGTCTTAATGATCATATTATATATTATGGACAACATGCATCGAAAATAGAATGATTATTATGTTAGATCAATAGATATTGAACCGATCAAGTATCAAAAAAGGTGCATCAAAAGGTTCTTCGTCATATTCCCATAATTCCATGTTTGCAGCGTCTGTTCAAGTGTGAAAGCATAGCACAGTTTATGGATTACCATGCACAGAACATAACTTAAGAAGGTGTTCTTCGAATGCCTACAGATGGTTATGCATTTAGTGAAATTGATGGAAAATGCTTAATTTTTAAAGATGAACTTCGCAATGTTAGGCTTTCATTGGAATATGACAGTGTTAATCCATTTGGAGATATCAAGTCTATTTACTCAGTGTGGTCAAATTTTGTTATCAATAATAGCATTCCTCCTTGGATGTCAATAAAGACGGAGCACATAATGTTGATAATGATTGTTTCAGGTATTTGTTTACATAAATTTTCTGAATGTAACATTTTCATTTGTCTTGTTTGTTGCATAATATCTTATATTTATTTATTTACTTATATATACATATCATGGTAGTAATTATGTGTAATTTCAAACAATTATGTAAGTAGCAAGTGAAAAATATGAATGTGTATATTGAGCCTCTAATCAACTAGCTACTAAAGTTATGGATTGTCATCACTATGTATGATGTCTGTAAACCAATAAGGCAGCAACAATTTCAACTCCATGGAGTACTTGTATGGACAATTCATGATGCCTCGATACTAACACATTTTTTTGGTATGTATTGTTTTGTTGCACTTTAATAGTACTATATAGTTTTTTTAAGATATCATGCATGTTTTTTAAACAATCCCTTCGTATAATAGGAATTAATCCATATGATGTAGGTCTTCAAACAAAGGGTAAATTTTAATGTCCAATTTGTGGTCCTAAGATGAAATCTCATCGTTCAAAAAGTAGAGAAAATGAGGTGTTTGATGGGTATAGGTACTTTCAGCTCTCTAAGAACCATAGGTATCGTACCACTGAAAAACATCTTTTGAATGGGAAATAAGACACTAGATTAAAACCACGAAGAATGACACCTCACCTATGGAAGTTGGAATATAACCGAAATCTTCAAGGTACACAATTCGTTTATGTATCGTATATGTAATGTTTGAATTCTTATTGTTATTGAATTTATTTTAACATATCTGACAATTATTGTTTTGATCTCTTTTTTGTTTCATCAAGGCCATCATGAAGGAATTAATAAGGGGATTCCACGAGGAATGAAAAGTTATCCCTCTCAATTCTTGAGGTTTCCCTACTATGAGGACCTAAAAATAACTCATTTTTTTATACAATGCATATTGGGAAGAATGTGATAGAAACATTATGGAAAATCATATATGGTAGGAGCGATAAAGAAAAAATTATCCAAATTTGTAGTGACATTGAGGAATCCTATCATGAAATGCAAAACGTGATTTGATCAAATATCAATGGAGACCAAAATAACCTTCCATCATTATTAATAGAGCAACAAAGTAACGATGTAAAAGAGGTCATTCGAAGAACTAAATTTCCCATAGGTTTTTCTTCAAATGTAAATAATATCTTAACAAAGAAAGGTGAATTTGGTGGGGTAAAAACACATGATTGGCATACCTTCATTAAGGTAATTATTTTGGTATACATATTTCTTATATATTGATAATATACATTTCTTAGTTTTGTCTACTTTGAAACAAATAACAATTCATTTTTATTGTTACCATATGTTTTACCTCTATCTCTCCTAGACGACTTTGACAACAACATTAAACACGTTATATACAATCTTGGAAAATACATGAGGTAAGTAGTGATATATATGCAAAATATTTTTTCAATTTATTGTTGAACTTAATGACATATGTTTTACTACTAATGTAGTATCTTATGTTTTGTCGAAACATATTATTTACTTGTATCCTTTGTAGATGGTTGCCATTGAAAGAAATCTATAATGAAGATATAAAGTACTGGAAGAGAGAATTACCTTATCTAATGTGTGAAATGAAAAAGTATCTACCTCCAAACTTTTCAATGCATAAGAACACTACCTCATACACCAAGTTGAGGATATTGAATTGTGTGGACATATACACACAAGATCAATGTGGATGGGGGAGAGGAACTTGAAATCATTGAAGGATTTGGTTAGACAAAGAACACATCCTAAGGGTTCGATGGTGAAAGGATATATGGTATATCAATCCATGGTGTATATTAGTCGATATCTTCCTATATTAGGAGCAAATATGCATGTGGATTGAATTTGGGATGTGAACTCCACCAAAAAATTGAAGAGCAACGCCTATTAGGGAAAGGTAGAATCAACAAATTGAGAAGTAATTGAATTGTGGAGACTTATATATAATACATTTAACTTTACTTATTTTTTGTATATCATACTTATTTATTTTTTATTCTTTATTCAATTATTAATATTTACAATGTCAACTAATTTTTATTAGTAAATTATAATTTTTTTGATATAATTCCTCCAGAGTGGGATGCACTACATTTATACATTACAAACAATCTTGATTCGATGAAGGTATGAATCGAAAGATTTGTACAATGTGATGGTAGGTTATCATGGGAATGGGTGTTTACATTGGTTATAGAATCTCATCGTAATTGATATCCCAATCTTACACAAAGGAAAATCGATTTAGCATATGGTTTGAAAGATAGACATGAAAGCATATTCATCGGCCATTTTATTCATTTATCTTATATTATATTAATGTGATTGCAAGTATGCTTCTTTTTAAATACTACCAAGTTATATAAATATGTTTTTTAATTCATCACGACAATGCATTTTTTACATCTCTAGCATATTGTTGTTGAAACACCATAATGCTATGTAGTGCAATGGTCGTAAATATCACATCAAAAAGTTGGATGAAAAGATGAAAAATTATGATAGTGGGATAACTGCAATATTACAGGTCATTAATGTTTCCTTTAGGAGTGGCAAACATCCCGAACTATATGAAATGGGTATTTGCATGATATACTTCAATGTGACTTTAATTCCTTCAAATTAGTTTTGTTTAACATTAAATGATATATGCTACGAATGCATGAATGTGATCCTGATATAATGGTTTCTCAACATGTAACGAATTTAACATTATTAATGCAACGGTATTTGAGCTAGTATGACATGATCACTATGTTCTTCCAAGATAATGTGAATAGTTCTTTTGCTCATATGTTCCAGGTAATAGAGGTTGGTCATTTGTTGTTAGATATGGGCCAAGAGGAAGGAAAGTAAAGTATAATGTAGAGGAAGAAGATAATAATGAAGAATAAGACTATACAGAGAAGCAGGTATTAGATGTGGCAGATGAATAATTTAAAGAAATTGAACCCAATGTAGGATACGATGGAGTTCTTCATGATGATGATGTAGATGAATATATAGGAATAGAGAGTCGTTCAAACTATTAATCAATTAAGAGATATATACATTAAAGATGAGGAATATAATATTGATTATAATGTATATTTTTTTCTTTGGAAAAAAGCGTAATTTTACTAATATAAATAATACTACATTTTGTATAATACATGTATAACATGTATTTCATGAAGATATCTAACCCGTAGGCCATGTCTGAAATATGGTAAAAAATATGCATCATAGATGATATGAAAAGTTTATGCATCATAGGTCCTACATATAGTACTAAAAAAAGAGATCTATATCCATTAAGTATAGTGTTGAAATAATACTATTGAAGACAACTGAAAATCATCAAAATCTATTGATGTCCGAAGAGCTACTTAGCAAGTTGACCCGAAAAACCTGCTAGATAATAGATATTAAGTTTCATTGTGTTGAGTTGGGGGAGGATTAAGATCCTCAATAAAAGGTTTGTGGAAGTATTCATAAAAACTCTCATTTTGAATATCTGCATTATGCCAATGAACATGGTTTAATGGAATTCCTTCTTTGGAAAGTTAGTCATCGAGCATATTATGTTCCCTGTAAACATGACGAAAAACACTGCAAACAAAATTTTCCACAATGCAGTGCACTTCCTTCACAAAAGCTAGAAGAATTAGATTGTGTCACTTTTTAACCCAATTTATAACATTCATGGAGTCACAAAAAATCTGAATAGAATTGCATCTTTTCCTATGGAAAATAGAAGAAGTTGTTTTAGAGCCATCGGTTATGCAAATTTATTGGTTATATTTCCCAAACCCATTTGATCTTAACAAAGTTAAAGTAAAAAAAATAAAGGAAAGGCCCACCCCCACATCTCTAAGCTTGAGTGACCCCATCAAAGAAGGCCCAAGGGACATTTTTTGTTTGTTTTCTCTTCTTGTATGATTCGAAATGTAGGGGCATTCTTCTCCTGAGGGAAGTGAGATATGGCATTTATACTTTGAACACATATTAAATCAAGAATAGAGGGTTTATCCTGAAAAATGGGTTGAGTTCTGGCTAACCACACCCCCTTGATTATGATGAAGGGAAGGTATTTTATTCTCTTGTAATATGCATTCAAGGACCTGCCTTTCCAGATGAGACAACAAATGATTATTATTGCAACCCGGTCAAGGATCCACACAAATTTGGACTTTGGATATGTTTCCAATCCTCCATGTAAGTCCATATTCAACAAGATGTAATGTATTTATTGAATCCTTCCAAATATTTGAAGCAATTGGCCTCTTCTTCTTTGGTTTATGGATCAATTATTCTATCTATTCAGGGGATATATGTTTTTGAGAAAAAAATTTGATCCATAGGATGCAGGAAGATATTAGCCTCCAACCAGCTCTTGTCAGTAATGGTTTTGAGAATGATAAATCATTCTTTAAACCCAATCCACCGACTGATTTTAGCTTAGAAATTTTCTCCCATCTTGTGAAGGGAGAAAAAAATTATCCCCTGTTCCAGCCCACAAAAATTTGAAATAGAGTTTGCGGGATTTTTTAAGAATGCATTATGGAATACAGATCAAAGACATCCAATAAACCTATTCCCAAAAACATTCTTTAAACCCCATCCACCGAGTAATTTTGGCCTAGCAATTTTCTCCCATCTTGTCCAAGGGAAAACAAAATTATCCCCTGTTCCAGCCCATAAAATTTTGAAACAGAGTTTGCGGGATTTTTTAAGAATGCATTTTGGAATCCAGATCAAAGACATCCAATAAACCAGAATGGCCTCCAAAACAGATTTTACAAGGACTAGCTTACTGGCGCTTGAAATCCATCTATGTATCCAATAATTAAGTCTTTTATCCAAATTAGAGAGCAACCACGCCCAATCTTTTTTTCTATATTTGTTTGTTTTAAGATTGAAACTTGGATACTTTAAACCCAAATCAAACTTCCTCAGTTTAAATGGAAAAATAATACTATATCTATGAACTTCATGGTCACTCGTATTTAGAGTGGAAAGAGAGGGATTCCGAACGTTTATAAGAATTCTTATAGCTTTCCTGAATAGCTCTAGTATGTCTTTTATTTTATCAGCATTGCAAATTGTTCCATCACATAAAATCATAACATCATCCACAAACAACAAATGAGAGATCCTTAGGGTGGTCGAGATAGAGATCCCCAAAAAGGATCTTTCTCTTTTAGATTCACTCAATTCTTTGCTTAGTCCTTTTTCTAGCAACAAAAACAGTAGGGGGGGTAAAGGGAATTCTTATCACAAACCCCTTTCAGCATGAAAGAAAGGAGAAGTTGATACATATATAAGAACAAAAAAAGAGACAATGGTGAGGCATATCATTACCCAGTTTATAAATTTTATTTCAAAACCAAGATGGGTCAAGAGAAGACGAATGTAAATCCAACTTACCATGTCGTAAGATTTGGAGATATCAATTTTTAGTACTACCCCTTTCATTTTCTAAGTCTATATGTTGTGAAGCCCTTCTTATGCTACCCCAGTAGCCTCCTGTATTTGTCTTACTTCCAGAAAACAAAACTTCTCACAAGATATGGAGTGTGACAAGATATTTTTAAATATTCTGGCAATCATTTTGGCACCCACTCTATAGGTGACATTGCAAAGTAAAATTGGCCGAAAATCTTAGATATCTACAGAATTATCAGTTTTTGGGATGAGGGAAATGAAATGTGTGTTTAAGGGAGCATGCATAAATCCCTGAATCCCATATTCTACTACCAAGCAAGGTAGACTTGGGCCAATGGTGTCAAATAGTTCAATGAATAATTCCATTGATCAACCATCATGCCAAGGGATTTTGTCCTTTTGGAAATTGTGCATTAATTCTTTCAATTCATCCTCTGAGACCTCCTCCATAAATTCCCTGTATCCAATTTTAACAATTGAGACATGCTCATCGGCCTTAAAAAGGTATTTAAAATGAGCATGTCCTACTCTGGTCATTCCATTAAAAGAGGTAACCTGCTCATTCTTCTAGTTTTTAAGACTCCATATAGTTTTATGGATCTTCCTTACTTTTGCAAAAGCTTGGAAGGACTTAGTATTTTCATCTATGCACTCCAACCATAGAGCCCTTCTTTTTAGTCTTCAGATTTCCTCATGCTCCCCTAATAGTTTATTCTTATTGTCTTCCAATCCACACAATCTTTCTTTGTCTTCCTGAGTGGCGTAACCCTCTCCCTCTGAATCATACATCGTTTGAAGGTACTCCTCAACATGTTTTATCTCCCTCTCATCATTAAGTTTATTTTCCCTTGACCATTTGTTATAGCGTGATTTTCCACACCTTATGCATCAGGCCTTGATTTCCTCCACTTGTCCCTATGCAGACTCACAATACCCCCTTAGTATAGTCTTTATTCTTCAGTATGACCCTTAAAAACAAACTTTTGAATATACACACAGCTGAACATTTATACAACTCGCGTACACATGTAGGTGAATAGTTATACAACACACATAAATCGGGTTTTGTGCTTAAAACAAAAAAATATTTGGAGTTTTCCTCATTAAGTAATGAATAACTTGATCATTGGCCTTCCATATGCTTGGAAACACTCTAATTTGACCCTCCATTTCCCATAATTTGAGGGCTATATATTGATCCATGGTGAAACATTGGAGGAGAAGAAACTTGGAGAGTAAGGAAACTATAGAGAAATTTTGCCCCATTTCCATATGCTTAAGTCCGCATACCTTTATCCTTGTTGATAGAACTCTGTCATCTCCCCACCTTAAAGACTTCTTTAGAAAATTCCTAGCTCATTAATCCCCAGGGTGGTGGTGAACATATTTAATTAAAAATGGATTAAATTTAGTTTAGACCATAGTTATGAATTAATCTAAGTTAATTTTATTTTGTTTGTTTACTGATTACCCATAAATAAATAAATTAGTTGTTTTTAATAATATGAAGTTCAAGTGGCTAGGTGGGGTGCACTTTGACAAGGGATGAATTTTAGTAAATTGGAAAGTTGAATAAAACGAGGAAAATCAAGAAGAGGGCATACCTACAAAAAAGCAAGGAAAATTTAGCAAGGCGACAAAGCAAGGAAAGTGGGGATTTGTAAAAGGAGCAAGTCGACTGTGATCTATCAGATTACAACAGGATTTCAGGAAGAAAGGCAGAATAAAAGAAGGAAGAAAGTCTAGAAAGCAAAATAAAATCAGGAAAATCCAAAAAATCAGGACAAAAGTAGGAAAATCCAAAAAACCAGGAAAAGCAAAAAAATAAAGTAGGACAAAAGCATCAAGGAAAGAAAAGAAGGAAAGTCTGACACAAAGCAAAAGCATAAAGCAAGAAATTTCGTAAATCACTCATGAGGGCGCATAGGTCAAGGAGACTTGCTATGGAAGCTAGTTATTCTATAAAAACACAGTGAAGCGCACCATTCACATATTTTTCTTGTGTGATTTTTTATGTTGAGAGCTCTATCTTTCAGACTTGGGGGGATGTGCCCCTAGTCACAGTCGGGAGGTGTGCCCCAGCTGCTTTTCAGACTTAGGTGAAGATTAATGGAATTTAACCATTAATTATTTTTTTTGCATGTATTGAATTCAATTTCATCCATGATCCATATCATTCATCAGAGCTTGAAGACCTTCCTTCAGTGAAATCTATTCTTCTCTCTTCTTCACATCCATTCTTGGTTATTCTGGATACTTTGGAGTATTTGTGATGGGAATTTCGACAACATTATGATGTATTAATGTACCGATATCAATTATTCCATTAATATAAGTTTAATACCATATTCATCCCGTTTTCAGATCTTGGGAGGATTAGCATTCGATTTCTCCTAGTTTCCTAGCTTTGTGAGCCATTATATGGGCGTAATGCTTACGATATTTTCTATAAGCTTGTTGTGAGACTTATTTCAACCCTCACTGATATGTTATAATTTAATTAATGATTACTGGAAGTTTCACATCATTCTGATCTTGTTTGCTTAAGTTTCATAAAGATCTTTAACACCTTGCCTAGATTTCAATGAAAAATGGACTAGTTTTCCAGTTTGACTTATATAGTCAGTATAAACATATAAAATTTATTTATTTTCTGTTATGAAAATTCAATAAAATAATAATGGTGATATTCCATGTCTGAAACTAATTATTAGAGTCCCCCTTCCCGTGTTTGAAAATCCCAGAAGTTTAGCTTGCTGCTTAGTCCTAGTGGCTAGTTTTTCTAATGCAACTTTCAGAATTCCTTTTGACTATTCATATATGTTGTAAACCTGAAAATAATGGTTTTAACATGATAAACATATTTCTATAACCCTCCTAAGTTCCTCTTATCTATTGGTATCTTGGAAACTTCTTTTAAATATTTCAGTTTGCACCGGTTGGGACCCCCATAATCTTGGTAGTAGACTTCAGCATGGATGATGTTTGAAATATAAAAGGGCCCAACATCTAGGTGCTTAGGAATATGAAAAATCATTATCCTTCCATACCTTATTGTTCTCACCTTTAAAACCCAGTTGTTCCCTCCTCAACTTGCTCATTTTCCTATATGTCAACTAGTTTGTATTGAATTTTTATTGCATAGAGTTAATGAGCCTGAATTCTGATTTAGGTTCATTACAGTGGTATCAAAGCAATTTCCTCCACTCCTATGGAGATTACCCTCTGAATTTGAAGAAAATTGCAGGCATGTCCTATTATGATGATGACTATGATAAGCAGTGTGATGAATACTGCAGACAGTATGAAGGAGAATAAATCATCTATGTTGATGGAGTCCTACCAAGAGATGAAGATGATGACTTCTATATCCAAGCATAGAGTGAAGAAATCAAGGTTGAACCTTCAGTGGTTAAGAAATACTTTACAAAGGTGATAGAATCATGTGAAAACATGCATCGCTACTACCAGGGGTATCTAGCCTTAGGTAAAGATATTTGTGCAAACATTTCTTTCAAAGAATATATTTATTGAAAGTATGGATTCTAACCCAAGAATGTGGATGAGCATTTTTTCAAGAGCAGAAAATCATCCATAGAGGAACCAAGTTGTTCCACCTCTCTGAGTAAATAAAAATAAGGAGGAACCAAAGGTGAAGATTAATCAAAGTCGTCTACATCTTCAATCATTATGAGATTGCTTGGTTTCTTTTCAAACTAAATTTAAGTTGTGACATGAGTACCATTCAAGAGAGACAAGTTTCATCAGGATGCTTGGAGAAAAAAGAGCCAATTAAAAACCATCCTTCAAAGGATAAGATCATAAACCTTCTAGATGAAGAACCAGGTAGCGCCTATCATGGAAGTATCGATGAGGAAAAATAAGAAGTGCATGCTTTTCCAAATCATCTAGATGGGAAGGATGAAGAGGATATCCAAAGGTTTCATCCTTTTGAAGAATACCATATTGTGAAGGACCCTCTTTGTGAGCCACACCATTTGGGTGGATCACTAAAGGAGAGTGAAGAAAGGATCATAGCATCCAAGGATATTTTTGTTGATGCCAATGCTTTGGTATCAATATTTTTATGGAGAGCTTCAGGAGGAGAGTTGGAAGGAACAGCTTTCTTGGCAGATTTGGAAACTCTTAAGGAAGAAATATACAAGATGAAGGAAAGCTACATGAACCTACTATCAGGTAGATATCATCGTCTTTAAATGACTAATATTTACCATCATGTGTAATACCTTGGTTTTGACCCCAAGGGGGAGGGGAATGTGTGCCCTGGTTTTGACCCCATGGTATTGAATTGTACATTATGTATATATTATTGAGATCATGGCATGGAGATCAAGGCCAAGGCCATGTCATTGATTTGGTGTTTTGTGAATGGGTGATCAAGGTTGATGCCTATGGTGATAGTGTTAAGTCAAGCACAACATATTTTGAATATAATGTGAATGTACAAATTAATAAAATACCATAGCTAGCTATGGGAGTGCAATGTGAAAGAGATGGGGGAATGATTCCATAATGGATAGGGTGGGGAGTTAGTCAAACCTTGTGATCCAATAGGGTGTGACCAAATGTCAATGGGGAAACCCATGAACCCTCGTCTACCTTTTGTCTTCTATCCTCAATCATTAATTTCTTCTAGAAGTTGGATGAGGTAGTTAATGCCTTAGGTGGAGAAAGGCATGGAAGTCTGATTGCTTCTCTGAGAAAGCCTACAAGTCTGCATTCTGGGAAGTCATGATCTTGCTTCTGATGCAAGGAAGCACATGATGAGTGCCAGTTCGTATTTCCTCAGTTGCGGGAATAGGTTTTTTTGTTGTTGAGCATTGTGGTTGTTCATTATTCTCGACCATTCTACCATTCTATTATTCCAGAACATTCGATCATTCTAATCAGTTTGTTCATGCGCGTTGTTGGTGGTTCACTACCCTGAGTCATGGAAGAAGGGTTCCGTTGTGTTTTTGTTGAGTGATTGGGTAGTGTATATCTCTTGATTTTATGAGAGCATGTCCCTCCATAGTTTCTCAATTTTCATGGAGATGCGCAGTGTGGTGGTCCAACTATCCTCAGTGGAGGAAGTGTGGTTTCGTAGTGTTTTCCTTAGTGACATTGTGGTATGAAACCCTGTTTTCTCTGTGTTACAGAGTGGATCCTGTGTGGTTGTGTTTTCCTTGTGGATCGTTGTGATCTGCATCCCTCTTTTTATCTGAAAGACTTAGGAGTGGAAGAGGCCTAGAATTGGTTGATAACCCTAGTGAAGAGAGGAACCTCACAGATAGATCAAGAGGGGCTGGAAAATCCTTTAATGCACACCCTGAAGAGCACTGGAATGGAAGGGATGGCATGAGGGAACTGTGTAGCAGTTGTTGGCTCACCAAATTGACACTCTTTTGCACCTCTTTACATTCTCCATATACACCTTCGATCTCTTCATTTGATCCTTTTATCCCACCAATCCTTCTACATTTTCACATAATCACCCAAATATTCAGCAAGTTATTAAGGTATGATAATTCATCAATTTCCTTTGATTTAATGCTTAAATGTCATTTCTTGAAGGACTTGTGACTAATTATATTTCTGCAGCATACTTTAATTTATGCAGCACACATTGGCATTCATCAACAATTAGTTATTATGAAGGTTCTCCATACGTGGCCAGTTCTTTCAAACAAACTCGAGTTTATCCATCCTGATTCTCGTTGATGATTCATGTACAATTAATGCAATCTTCATATCTAGGCACTAAGTGCCATAGAGATGAAGATTTACTATTAGATAGCAAAACAAAGCATATCTCGTTAGCCATTAATTAAACGAATCAAACAGTTGTATTATTAATAGGAGATCGAGTTTGTTACTGCAAAATCGGAATTGGTTATCTTAGCCTTCAAGCTATAAAAGAGCCATGCATCGAAAATGTAATAGAGGATGTATGTGTAGTTAGAATACAATGAACAGTCAATAGAAGGATTGTGTTGCTTAGATGTTGGTTTCTCCGAATGAAACAGAATTCAATTCATATAATGTTATTCCTGTTATTTTAAGTGATGATGTACATATTTCTTTAGACTGTAATCAATTTGTTTTCAGGTGTCATTATTTTCTTCATTACAGGATTATGGTTGTAGCTTAGAAGTTAGTCTACAAATCCCATAAGGACTTGTGGTCTCGTTGGCAAGGATCCACCAACATAGACCATAAGCCCTTCCTCTGTAACTTTAAGTTTTTATAGTTAGATTAACTAATTATTTTTTTTTTTCATTAGAAATAAGAATTGTGTTTAATCAAATAACTTTAGGACTCAGATTTGTATATGACTGAAGTTTATTATTTACTGTTGTTGGAATAATGTGCATAGTATTGTTAGTCTATAACCAAGCTCGGATGTTAGAATAGATTAATTTAAAGGCATTGTTTTGACTGTTTAGTATTGTAGGTCTGATTTGTTTTGTTGTAGATTTAAATTCTAAGTTTAAAGTCATACATTGATTCTGTAAAACTTGGTTCCCAATGAAATAAAATTGATTATATTTTCTTTTAAATTGTAGAATATATAGATTGAATTCATTTTTCATTATGGTTTAAGCCTTTAGATTATTCAGTTCTATCCTTAAGAGTAGTTGCATTTATTCTGTAAATTACATTTATTTTAGTTTAAAATACAAGTTAGTTTAAAATAGTTTTGATCACAGAAGCAGCCCATTTTTAAGATGAATCGGTAAGCTCTATAATAGTGTTAAACCTTCTTAAAAATCCATTAATGTAGTAAGATCTTTTGAAGTGTTAAACGATACATAAATTTCATAAGTTTACTTTCTGCAACTTGCTCTGTTTTCTGTGTCATTTAGTCCTAGTTCACTTTCTGTAACCTATTTTGTTTTTTGTGTCGATAAGTAGTTTTTTGTTTATTTAAGTTTCTGAATTATAGTTCTCATTGGTTCATGCTTTGGTAATTAGACTTGTTTTGAAGATAGTTTAAAGAGTATTTTCATTTTTGCAATTAGGATAGAATATGAATTCGAATGTTTTATAGGTCGTAGATGTGAGAGTATTCTAATTAATATTAGGACTTTACATTTGAATAAGTTTGAGGGTTGATAGATTAGAAATATTATTATTAAGAATTTTGAATAATCCCTAGATTAGAGTAAGCCAACTTAGAGTAGATTATATTAGGATAGGCCCTATTCCTGCATATAGAGTGTTTTCATCTCACAAGCTACCTTCTCGGGTTGACAAATTAAATGTTTTATTAGATAGTGCATATTTATCCCCAACATTTTGGCGTCGTTGCCGGGGAGGTGCTAAAGGGATTAGAGTATAGATAGATAGGCTACTTTTACATTACACAACAAATGGGAGGGGAGAACGGTAAGACGAGAGGTAAGAACCTGCCCATCCACTATAATGGGTTGCCCCAAAACCTTGTTTTTCCTTTTCTGCACAAGTTTGTTTGATTTATTTAGAGTATGTTCCCCTTTCTACAAATGTAGATAGATTACTCTCACATAGTTAATTTCAAGCATATATAGTTTCCTTTTCCTACAGTTACTTTTGATGTAAGTGTGTTTTTTTCAAATAGTATGCAAGAGTGCTCTTTCTTCAGCAAAAGTAGGATTTCTTTCAATTAGTCATGTTTATGGTTTCTTAGTATAGAGTTGGATTGCTTTTATTTCAATATTATTTTTTTATTTCATATTAGATTATTTAAATATTGGGCCAGTTTTGCACTCACAACACTTAAATTTTAGTTTAGTTTCTATCTATTTTCAATATTAGTTTTTTTATTTCATATTAGATTATTTAATTACTGGGCCAGTTTTGCACTCACAACACTTAAATTTTAGTTTAGTTTCTTTGCTTCCGAATTAATTTCACATTTATGTAATGAATGCATTTGATTTCCTACATGCATAAGTTTTTTGCAAATAGTTTAATTTCGTTTTAAATTCTGAACTTTAAAAACATTTGGGTGTTGTAAGAACCATGTTACTAACCCACCTGTGAAGTAGGACATTTGAACCATTACAAGTTTAAAGATGTTCCAAAATTTGTTGAGTAGAGAAGAGCTTATTACTACAAAGGGTTTCTTTAATCCTTGTTGCAGCATTAAGTCCATATCTGGAGAAGAATCCATCTTCCAAAGAGGGCAGCAGATCCATAAGTATCCTCGGCATGAAAATATTGACCTATACTTTTCTCATTTCTTATTTGATGAGAGAGCTCCAAAATCAGGGAAAGCAGCTGAAGAAGAAAAAAAACCGAAACCTAAAATTACAGAATTTTTTGCTTTCCTGGTACCAAAGGAAGAATATCAACTCATCTTTAAGGATAATAAAGAAGAAATCCAAGCTAGTCAAGAATCTATTAAGTCATGGACTAATCATTTTTTTAGTTCCATCCTGTTATTCTTCAGCAATTTTTAAAAACCAGATTATATGAGAAGTTGGTTCCTCATGTCATGGTATTTGTTCATATACATTATGTGAATGAGAATTTCTTAAAAACCCTGATTTGTAGGTGGTTACACTGGAAGTACTCATACACTTGAAAGAATATTTCTACTTCCAGTAGTATAGGGTAGTGTAGGGAATAAAAAATAAAAGAAAAATAAAAAGTAAAGAAAAAATAAAGCTCTACTGTGAAAACCACTTTTCTGGCACAGTCTAGCAAGGGTCTAGTTAGAAAACTAGGCAGTGACTGGATGGCTAGGGTCCTAGTAATAAAGTTTGTTGGTGATACTTCATTTCTGCAAAAAAAATTATCTTTTTTTCTATGCTTAGCTAGATGATGGGAGATTTATTAAGGCTCTCTTTTTAGCAAGTTTCAACCCATCGACTCCAAAACATTTTCTGGGTCTAAAGCTTGAGACATTTTAGGTACCCTGGAGCCTGCATGCCTCAATGGTAGGCATCCTTGTCATTTGCTAAGTAAATTCATTAATGTTTCTTGGCAAGAGAATTATATAGTTCATTCGACTCCAACAAATCTATTCATGACTATTAGGATGTACCAAGTGCCTTGATTTCCATTAACATTAAGGGTAGAATATATCGCATTGGTTAACAACTCTCCTCATTGGTTGGTAATCCAATGATTTCTATCTATGTTCGACATCAACAAATTTATTCACATAGGTAGAATTTCACAAAGAGAAGGACGTGAATGAATACCTTGCGATTCTTTACTCTGTGATTATGGATAGTTTTCAGTGGTTGCAACCTTGATTTTGGGTATAGAGCAGTCTATTCTTTTTCTACAGAAATCCAGTAACATTCAGCATAGTGGACAACCTATTAGAAGAAATATTCTCAGTTTTATAATAGCACAATATTTGGAAGAAAAGCAAGAGCACCTTGTCACAAAAACTCCATTCTGTCACAGAAATGACAACATGCAGCAGAAACTCCTGACATCCAAGTATTTATGAAGAACTTGGTACTGTAAGGTAACATTGATCTAAGGTAACGATCCTTTCTTTGAAATATGTTTATTGCATTAAATTTAAGGAAATTTTAGCATGGATTATACCTACATACTTGCTAAGCCCATGCCCTCATATGATTTAGGCCATCCTCTTTCTTATCCTCTTCATCTTACCTTTAGTTGTCATCATGATTTTTCAATTTTACCTTACCTCTATCTGTCATCATTCGATAACCATCCTTATACCTTATAAATGAATCTTCATCTCTATGGCACGAAGTGCCTAGAGATGAAGATCTTGTCTCTTTGAAAATATATCATTATGTTCTCCTATCCATGCAACCCCTAATTCATTCCTTCATACTTTCCTACATAACATTTCATCATTGCACTAACAGTTCAAAATTTTCATAAACGTTTCTATGCGCCATACATTTGAATGATTGTTAAGTATGAGGCTTATGAATTACCATTATACCCATAGCATTAGAAACCTCGAGAACTCTGTTGAACACTTGTTTTATGCATGTTCAATAATCCTTACCATTTTCCTAGTTTCTGTTTCATCTTCTATTTTCCGTCCAAGTTATAACCTGAGAGAAAATTATGGGACGGAAGGGAGCTACACGCCATGAGACGAGTTCTGTCTTTGTATTAGAAGGTTTTCCTGAATTCAATGCATGCAAAGAAAGATTTAAAGCGTCTGGTATCAATTTTTCCAAAAATTTTAGGGGCATGATGACAACATTACACTGAAATTCGCCCAGGGATTTGTTGGGAAAGTAAATCACATGGGTGATTTTATCATGGCGGTTTTGAAGAAAATAGTTTCCCATGCCACTGGTCTGCCTCGTCGAGGGGAGCATCGGTTTAAGAATAAACCCATAGAGCCCACAGTCTGTACTATGTTTTTAAAAGAATAACATCAGTATACAAACGGGAAGAAGGGTTTTCCTCGATATTGGATGCAAGATGAATGGTGTAATGTGCTCTATGTACTACAGAAGTATTTGACTTACGAAGGAAGATATGTCACCACCCTAAATTACCATATTCGCCTACTTGTGCATTTTGAAGCAGAAATGGAAATGAATTTCCCTTATTTCCCATACAAGAGTTTAGCTAAGATGTCGATAAGGGTTCAAAAGCATTCTGGGAACCCTTATAATAGTCTCTATCATCACGGCTTGGTCAAAATTCTCATTGAGGATGAGTTGCATCTCCGAAAGGATAATTGGGAATTTTTTTTGGAAATAATTCGAGGTATTCCTTCATCCGCAAACCCTCATTTTCCACAAAATCACGTTTCTCCTCAGCTTGAAGGTCATGAATTAGAAGTCGTCCCTGACCTAGAGCTAGAACCACCCCTTATTGAACTTTTCCCCTCTGTATTACAAAAACCCAAAAATCAACAACCTCAGTTGAAAATCCCTAATGTTGCAAAATCCCCTATGCAGCGTCGAACCACAAGAGGCATGACAAAATAGTTCGTTAAACCCTCTAATATAGCCCTCAATATACAGTTTATATTTTTGTTGATCTGGAGGAATCCCCTGATTCAGAGCTAGGTCTCCCTGAGAAGAATAATCCAAGTCCACTTCCTCCATCGCCTCCTCATGAATTTGATTTTGTACATGTTGAACCTTCCGATTTCATTCTTCTTGATTTTGGTTCTGAACCCATAGATGAAGATCTTCCCATTCCAAAATATGGCCATGTAGAATATGATCCTAAACTGTTTAACCCTCAACAGTTTGATTATGGGTCTCCTAATGATCATTCACCTACACAAGAACCATGTGATGAACATATACCTGAAGTTTCTGACACTTCAGCCATTTCTTCTGTAATTTCCCAGTTGCAGAAGAAAAATAAGAAGATTAAGAAGCTCAAAGCAGTACTCAGGTCATATGAACAAGCCCATCAAGAAAAAGATCTATTGCTTGCAAAATTTGAGAAATATAATGAGCAATGGAGAGATTATAGTCTTAAGCTCCTGCAGAAGAATGAGAAATTTAGGGGAAAGCATGACAAAGCAGTTGTAGGTATAAAACGCCTTTAGAAATTAGTAAGGAATTGGAGAGTTGAGGCCTGTAGGCACTTGTCCCATATTAGTATGTTGAAAAAAAAATTGAAGGGTCGATCAAATCCAGCTGGTATAAACTTGAACATTGTGATCAATGCAACATAAGCCTTGTCAATGATATTAAAACTCAATTTTGAAATTTTGAAGACTCTATCTGGTTTGTTTGCATCAGACATGCAAACAGATAGGCGTGGGACAGAGATTTTCCAGGAAACAGGACAGTGAAGAATTGGATATCATTGATTTTGTCAGCAAGATTGGAAATCAGTTTTGAAAATTTTTGAGATTTTGGGAAAGACATGTTTGCATGAGGACATGCAAATACTAAGGTGTGGGAGTATGTTGGCTTTCGAAATTGACACTCTTTTGTACCTCTTTACATTCTCCGTATACACCTTTTATCTCTTCATTTGATCCTTTTATCCCACAAATCCCTCTACATTTTCACATATTCACCCAAATATTCAGCAAGTTATTAAGGTATGATAATTCATCAATTTCCTTTGATTTAATGCTTAAATGTCATTTCTTGAAGGATTTGTGACTAATTATATTTATGTAGCATACTTTGATTTCTGCAGCACACGTTGGAATTCAATAGCAGTTAATTATTATGAAGGTTCTCCATACGTGGCCAATTCGTTCAAAAAAACTCAAGTTTATCCATCCTGATTCTCGTTGATGAATCATGTACAATTAATGCAATCTTCATCTCTAGGCACTATGTGCCATAGAGATGAATATTTTCTATTAGATAGGTAACCAAAGCATATGTTGTTAGCCATTAATTAAAGGAATCAAACAGTTGTATTATTAATAGGAGATCGAGTTTGTTACTGCAAAATTGGAATTGGTTATCTTAGCCTTTGAGCTATAAAAGAGCCATGGATCGAAAATGTAATAGAGGATGTATGTGTATGCAGAATACAATGAATAGTCAATAGAAGGATTGCACTTCTTAGATGTTGGTTTCTCCGAATTAAACAGAGTTCAATTCATATAATGTTATTCCTGTTATTTTAAGTGATGATGTACATGTTTCTTTAGACTGTAATCAATTTGTTTTCAACTGTCATTATTTTCTTCATTACAGGATTATGGTTGTAGCTTAGAAGTTAATCTGCAAATCCCATAACGATTTGTGGTCTCGTTGGCAAGGATCCACCAACATAGACCATAAGCCCTTCCTCTGTAACTTTAATTTTTTATAGTTAGATTAACTAATTGTTTTTTGTTTTCATTAGAAATAAGAATTGTGTTTAATCAAATAACTTTAGGACTCAGATTTGTATATGGTTGAAGTTTATATTTACTGTTGTTGGAATAATGTGCATAGTATTGTTATTCTAGAACTGAGCTCGGATGTTAGAATAGATTAATTTAAAGGCATTGTTTTGAATGTTTAGTACTGTAGGTCTGATTTGTTTTGTTGTAGATTTAAATTCTAAGTTTAAAGTCATACATTGATTAGTTAAAACTTGGTTCCCAATGAAATAAACTTGATTATATTTTCTTTTAAATTATAGAATATATAGATTGAATTCATTTTCATTATGGTTTAAGCCTTAAGATTATTCAGTTCTGTCCTTAATAGTAGTTGCATTTATTATACAAATTACATTTATTTTAGTTTAAAATACAAGTTAGTTTGAAATAGTTTTGATCACAGAAGCAGCCCACTTTTAAGATGAATCAGTAAGCTCTATAATAGTATTAAAACTTCTTAAAAATCCATTAATGTAGTAAGAGATTTTGAAGTGTTAAACGATACATCAATTTCATAAGTTTGATTTCTGCAACTTACTATGTTTTCTGTGTCATTTAGTCCTAGTTCACTTTCTCTTACCTATTCGATTTTCTGTGTCGATAAGTAGTTTTCTGTTTATTTAAGTTTCTGAATTATAGTTCTCATTGGTTCATGCTTTGGTAATTAGACTTTTTTTGAAGATATTTTAAAGAGTATTTTCATTTCTGCAATTAGGATAGAATATGAATTCGAATATTTTATAGGTCGTAGATGTGAGAGTATTCTAATTAATATTAGGACTTTACATTTGAATAAGTTTGAGGGTTGATAGATTAGAAATCTTATTTTTAATCATTTTGAATAATCCCTAGATTAGAGTAAGCCTGCTTAGAGTATATTAGATTAGGATAGGCCCTAATCCAGCATATACATTGTTTGCATCTCACAAGCTACCTTCCTGGGTTGACAAATTAAGTGTTGTAAAAGTTTACTTTTGATGGTTAAGTAAAAATTTTCTTCTTTTATGTTTTCCTGCATTTTACTTCTATATACGCCTTGTGTTTTTGCAATGCGTTTGCCTAAGTTCATGGAGGCTAGAATCATGTTACATATTTAGGAGGAAGATGACTTAGTGTTTCTAACCCTTAGAATCCGCCTAAGGGAGGCAGAAGACGTAAACTGGAAAAGGGAAAGTTGAACAGGGCAGAATTGTTGTGTTTTCGCACCCCAGGATCCTCCTACGAAAGGTGGAAAGGGAAGTTGAAAACAAGGCAAAAAGTGTATTTTCCAATTTCTGAAGTCCAAGTTTGGAAAGTAGAAATCAGAAGCGCAGAAAATTTCAAGTAAAAAATATAACTTTCCGATTTCCGAAGTCCGAGGTCGAAAAGCGAAAGTCGGAAGTGCAGGGAAAGGTTAAGGTCATTTGTTGTTTTTCTGATTTCCATGTTCCGCAGCGGAAAGGCGGAAGTCAGAAGGTGGAAAATGGATAAAGGCTTCTTTCATTTGTTGTTTTTTGAGTTTTGAGTTCTGCAGTGGAAGGCAAAAGGAGGAAGTCGGAAGGCGTAAAGCGGATATAGGATTTTGTCATTTGTTATCTTTCCTATTTTCAATTTCTGAGGTAAGAAAGGCGGAAAATGGAAGTGCAGAAGGCGTAAGAGCTGTTGATTGTTTGTGTCGCCCATTATGTTTCCGATTTTCGATTTCTGAGGTCAGAAGGGCACAGAGAGGAAGTGTGGAAGGCGGAAGGCATAAGAGCCGTTGAGTGTTTCTGTTGCCCATTATGTTTCTAATTTATTATTTATGAAGTTGAAAGGGCGCAAAGAGGAAGTGTAGAAGGCAGAAGGCTGACAATTCACTTCATTGAGCCTTTGAGTTTCCGACTCCCAACTTCCAAGATCGGAAAGGCATAAGGGGGAAGGCAGAAGGCGAAGTGTGGAAAGGACAGGTCCAGTGCGGAAATGATCATTTTGGTCGCGGAATGGATATTTCAAGGGAGGAACAACTATTACAGTGGTTTCTAAGCTTGATAATGGAGGTGGAAGTGTGTGTTAACGTCCATTCCCTATGTTTCGAAGGAGAACAAGAGTTTTGAAGTAAAAATTTTAATTTATCCACATTATGGGGTATGGGCACGTTACAAATTTGTATCAGAGCTAATGGTTGCAACATTGAGCCTAGATGGGCCATGTGACAGTAAGTAAATGCTTTTAAATTCTGAAATTGCTATGCAACTAACAAATGATGTTTTTAACACATTTTTCATATTCATAGTGGAGATTGAAAAAGTGGGTTTTGGGCATAGCCATGAGAACCTACAGCATGAATGATGCATAGAATACCTATGAGCACGAGAAAGATGATATGGGATAAAACGTCTAAGTTGTAAATGTTGAGACAAAGTATAATGGGTGAATATTTCAAGATACTCTCCCAGATATTGCAGCCGCCACGAGAATCCTGATTAAAGCTTAGGAAGAGAAAAATCAGCTGATGCATCCATGCTATAGAGTTTGATAGACATCCAAATGTGGATGAGCTCCGGGCGTCGTGTAGTACATCCAGAAGGAAGTAAAAGAAGTGTCAGAATAAGAAAGAGGTCTTCTAGTGGATCATATGACTCTAAAGGATCCACTGGGGATTCAATTTCTTCTTCTCACATGAATAAGAAAAAGAGGCACTACCAGAACAGCTCACGTGATGAGTTTAAGAAGGAAATACCTCCTACCTTTAATGGTGAGGTAAAGAATGATCAAGAATTTGAAGCTTGGCTTCTTGGGATGAGAAAATATTTCCAAGTTCAAGACTACTCTGGAAATATGAAGGCTATGGTATCCATCTTCAATTTGACTGGAAGGGAATCCATATGGTGGGAGCACTTCAGACAAGTGAAGAATATCATTGAAAGGAATATTGTGCGGAAGCAGTTCTAGAATGTTTTCAAGCAGAAGTACCTCTCTGATAGGTACTATGATGATATGATTAAAGAATTCCATGAGCTGAGATTGGGGCAGCAAACCATGGAAGAGTATGCAAATAAGTTCTTGGAATTGTTAAGGTATGTCAGGTATGTCAGGGATAACAAAGTGAAAATTCAGCATTTTCTGAGTGGGCTACCTCAAGCCTACAAATACAGAATTGAGTTTTATGAACCTATAACTCTAGAAGAAGCAATAAGGAAAGCTAAATATTTCTATGGGTAAATCAAAGTCAAACCTTACTACCATAAGGCATGGAGGGACAAAAAGAATAAGAAGTTTAATCAAAGGAAGAAAGGTTTCAAACCTTACTACCATAAGGCATGGAGGGACAAAAAGAATAAGAAGTTTAATCAAAGGAAGAAAGGTTTCAAACCTTCTCACTTCTGAAACCAGCAAAAACAACAATCACAAGTTGTCAACCAGCCAGCTAAAGTGGTGGGGGAAAGCCAAGAAATCCAAAAGAGATCCGAGAACCTATCCAATGTTGGAGATGTGGAGGATCCCATCTGCGTAGGAATTGTCCACTTGAGAATGAGTATATGAGGAAAACTCACAAGATTCAAGAAGCTAAAATAGTGGGTCAAGTAGTAAGGAATGTCCCTAGGATTTATCCAGCACTGGAGGACCTCCATGCAAATCATCAGTCAAATGTGCTTGAAATTGCAGGTAATATTGTTGAGCAATAAGTTTCTATTTTAATTGACCCTAGATCTACTCATAGTTATATTACTACCGGAGTTGTTGAGATTAATGCTATTAAGAATTTAAAGCATAGCAAATCATGGTTAGTTCAGCTAGCCACTAGGACTAAGAGAAAGGTTAGTGAAATGGTAGAGAAATGTCCATTGGTTATGGATGGATTGGTCACTTGTGTAGATATGCATTTTCTACCATTTGGTTCCTATGATATTCTCATTGGAATGGACAAGTTAGAAATCCACAGAGTTAAGCTTGACTGTTATAATAATACTTTTGAATGCATGGATGAAGAAGGAACCAAAAGGGTTGTAAGAGGAATTCCAAAGGTGATCTCTGTTAGGCAGATTTCAGTAATGCAGTTGAATAATTTATGTAGGAAAGGTTTCCAATTGTATGCATCCCATGTGTTGGAGGGAGTAGAGAATGAAACGCCTAGGTTGGAGGAATTTTGTGTGTTGCGGGAATTCAGGGATGTTTTTCCTGATGAAATTCCAGGGCTTCCTCCAAAGAGGGACATTGATTTTACAATTGAACATGTGCCGGGGGAAGCACCAATGTCTAAGACACCCTACAGGATGAGCACACCAGAAATGCTAGAGCTGAAGATGCAGCTGCAAGACTTTTTGAAGAAGAAGTATATCAGGCCAAGTGTGTCTCCTTGGGGAGCACCAATTCTGTTTGTGAAAAAGAAAGATGGTACACTCAGGTTGTGTATTGATTACAGACAACTGAACAAAGTCACTATGAAAAATAAATACCCATTTCCTAGGATTGATGACCTCTTTGATCAAATGAGAGGAGAAAAGGTGTTTTCCATGATTGACTTGAGGTCCGGTTACAATCAGGTAAAAATCAAGGATGAAGATATTCATAAGACAGCTTTTAGAACAAGGTATGGACATTATGAGTTTGTAGTGGTACCATTTGGTCTCACAAATACACCAGCTACATTTTTTGTATCTCATGAATAGTGTCTTCAGCAAGTATTTGGACAAGTTTGTTCTTATTGTCCTTGATGGCATTCTTATTTATTCTAAGAATGAGGAAGAACATGAAGAACATATGAGATTGACTTTGAAATTGCTAAGGGAGCATAAGTTGTATGCAAAGTTGAGCAAATGTGACTTCTATAAAGATAGAATTCATTATTTGGGTCACATTATCTCAGATGAAGGAATATCTTTAGACCCTGAGAAGATTGAGGCCATTATGAATTGGCCTACTCCAAGAAATGTGATAGATGTAAGATATTTTATGGGACTTGCAGGATACTACAGGAGATTCAAAGAAGGATTCTGCAAGGTTACACATCCAATCACTTCTTTTCAAAAGAAGGGAATAAAATTTGAATGGACACCAAGATGTGAGGAAAGCTTCCAGCAGTTGAAACATCTTCTTACGAGTGCACCAATTCTGAAAATTGCAGACCCGGAGAAAGATTTTGTGGTGTGTACGGATGCATGTGGTCAAGGACATGGAGGAGTTCTTATGCAAGACAACCACATGGTATGTTATGAGTCAAGAAAGTTGAAGGATTCTAAAAATATCTATGCCACCCATGATTTAGAAATTTCAGCCATAGTACATGCTCTCAGGATGTGGATGCATTACTTATTTGGCAGAAAGTTTGAGTTAAGGACAGACCACTGTCGTCTGAAATATTTGTTTGAGCAGCCACATCTAAATGCTAGGAAATCTATATGGATGGAGTTTTTATGTGAGTTTGATTTTGAAATCAAACACATAAAAGGAAAATAAAATAAAGTGGGTTGATGCACTCAGCAAGAAGGTGCATGAAATGCATTTCGCATCCCAGTAGTATTTTCCAATCATATTTGAGACAGCAGAATGTTAATCACACTGTTGAAGATGAAATTTATGTGTAGATAAAGGACAAATTGCAGAAGCAAAGTATTGAGAAGAGGTATGAGGGATATAAATTGGAAGAATATGGACTTATTACTTATAAAAATAGAATTTATATTCCAAATGTAGCATATTTGAGGAGAATTGTTATGGATGAGATCCATCAAGCTCCATATTAAAGTCACACAGGATATCAGAAGACAATTTCTACAACCATAAATAAGTATTTTGGGCCAGGAATGAAGAAGGACATTGCTGAGTATATTTCAAAGTCCATGAATGTCAGTAGGTGAAGGTTGAGAATCAACACCTAGGAGGTTTGTTGCAGCCTTTTCCAGTCCTAGAATGGAAATGGGAATTTGTTTCCATGGATTTCATTACAGGATTTCCAATGAATTGGAGACAACATGATTCCATCATGGTTGTAGTGGACAAGCTAACAAAGGCAACACATTTTATACTGGTTAACTTCCAATTTTTGGAAGGGTGTGTTTGCAAATTTGGGTAACAAGTTGAAATTCAACACTACCTACCATCTTCATACTGATGGACAGACATAGAGAATGAATCAAGTGATGGGAGACATGCTTTGCATGTATGTGATGGACAAACCAACCAAGTGGGAAGATTACTTACACTTGGTAGAATTATCCTCTAATAATGGGCAGCAATCATCCTTGGGGGTGAGTCCTTATGAAGCTTTATATGGAAGAAGGTGTAGGCCACCTCCGACTTGGGCTAATCTAGTAAACAGGATTGTGCTTGGTCCATAGTTGCTTAAGGAAATGGAGCAGGAGGTTGTAAATATCAGGTAGAATCTAAAAGCATCCCAGAACAGACGAAAAAGCTATGAAGACAAGCATAGGGTGCACAGAGAGTTAGTGTTGGGGATCGTGTTTACCTCAGAGTGAGGGAAAGGAAGAGTTCCTTGGATCTTGGAAGTTGTGCCAAGTTGTCACCTAGATACTGTGGGTCATTTGAAGTGCTTGAAAGAATAGGTCCATTTGCATATAGACTTGCATTGCCTGCTAGCACTAGAGCTCATAATGTTTTTCATGTTTCTTTGCTTAAGAAATGCGTGCATGACCCTAACCATGTGATTGATTGGGATGTGATCTAGGTGGAACCCGAGTGAGAGTTCCAAACTGAGCCATTATGCATCCTCGATAGGAAGGTCACGGTGCTCCGAAATCGATTCATTGGACAAGTGAAGGTGCAGTGGGAGAACTACTGTCATGTCCCCATCCCTCAACTAGCGAAGAGGACGCGACGAACACCATGTTAACTGGGAAAACCGCCCCATGAGCATAATCAAAGAAATCAATGCTGGAATGTAATCTTACAAGCATACACAGATGCAGAATGAATCAACAATCAACGGAAGCACACACATACATTTCCAGCATGAACATCATAATTCATTACACATTAATATAATTGCAGAGATAGAGAGCAGCGCTTATCTTTGGATGAAGAATCCCGCAACCAGCTACGTCGCTGCAATGTTCCACCCAACCATAGGCCAGCGTACTCATTAATCTCTCAGCAACACTGCCACCCCCGAGTTGGGCATGATTCCTTCAGGATAAGGGTCAATTGCAAGCTTACACACAGCCAAGGGGACACACACAGCCAAACCAATACCGCTGGGTTTATTAGGCCTTCACAGATTGGCCAAGCCAGCACATCCCAAGGGGACAACCACTGCATACCAGCAGCAAAACAACCCTTCACAGTCTTACGAAGATGGAAAAACAACCAGGGAAAGATCCCAAACAAACATTGGGCACAGCTCAAGCCCAGAAGGCAACTCAGTGTTGGTTTTGGCCCTAACGTGGCCAAAACAACTCAGCCGCAATCCAAACTAGGGTACCTCAGCAGCCACAAACACACAATGAAGGATAACAACAAACCACAGTCCCAAAACAGAGAAATTCAGCCAACTGCACTCACAATTCCTCAATGGAACGGCTGGGCAATATCACACAGTCCACAAACAGAGGAGAGAACAACTCCCAGCGTGGACAGAAGAGAACACATCCAACGGATTGGCAATCCCCGGTGATCCAAAACGAAATTGGAACCCACAGCCAACAAAACACATGGGGAAGACACAACCCCAAAACAAAGACAGTGAGCATGGCTCACAACAGGGGAAATCGACCCAGCAACATCCAACAGCAAAATACCCGGGAAACACATACCCGATTTCTGCGTGAGGATTCCAGCCTGCGCGTGAGGGGAAAACAGCCTCACCTCTACGCGCGAATCAACAGGCCATCAGGAGGAAGAACAGACCTCTGCATGAGGAAGACGAGCATACCAACACCGTGAAGGTTAAGACTGGCCGTGAGAGCAACCCAACATCAACCTCTGCGTGAGGGATGAACCGACCTTCCTCTGCACGCGCGGGTGAACAGACCACCACTCCCTGTGAGGAGGGAGAACAGGCAGGCGAGAATGGATTCGTGGGTGGAGTGGGCAAGTGGGTAAGGCTAACAGCCTGCCACAACCACCACCACTTCAGCAATAACTGCCCCAACTACCCAAAACAAGACATTGAAGAGGTTGGTGAAACAAGAAAAGGTGACAAATAACAAAGGTGGTGAAACATGGGTTTTTCCCATAACCAAGGTTTGACATCCCCCACCCCTTATCCGTTGGAACCATGCCCTTTTCATTCAACGTTGCACTGCCGTAGCTTGTCGTGGGTTTATTTTATTTGATGTGCGTATTTACATGATGCCGAATTATAATGTGCCAAATAGCACGAGAAACCATCGACAATTATCCCTATTGCCGAAACATACACAACCAAATCGATGGTGGGGCTTTTGCCTTGAGCTCCTCACCATGATTAATTACAATATATACATCATGCAAATGGGGTCAAAACCGGGGACATTACATTCCCCTCCCCCTTGGAATAACACCGTCCTCAGTGTTCCATTACATATATACAATACATATACAATTGCACATCAAAAATTTCAAAATTGCAGATCTATACCACGTTCAATCATTTACTTGGAACGTTCGAGACCAAGCCTCTCGACTTCCATGGATGTTTCCTGCTGGTTTACAGCTTCCTGCTGATCATGAAGTCTAGGAACTTTTCGGCTATCGCCTTCATCATGTTCCCTCATTGGGCAGTCCCGGCGTAAATGATGTCCTCCGCATCTCCAGCATCTCACTGGCTGCTTCATCTTTACCTGCTCAATTTCCTTTGAGTCTTCATGCCTGTACCATTTCTTATCGGGTCGCTTGGACAATTGTCCCATTTCTGATCCACCTTCCTTTCCTTTGCCAATTGCTCCCAGAAGGATTTTCACCTCCCTTTGCAAACCAATAGAGTCTTGCAAAATCTGGTGGTTCATTTCACTTTGCCTTCTCTGTATTTTGAGCATCTCCCCAAGATTCTCTTGGGTCTTGGCAATCATTTGAAGGAGACTTCCAGCCAAGTCCAACAACTTTTGATCTGCTGCCATAATCACCGCGCACCACCTGATTTCACTTTTATCACCTGTGAAATGCACCATTGAAATTCGATCAAACCAAGCATAGCATAGATATCAAAATCAGTTAGTTAATTACCCAATTGGCATGACAGTTCAAGTTCCATTAAGGAAACTTTCATATTTTTCATGCCTTTCCCCAACAAGCACATGAGCTCCTTCATGTCCACTTCTGGGCAGGGAATTAACTATTCCAGCATTCACAATTTACTTAAGCAAATACACACATTT
>LPNX010078227.1:785836-837068 GCA_001517045.1 Pseudotsuga menziesii | reverse complement strand
GCCATGGTCAAAATTATTCAAATAAAAAAGTGACTAGCCAATATTGGCTAGACAAGCAGATGGATCAACTGATACACTGGAATTAGACTTTGAACAAGTCTGTCAACCGGCGGCTCCTCAGGTAACCCAACTATGGTACAAAAAAGTTGGTAACAGTACCAGTATGAGAGGCACCTCACCTGTCAAGAAGTACAGGTTGTGGTCCGCCTCACTCCGCTGGAATCCCATCTCCCCTCAATAGTTGTCTATCTTCGAGTACCATGCCCGAGGTGCCTGCTTGAGCCCATAAAGAGCTCTCTACAACTTGCATACATGCGTCTCCTTGTTCTCCAAATCAAATCCCTCGGGTTGCTCAATGAATACCTCCTCCTGCATAACTTCATTGAGGAAGGCAGTCTTGACATGCATCTGATGAACTCCCCAACCCATCTCTGCTACTAATGAGATAATGGTCTGAATGGATGAATATCTGGCGACAGGGGCGAAGGTCTCCTCAGTCAATACCTTCCTTCTATGAAAACCCCTTTGCCAGGAAGCGCGCCTTGCATTTCAATACGCTTTTGTCTGCTACATGCTTCACTTTGTAGATCCATCTGGATCCCACCACCATTTTACCCTCTGGCCTCGGCACAACCTCTCATACATGATTCTTCATAATTGAGTCATACTCCTCAACAATGGCCTCCTACCACACGTTATGTTGTGCATCCTCCTCAAAATGGAAGGTTCAGAGTTAATCAATGCCATATAGCTAAGTCTCTCTAGTGGTTTGCTCCGCCTCATGGAGCTCAGTGGAAGAGTCACCTGCCTGGAATCCTAAACTGTGGACCTAAACCACTTAGGCCGTGGCCTAGTGGCTGCCTGCTGCGGCTGTTGGATATCCTCCTACTACTACTGCTCATCCTCTAGGTTAATGACCAAAGGATCCTGTCCACCTGACTCCCTCTGACTACCAGAACCTGTGCTCCCTGTCTTTACCTGTACCTGTACCTTGGGCTCCTCCAACTTGACCCCCGAGTCCTGTGTTGGTTGCTGCTCTACTGGTAAGTCCATAGATCTTCGCAAGGCTCTGTCCTCATCAAATTGAACATCCTTGCTCACAATGATCCTCTTGCGAGCAGGAATATATACTTTGTATGCCTTCGAAGTCTCGTTGTAACCAACAAGTAACCCCTTCTCTCCAAAAGGGTCCAACTTATTCCTAGTGTCAGCATGAATGTGACAGTGGCAGACACTGCCAAATATGCGAAAGTGGCTCACATCTGGTCCACTGCCTGTGAAGACCTCCTCGAGTGTTTTCCTCCCCAAAGTTGTGTGGGGACACATGTTCTGAATGTAAACTGCGGTCCAATATGCCTTGGCCCATAGGAACAATGGCAATCCCTGATCAAATAGCATGGCCTTGGATGATCCTACCATTGTCCTGTTCTTTCTCTCCGCCACTTCATTCTGCTGCGGGGTATGAGGCACAGTGTGCTCATTGATCCCCTCTGATGAACAATACTCCAAGAACTCATTAGAGGTATACTCACCCCCATTGTCCACCCTCAATACCTGAATCTTCCTTCCTGTCTGCTTCTCTACGAGAGTCTTGAACTCCCGAAACTACTCAAAGACCTCTGACTTCGCCTTCAGAAAATAGATCCAAGTCTTCCTGGAATAGTCGTCAATGAAAGTGACGCACGAACTGTAGCCACTGAAAGATTGGACACTCATAGGTCCGCAAACATTCGAACGCACTAAATCTAAGGTCCCCTTAGACTTGTGCTCTCTGTGGGAAAGGCTTCCTAATGTTCTTCCCCAGCGCACAACCCTTGCAGTGGTTATGCTTCTCCTCCTGTACTTGAGGAACTCCAATGACTGCCGGTCTCAAATGCCTCAGGGCTCCATGGTGTAAGTGTGCCATCCTCCTATGCCACAAATCACCCTGACTGTTGTTGTTGCTAACTAGAGCCTTTGCAGACTCAAAGTGTAGTTTGTACATCTTCCCGCTCTGGATCCCAATCACTCGATCCAAACTCCTATCTAACTTGGGCCTGATATACACCCTATGATCTATGAACTTCACCTGAAATCCCTTGTCCTCCAAGGTAGAAATGGATATGAGGTTTTTGGTCAACCCCGAAGCATATAATACGTCAGCAAAACTGAGGGGTTTGCCAAACTCCCTCTGAAATGAAACAGTGCCAACTCCCTGCGCCTGATGTTATGCATCATCACCTAGCTCAATGTGGAGATTTAATCCACCCTCCTGCAAGCTCTTGAAGAACCTCTTATGTCTCGTCATATGACAAGATGCTCCACTGTCTACGTACAAAACGCTACTGCCTGTGGTGCTTGTCATGCAAGCTATCAAGCAAAAGTCTTCGTCGAAGTTTTTTGTTGAACTCATCCACCTCTGCAGATCCTACCATCTGGGTATTGTTCTTCTTCTTCCTGTCTGGGCACTGGGAGGCAAAGTGTCCTTGCTTATGGCAGATAAAACACTTGACTTTGGACATGTCAAGGTTCTTCTTACTACACTTCTTTTTCTTTGCCTTACCCTTGCTCTTCCCTACTAGGCGTAGAGCTTCTTCATCCACAATCTGTGGGGCACTGCTGGAGGAACCTGAACCTTGACCCATGTGGGTCTCCTCCTGCACAAAGTCATCCCACAATCTCTACCAATCAGGGAGCTTCTCCATAGCCACAACAACTTTGACAAAGGTGTCCCATGGCTTAGAAAAGTTGTTGAGGGCTATCTGTACTAGCTCCTCATCCTCAGTCTTAGAGCCAATTGCTCCAAGCTCGTCCCTGATCTGTGTGAGCCTTGTGAGGTAGGGCACCACTCCTTCACCCTTCCCCATCCTAGTACTGCGCATCCTTGGTGCTTATGTTTGTAAAACTTCCTTCATTTTCCCTTGCCTTTCTTGGCATGAGTAATGAAGGCTTGATTCTCCTCAACTTGAGGACCATGGAGTCTTTGTCTTGCTGCAATCTTGGTCTCTTCCTAAGTGCAGTCTGCCCATAACCTATCAAATTTGGGCAGCTTGGTTCGACCACTTATGGTTTTGATGAGGGACTCCCAAGATGGTGGAAGACCATTTCGAGTGGTCATGACAAGCTCATTTTCTTCAATATTATCTCCATTGGTCCTTAGCTTGTCCCAAAATTCGGTGATCCTCATGAAATATGAGGCAATTGATTCACACTTAATCATCTTCACATTTGACAGTTGGTTTCTCAAAAATAACTTCTTCAAGGTCTTGAACATCTTCCTAATTGTCTTCTTTTCTGAGACTTACAGAACCAAGTGATCTTTGACTGAGTCCACCAAAATCATTCTTGCTTTTGCATCACCCTTCCTCCACTAGGACTTGTCTTCTTCCGCTTCTGGTTCTGAAACTTTCTCAATGACAAACTTCAAGAAATCATTTTCTTCTAGGATGAGAAGAACCCTAGGCTTCCAGGATATGAAGTGTGTAGCCCCATCAAGACGATCTTCAACCTTCATTCCAATCATCTTGTCTGCAGATCTAAACTAGAAACCCTAGCAGGAGTTAGGTCAAAAATGAATTTTGGAATTTAGTGAAACTTACCTTACAGATAGATGTGCCCTATCAAGGCGAGTTGAGGGAAGATGAGGTCAGGCCAAAACAGTGGTGGGAAGCCTCTGAAACTTGATGCCCTAGTTTCTTCCCGTAGTGTCCCGCAGTCAAAAATTGAAACTTCTCCAAATTTGATTCTGCTTCCACCAAAAGATGCGCCACCCCTAAAGCGAAGTTTCCAGAGCTCTTTTCCAGCTGAAGAGATGAAGAAAGGCCTTGGACGGTCAAACCCTAGCTTCCAACAATGGCCTCTTCTAGAACAACTCTGATACCATGTTAGTTTTTACAAGATTATAGCAGTATAACTTAATTGCAAATAAACAATAGGATCTCTAAAAGAAAGACAAAGAACAAAAGCAAAGAACACAAAAATTTATCATAGAAAACCCAATCGGGAAAAACCCAGCAAACCTTCGTATAGAGATGATAGCTCCTGAGAGCAGAGAGAAGAAAGAGAGAGAAAATGTCTCTCTAAGATGCAACCCCAGAAAGCACTCTTTTATTTTTTATTATTTTCTTGTGTATTCTTTCCCAAGGTTTACATTAATTCTTTCTAGGGTTTACATGAGTAATTACATCAGTATAATCTCTCATAGGAGGTACAAGGAAATACAATACAAGTACAATAAGAATAACTTCTGAAGTTGCATAAATTCTAACAAGCAGGTTTCGCCAGGATATGCATTTCACAAAAAAAATGGTGTAAAAGTGACAAAATAATTTAACCAATGAGCACTATGGAAAAATGAAGTTCAACAAGTTCCCACCGCACGAGGAAGAAGTCCTTTGGCCCTCCGCTTGTCGTTCACATTACTAGCTAATGATTTTGCCACTCTTGCCAACTTCATCGTCCCCTGTACTTCCATGTTTTTAATAATGAAATGCATTAGAAGATAAAATTTGCAGCTCCATTACATTACTTATAAAATGAAAATTTAAAACAATAATGTGTATTTGTGCTATCAAATGGGGTAGAGTGCAGGTAATAACTATGTGCATAGGAATAGATATTATGTAATTTACCATTCCAAGCTGGCCATTGGCCAAGACAACTGTTAATCCCTGTCTAGAGAAATATGTAACCCATGCATTCTTGTCTGCAGTTGAGACCATGTCTGCTCTATTCAAGACTAAAATTTTCTTTTTAGCACCAATCCATGAATCCATCTGTTGAAATTGTAACATATTAGTGTGCATTAATAACATGACCACATCAATGAATGGACCAAACAATAAGATAATATAAATTCCCTAGATGATGAGTTCAAGCCTTGAAACAAAAGGTTGCAATTAGCATTCGTAAGTGTTTACTAGCATAATAATCTTCATCTCAAAGTGGAGCACTTCACCTCTGGATGTCCAGTGGCCATAGGTATCCTTGCATCCCGTACTTCTATAACAACATCCATCAACTTTAGTTGTTGTTTTAGTTCTTTTTCTGCCTTTGCAATATGGCCTGGATACCACTGCCAAGTTAAGATCAAATTAATAAAGTGAACAGCAAGAGATCATCGATCCCACTGAAGGAATCTTATTACTTAAAGACATTAACATCGTGACTTGAACGCATTAACATCATGCATGCTGTTTGAAAATCCTGCTTTAACGATTGCACCTGAACAACCCGTGAAGACCTTAGCCAGCGATTGATATCTAGATCAAAGTCTACATGTACAGTTTCCGGCTTAAGAATGGAATTCCTATTTGAGGAAATATTCAAGTTCCCATCTACCAGCCAGTTTGGAACCCTTCTTCCTTTAGCCTGTCAACCAGAATGAAAGACAATTTTTCAATGCATTTCTCCAGATGTAGAAGAAACAAATGATCCAACCAGTTTAGCACCTAAACTAACATTGAAAATCATAGATCAAAGTATATCAAGCAGAACCTGTCATTAGATATAATATATTATTGCATCAAAATAAACTATTAATTTCGTTACTGAGCTGTTTATTTGAAAACTCCAGAAATTACAGGAGAAATTAAGGATGTCAGGTCGGCAGTTCTAGGGTATATCGAGTAAGGATATGAGGAGCAAGTTCACTCTAGTACAATTCGTAGCGTTTGTCGAAACTTCTAAATCCGTCCTCATCATTATTACCTAATAGTGGCTACCGGATAATATACTATTGCATCAAAAACCAAAACTAGTTCATTAGTGAGGTGTTTACTTGAAATCTCCAAAAATTACATGAGAAATTAAAGATTTCAGGTCGGCAGTTCTCCTGGGGTATAGCATGTAAGAAGGTGAGGAGCAAGTCGACTCTAGTACAATTCTTACTGTTTGTCGAAATTTGTAAATCAATCCTCGTCATTATTACTGGACAGTGGTTACTTAATTGTCCAGCTGTGAGTATAATCTGCCTTTAGGCAGATTGATCCCCCAATGTGGCAGGGAATGGGCTTATTGCTCATTCAGACACTGGTCACTCTTCAAAAAACTGTATTGGAAAAAGCGATGTAAACCTGTATTATCAAACAGAACTGTGTTGAAAAAAACGGTGTAGGCCTTTTCACCCTCTTGTCGAACTAAGACGGATGATATTGAAATGAATGTCTGTCTGGTCCAGAGTGGGAATGACAGTACATACCTCGTTTATTTCCGCGTTTGGTGCCTCAGAAATTGCAGAACAAGCTCTTGGAACGTGAGATGGTTTCGGCCACCTGGTTCTAGTTGTGGCATGGTTGCTACTGCTGCTGCTCCACTTCCAATAATGTTCCTCCATAGGGAAGTAAAAAGAAATTAAAAAAGGAGGTTGCTGGTGCTGATAAGTGGCTATTGGAGAAGAGTTTAGGGGCAATGATGTGCAAATGGGAAGACAACAAGAAGACATTGTAAGCACCGAGTACAACCAAAGATGCAGACTCCGGGAAATTGGGAGTGGGAGTGGAAAGACGAAACAGATTGAATGCCCGAAACCTCGGAACCAATTTAATTACAGTAAAGTTGTTATTGTTATTGTTTTATATACGGTGGCAAAGTCTATCCTTACATAGTCGAAAGAGGAGACTGAGTGGAGGAGGTACAGGGATGGTGAAATGGCTAGGTTTTTTTCTCTATGAAGCTGATGCCACAGGATGGGGAAATGGTTGTATTTTTATTATGAACATATTGTAAGGTTTGATAAGAATATGATTGTTTGTTAATATATATATTTTTATATAGTTAATATGGTGTGGGGCCATGTATAATATAAGAAGAGATTTTTGTGTATTTAAATTTATTATTTATTATTGAGCTTAAAAAATATTTAATATTTTAGATGTTTAAAGATGGAGTTAAAATGGATTTATGTTGATTTATTTTTTATAATTTTATTATTATGATTATTTATTTATTTATTATCTTTATAATATTATATATTTTTAGTTTGGTTTATTACTATGTTATATTACACTTTTTTTTGTTTTTAGATTAGGTGGAACAGTGCTTTGACCCTCTGTAAGTGTAATAAAAAGTTAAATATGTTAAAAAACTAGCATGCTCATGAAATGAGGGAAGAGAACTCTATAAGGAAATATGTGATGAATATGTTGCAAAAGTGTAGAGGGAGAGTTTTTTGTGGATCTCATTGTGACCTAGCATTCATTAATTAATACACGTGTATTCCCAATTACTTGGATGTCATTGCAAGTTGCAGCTCTCATAATGGTTAATGTGGTTTTCATGGATCTTTTTTTCAAAAAGTTATGTACACAATTTTTTGGACTTCAAAACCAACTCTATGTAATTTATTAATATGTTGGATCTATTAGGCTATATGGTTTTTGATCAAATTACATTGCAATTTCGAGTCTAAGAACTCGAGTATATTGGGCACTAGATGTTTTACTACTTGCACAAGTTGTTATATGTCCTTGACCTATAAATCCATTATATTTTATAGATTTTTGAGTTTATGAACTTTGATGGATTGGACTCTTTATGTTTTATAACTTGAACAAATCATGCTTTGGATTTTACCCACAAATTCACTTTATTTTATAAGTGTTGGGGTTTCTAAATTCACGTGGATTGAAATACTTGTGTTTTAAGAACTACAAATATTTTCCCATGAACTTGGCCCTAAATCAAAGCATATTTATATCACTTTATGTTTGGAGGGGATACCAAGGGCTCTAATGGTAGGGGTATAGGGTATTAATGAAGGATGGCATGGCAAGTTCAAATGAAGTGGCATTTGCATTGAACTCGTTATTTTATTGAGTCTAAAAGCATTTTAGGTCTACGAACTTAAGCCTTGTGGACACTTTATATTTTGTAAACTAAAACCCTTTCACATAAACAGCCCCAAATTCATTTTACTATGTAGTCCCTCTAGATATAGGATCCTAAACAAATAGGACTCTTTGTGTTTTAGATCCTGCACAAATACCGCCACAAACTCAACCTCGAATTATAACAACTCTGAGGCCTTGTCAATTCATAGAAAAGACAAAATTTTACATAGCAAGGGTAAGAGGGACACCAAACAAATGATCTAGGTACATTGAAATGTTACATGTGGCAAACTTAGAAAGTGGCACGTGGCTAGCTCACTTTATCAAAATTTTATACCAACTTAGTCCTAGATTTGAGATAGACTTAATCGTCTTCAATAAATATTTATAATATATAAACCATCTTAGAGATTCCATTGGTCAACTTACTAAAAAAGCTCTAAAAATTCCTACTATTGCAGTGATCTTATGCTCAATTAAGTGACAATTTTGTATATCTTTAGTGATGTAACATAAAGATAATGCACACCATATGAATTTTTAACTACTATGAAATGAAAACAACAATACAACAACAAAGAAATGCAATCGAAGACCATGCACATAATATTTACCTTTTTAAAAAAACAAAGTTAATGAAATGAGAGTAAAAGATAATGAGAGTGAAACCCAAGTGATGTAACATAAAGATAATGCACACCATATGAATTTTTAACTACTATGAAATGAAAACAACAATACAATAGCAAAGAAATGCAATCGAAGACCATGCACATAATATTTACCTTATAAAAAAACAAAGTTATTGAAATGAGAGTAAAAGATAATGACAATGAAAGCCAAGTCCTTGAAGAAATAGGTAAAGGGAACCCTTCCCAATAGGCATCATGTTATAATCCCTTGCTAGGGCACTAGTGTGGGTAAAAGCTCTGTCAAAATGAAGGATTGTGAATTTAAACAAAAAATAGTACAAGGAAAAATTTAGAGATCATTAAGCTCATCACAAAGTTATGAGGCACTATGGTGTCCTATAGTCCCGTACATAATGCTCTTACCCCTATACTCTACTAGTTTTTTTCCCCTCGATCATTACTCTATAGTGGAACGTCATATTGCTACAATAGGGGTTGACCCCTTTCTCTCGTTTTGGCTAGGATTTTAACACTCCTATTTGGTCATTTAGGTTAGGAATTTGGGATCTCACAGTACTTCTAGAAGTCTCTAATGAAAATGTTACTATTTTCACATCAGTGAATAATGGTAGGTTAGCATAGCTTCTATATGTTCTTCAAGGGAATGATTCGATAGTTACCTTTCCAAGGGAAAAAATTTAACATGTGATTATATTTGAGGTGAACAACCTATTGTTGGAAAGCTTTAAACCTATAGAATGCATTGATCACTTCCAAGTCAATATTCACCCCAAAATATACTTTTATGGCCTCAGATAGGAGGGTTTAGTTTTAGTTCGTTAGTGTGATTTTCACTATCTAACCAAAGTGCACTGTATAGGTCCCAAATTTCGTCTTCACCATTCCAAATCATCAATAAAGCAATATAACAACTATGTATATTCATTTTTGGATCACCCCTCCCCATTTTAGCAAGATTTAGGTCCCCAAAAGTTCTAGTTATCAAGGAAATGAGAAAACAACTCCTTAGTTTTCTCCATGGAGTACCATTTGGCCATGGTTGGCAGTTGTCCCTTCAATCCACCTTCAATCTCATGTGCCAAAGTTCGTGTGGACTCCTCCTAGTTAGTTTAATATTCTTGTAGTGGATATTTCTCCCCAGCTACATGCAAAAGTACCAACCCTAGATAATGCAGATCATAGGGTAGAGTTCAACAATAATAACAAAAAGCAAAACAATAATAGCAATATTTTTAGGTTTTTCAAATTTATAATACTAACTAATGCAAAATAAAAACAAAAGATAGCTCTTTTTTTTTCCAGGGCCACCGTAGTCATCCTCGGAAATGATCCCGCAGCTCCACGGTTTGGGTCTCCAGTCTCTTCCACTAATGGTTGTCAAATGGGGAATGGATCCAAACGGGTACAGAGTGATCTCAACGTACACCATGGAGAATGGCGTGGCAAAATATGGGAATGATGGCAGAAAAGTGTATAGTGTGACTAAGAGCAAATGGAAAAAAGTTTTTTGGGGGAGGCCTTCACAATGTATTTATAGGATGGTCCAAGAGTTTCTGACCCATGGTATTTATCTATAGTATTTTGACACATTCTTATTTTTAGGGTTTTTTACCCTTTTTTAGAGAGAGTGGGGATAAATCACAATAAATGTTCATCTTCCCTTCAATTATGGGGAAGGAATTATGATGTTTTGGACCATATTTAGTGGAAATACAATTGTGAAGGTCAAAATGGAGGAAATAATGGTGGGAATATGATGTATGCTTATGGTTTATACCATAGAGAGCTAGGTGAACAATTTTTAGTGTTAACATATTGCCCCCTGATGTGTGAGGGAAGGAGCTCATCGTATGGCCGATAGACATCATAGGATCATGGGAAAATGGTGACAATGGTGGAGAGACTGGAGAGGACCGCGGAGGAGTGGATTTTCCTAGTTCGAACTATGGTGGCTTTTGGTTTGTATTACTTCTAAAAAATGGATGAGGTACATATAATCTCAGACATGTATATGGACAAGGCGGACATACCCATGCTCGTAACAATGTATCAAAAATAAATAATGGGGATCAAAAGGCTCAAAATATGGGAGCCAATCAATACATATACAAATTGTGATACATAATGGTGGCCTCAATGGGAGGCTGAATACAAATGTTGATCTGAAGAACCGATACATAGGAACAATGGCATTCTCATGGAATGCAATACCATCACAACTGATGCTCTGCTCGATCTGGAGGTGTACATATCTGTATGGACTCAATGACTAAGAGTCAGAATCGATGTGGTACAATATGCAACATCAAGTACTGGAGATACACGGAAGCATGACACAGAGAGGCTTCTGAACACTGTCGCCAACGCAGCCCGAAAATAACAAGGGACGTGAAACTGTATGGGTCCCATAGTAGACTCACCAATGTGTTAGAGTCAGGTGACAACCAGAGTCTTCGACCAAATAATGAACGGACCAATACCCTGTACAAATCTCAACGGTGCGATGATGTAGCTGAAGTCGAGCACGTGAGACACAACCAACCCGAAAGGCACTATTGACTCCTTTCAAGTGGTCCAAGGAACTCATCAATGAGGTGGATGAAACTAGGATACATGGACCTCCGGGTCTATCCTCTGGAATAGATGTGTTGACGTCAATAGAGGGAGACCTGCAACTAACAAGGCAATGATGTTTCCTTGATTAGAAGCGCGAGGGGGAGAACCAAATATGTGGAACAATCAGGGGACTGACACACTGAAAGAGGAACAAGGGCAGGGGAGTACCGGGGACTCAAAATTCCTTTGTTCAGAGTAAGACGACAGGGATGACCTGGTAGAAAATGAAACTAACTCGTGGGAAAGGGATCATAGCTGTAAAACTGGGAAGATAACTGCAATGGGAAATATTGGGGGAGTAACTGGAATAGTGATATCCATGGGATCCCAGGGAGAATCATTGCAGAGTACTCTGAACAAAGGTGACCCAATGGTAGAAAGCTGCCATAATGTGAGATCATATGTGATGGCGCCTAGAGACACCATTTGGGCCTTCTTCAAAGTTTAAGGAGCACGAAGAAGGGATATAAGTAAGCTCAATATGATACGATCTTGTGGATTTTTAGTGAGCCGGAGAAGGTAAATGCTCGATGGTGTTTTCATTTTTAGAGAGTTTGAAAATAGGAAGTAGACTCTAGTGTGGTCTCTTTTTCGTATGATAGTCTCCTAAGCCCGAAAAAGGATAAAAGTGTATGAAGGAGAGCTCTCCCAACCATAGGGGAAGACAGACTTCTTTACTGTAGGTAATCCAACCAGGCCGAAAAAGGTTAAACCTATATTGACTGGACTGGCATTCAAATACTTTTACGAGCATGAATGAAACCAAGATTGATCGGCGATCTTTTCTTGATGAGAGGGATGGAAAAGAGCTTAAAGAAAACCCATAATGAGATTTTTCGTAAGTTATGGTCCCAATGTCCCAAAAGCATAAAAGGATACAAAGGGAAACGTTCCTAGCTAGAATGTGATAGGGTGGTCCTTTTCTTTTGATAATCTACATAGTCTAAAAAAGGGATATAAACGAGGCCACATAAATGCCCTTTCAAATACTTTAACGAGCGTGAAAGGAAGCAAGCGTGCTTGATAATCTTTTCATTCTTTTAGGAGTCAGAAAAGAGCTTAATAGAAACTTCGTAATGGTCAGTCAAACAAGGAGGAAGTGTTCGATGTATGGAAAGAGGTTTTGTTGTGAACATGGTTGATAGGAATAACAATGGAACACTTGATGGGGCCTCCTTGCGGGACGATGGATGGCGATAAAATAAGGCCAACTATGCAGTATGGATGGAGCAGAGGGAACATGAACATGAAAGTACGTGCATGGGGTGATTCACGAGATGGCACGCAAATCAAGGTGACTTCCAGGAAATGGCATGAAAAATCATAAGGAGAGCACGAGATGAGGGTCTCTTCAAAATACAAAGGGAGGAAAACCAAACCCGGTGGTGCAAACGACGTGAAAAACAAACGCCAGATGACTATTTGATGCATGAAAGAAAAACTAGACCAAATGGAGGCCTATAAACAGGGGGACCACATGACACTTGTCATTTTCACTGTGCAGTCCTGAGTTGAAGTGGAGGGCCCAATAACACAACTGTTTATTTCTTCCGATTGGACCGATGGTTTTCTAATCTGTGACTTGCAAGTAAGAGCTCTCATCAAACCCATCTTTTCAGTGGATTAATTTTGGGTTTTGCTCACTTTGGGGACCTTGGCAGAGCCTGAAAGGTTCGTGTGGTTGGGTCGCACTTTTTGAGAGAAAAGGAGCGACCTAGGTCGCTCTTATAGGGTAGACAGGTGCGACCCGCCTGTTTAGTGGATAAGAGCAACCCAGTCGCACCTATTCATCCTTTTTTAGCAACTTGGGTTGCACAAAAAGGCAAAACAGGTGCAACCTAGCCCAAAATGAGGGTTTTTTGCATGAATGGGTCTATTAGGGACTGTGTGTATGTGTAGGATGCCTCGAGTCGCATGGCGAGAGCGAGACGTTGGGAACCTCCGAGGAGAGGTAAGTAATGATCTAGAGGTACATGATACACTCGCCAGATGTGGGTTGTGGAAGTTCTTCTAGATCCCGTTGATGCGTTCAACAAAATTGTTGCTGGACAAGCTTGTGAGCTACTAGGACCGGAAGGAGAAGTGCTTCATGATACAGGATGAGTGGTTGGAGATCACCCTACACGATGTTTACTTTTTAACAAGCCTCCTAGTACTGGGCGTGATCGACAACACAACACCGAAGCTCCCAAGGGGGGTGTCGATGGATGACCTCTTCTTTAGGAATTGCTATGCATAGGCATTTGTGCACACGTCATACATAGTGGTGTGCAACATCGAGAATATACAGAATCGAATAGTGGCAGCGATGGTGCTGCACATACTAGGATCGACTGGACCGCACAAGATCTCAGGTGGTCAGCTCCTGATGGTGGAGAGTGTATTAAGGGGCACCTACTATGGGTGGTCCTAGATGTATTTGATTGTGGTTTGGCGTGGGATGAACCATCCTAGCTCGGTGGGAGGGGATTTATGTTTCCCCTAGTTCTTGTGCTCATTTTTTTCTTTGAGTGACTGCCTACTCTACGACCGCATCTGGCGGTGCGTAAGGGGAGACCTCGCGAGCCTCGGATGATGAGGTGGTGAGAGATGATGATACGAGAGGTAGGCAGCTTGGTGGGTCGCTTCTTAATCCTAGATTTGTTTTCACAGTGGTGACAACTACCAGTCCTCATAGTCGATTATCCATATGATGGGATGGATTACCGAGGGGACCTAGAGATGCCTCGACCTCTAGGGAAGGTTTGGGGACCTGATTGTACGTATACATGATGCTTTTGTGGTTGCATTCATATATATTTTACTAGATTAGTAGTAGCTAGATCATGTGTGTGATAGATACAGATGACATACTGTGTACATGTGCAGATGTGGGACCACGCCCTCTAGCAAGATACCAGAGACACAGGGGCAGGGTGGAGGGTTTAGATTCACCCACTCACGGACAAAGGAGACGTCGGAGTGGTACACTGGACTCACTGCGACTAGATGTGGAGCGCTTACTGGAGGGGATCACCAACAATGGGCAACAGTACCTTGACAAGGACTTGATCGTCGGATGCTACAAGGCTCCTCCATAGTGGATCTCCCTTATGAGGAGGATCGCAGTCGTTGCTGAGTATGTCAGAGCATCGACACAGAGTGACATGCCTATGAAGGAGGAGGAGAGCTTTGATGAGGAGGATGACTCAGATGAGGAGACCGAGTCTAAGTAGGATGACTTAGACTAGAAGCTCGTGATGCTTCCCCCAAAGCATTGGTGCATGGGGATTTTTGTATGATTAGTTGAGAAATCCTATGGAGCTTCTCGTCTTGTACTGAACACTATGATATGATATATATATATATATATATATGCACGTGAATGCACCTTTTTGTGTGTTTTTATGAGTCTCTTTTATGATTATGATGATGCCTATATGATGTATATGACATATGTATGCATGACTACATGATGATGCATGATGTGGCTTTATTTCCTATATGTGATGATTGATGTGCCACTCTAGAACGTCATTAGCCATTTGGTCTGCTACACTATTGAGACTTCTGGAAACATGCATGAATGAAATGGATTCAAAATGTCTAACCAAGTGTCTAGTGCGCAGGAACTTATAAAGAGACAAGGATCATGTACCCGGTAGTAGTTATTCAACTGGGAGATAAGCAGCTAGGAGTCTAAGAAGACATAAAGGAGACAAATCCCCAAGTGAAGTGCGGTGTTTAGGAGACCAACAACACAGTCGTACTCAGGCTGATTGTTGGTAGCAATACCAACACACATTCCGTTGATATGAATAAACTCATGTGAAAGGGAATAAATGACCCACGTAGCCGAAGCAAGATTAAGAGACCATCTACTTGCTCCATCAGTGAAACTAATGTAGTGAGGTGAGCTAGGATCCATCTAGAGCAACCAAGGAAACAAACTGTGAGACTCATGGCAAGAACGATGCAAAACAAAAAAGAAAAATTATGACACAAAGGTACTTCATGGTGAGCGACCTCAGGCATAGAACCTCTTGAGGTAGAGCCCATTGCGGGGATTCTTCAAGAGGTGGCCATCAGAGTCAGCAAGGATGTATGCCCCCTTGCCAAGACATCGATGGATAACATATGAGCCCTACCACATGGAATCAAACTTCCCTTTTCCTAACTTATCATTGGCTTGGTCGTAGATGAGGATGAGGTCCCCCTTGCTAAAGGTGTGTGGATAGACGTGGGAGTCAAAATGGGACTTCAACTGATTCTTGGCCACTTCGATCATTTGGAGAGAAACACGATGGTACTCAGTGGTATGTTTAAGCGTAAGTAGGCATTGTTCTAACGAGGAGGTATCAGGTAGAAGTTCAACGACAAGGCGGAGCAACGAAATATGGCTTTTGATGGGAAGAACCGATTTCACACCACATACTAAGTGAAATGGGGTAAAACCGGTGGTGGTTTTTGTCGATGTCCGGTAATCCCAGAGGGTGAAAAATAGCAAGTGGTGCCAATTGGATTTGTGTTTGTCCACCATTCGTTGGAGCATGGTTTTGAGGATATTGTTGATAGCCTCAACTTGGCCATTGCCCTGAGGATAATAAGTGGAGGAATACTGGTGTTCAAACTTTAACATGGTGGAAAGTTCTGTCCAATAATGCCCTCAAAATGAGAATTGTGGTCTGAGACTAATTGTTGGGGGACTCCAAAAGAAGTGATGATGTGATTAAAAAAGAACTAAGTTGCAGTATCAGCCTTACAGTTGAATGTAGGCATGGCCTCGACCGATTTGGTGAATGTAGGCATGGCCTCGGCCATAATGATGTATTTATGGTCATCAGTTGAGGGAGGATTATAGGTCATGAATTCAATCACCCATTTGAAGAAGGGACCGACTGTGATGAGAGGATGTAACAACGCAGGAGGTGTCCTTGATTTTGGGGCAAAGAGCTAGCAATTGCGGCAATGTTTAACTGCATGGATGCAATCGACAAAGATCGTGGGACAGAAATAATTGGCGCGAAGGATCTTTTGGGCCGCATCCAAATGAGAGAGGTGGCCACCACAGGCTCCACTATGATAGTCATTCAGGACTTTTTCATCTTCATCGTGGGTGAGGCAACGACGCAATATGGTGTCGAAACCACAACGGTACAAGACATCACCAATGAGGAGATAGCGAGCAACTTGGTGCCGGATGCGACGACGATCTTCGAGGCTTAAATCGGGAATGAATTTCTGTGTGCGTAAGTATAGGAGAATGCCCCCATACCATGGGTCCTCCATAGAGACGACAAATAAGAATTCGTCGGGAAGATTTATTGTGATAGGTGGTGAAGTAGACAACAGAGGGAAGTCTGTCATTAAGGAAGCTAGCACCAAATATTTGGTGCTTTTTGGGGCAACGAAGTTTAGATCGTACTCTTGGAGAATGACAATCCACTTGACAGCATGACGTTGAATAAAGCGGCTGCTGAAGAGATACCGCATGGGGTTGGAATCGACCACGACTCGAGTGCGGCTCAAGAGGATGTAGTGGCGTAGCTTCTGTACCGAAAAGATGATGGTGAGGGCCATCTTCTCTTTCTGGCAGTAATGTAAAGGAGGTCCAAAAAGCTTCTAACTTACATAATAAATCACGTGCTCTTGGCAAGCATCGTCTTCTTGGACCAAGACTCTAGTGATAGCATTTTCACATGCCGACATGTAGAGGATAAATTCCTTGGTGAAGTCAGGAGAAGACAACAACGAAGCATAAGTCAAAGCTTGTTTCAATGTGTCAAAAGCGCCTTGCGCATACTCATCCCATACAAAAGGAATGTTGGTATGGAGCAAGCGTAAGAACCCATGGAATTTTATCGCATAGTCTGGAATAAAATGACAAAGGAAGTTGGCCTTGCCTTGGAGGCTTTGCAATTGGCATAGAGTACGTGGTGGGGGAAGATTCAGGATGGCTTGAACCTTTAGAGGATCCACCGCAATCCCTTTGTGAGACACGATGAACCCTAGTAAGCGACTAGTTGGGACACAAAACACACACTTGAGGGGGTTCAAGCGGATGTTGTATTTGTGACATCGCATGAAGACTTGTCGTAAGTCATCCAAATGTTGAGAATGCTTCCTAGATCGAGCTGTGAGGTCGTTTAGGTAGACCAATATAATGTGAATGGGGTTGTGGAATCAAAAGGTCATGGCCTGCTGAGAAGTGGCTCCAACATTCTTAAGGATGAATGACATAACACAATACATAAACGTGCCCCAGGGGGTAGTGAAAGCAGTTTTGTACTAATCCTCTTTCCGGATTTGAATTTGGTTATATCCGGAAAAACCATCCATGAAAGAAAAGACTGTGTGGCCGGCATAGGAATCAATGATCCAGTCAATGAACATAGTGGGGAAGTTGTATTTGGGACATGCCAAATTCAAGTCATGAAAGTCAGTACAGACGTGAATGGTACCTTGTTTTTTGTTAATGGGAACATGACTGGAAACCTAAGTGGTATACGCAATGGGATATATGAAACCTGCTTTACGCAGTTTTTCGATATCAACTTTGACGGCGGGAACCTTTGGTGGGTGAATGGTTTGTTGCTTTTGGAGAACAAGCGCAACCTCAATCCATGTGTCAATATGATGTTCGACGATATATGGATTAAGCCCGGACATCTCTGTATATGACCAAGCGAAAATATCACAGAACTCCTGAAAAAGTGCTTTGTATGAAGCGACCTTTTCAGGGGAGCAAGATGCTACGAGTGTAGTATCTTCAACTAACCTGGGTGTGATTGATAGATTGACCTTGATGGTTGGCAAAATGTTAGCCATGTTACCTTCTTCAAAGGCGTCTGGTGCCGGAATGGGGTTCTTAAACCAGTCGACACTTCCACGGATGAAGTCTTTCGCTTTGACAGAGTATTGGTCCGACGATGAAGAAGGATCATTGAGGATGAAATAGGAGCGATGGTGCATATCATCCCAAGGATACTTGAGAGTCAAAAGAGCTTCAAGAACCTCATCGTCATTGCGAAAGCAACGCGCGGATAGATCAAATGGATCTTCCATGACCGCGGGGATGGAAGGACTACTAGAACTGGAGATCATGTAAATGGTGTTATTGGTGTCCGAGGAAGAGGTTGGAGGGTGGATATCCTCAAGTACAATAATTTCAGACTCGTGAGAGTGCTTACGAAGGTCACTAAGGAGCGACCGATACTCAGGCAAGTTTGGGCAATGGTGTGAACAATGACCATATTAGTCACAAATTGCACATGGGTGGTTGGTTCGCAGTGACTTGTTCTTAACTGCAGGTAAAGTTGGAACATTGAAAACTAGTATGTATTCAGTATTTGCTACATTGTGCATGTGGTTGCGAAGGAGAGGCAAATCGAGACAATTATGTGTTGCATGGCCTTGGACATCGCATAAAGCACATGCATGAGAAGGAAGAGGTTATGTCGTCTCTTTGGTCGCCTTGTCCCCAACCTTATTCTTCGAAGGAGGGGCAGGAGTAGAGACAAGAGTAGTCATTAGTCTACTAGGAGGTGGGTGCAACATCGTCTCAATAGGTTAGGCATGAGTAAACACAACCTCGGGAGTTGGGGGCAGGGTAGGTGGATCGAGGTACCACACATGAATACCTAAAGTGAAACCAAGCAAGTTGAGAGTATCCATGACAAGCTTGCTCACAATGTCGGATGGTGGAAAAAGGAAGGGAATTGTGTGGATAGGGAATGAACCCCAATAATTCCCCAAGGACTATGGTTGGGGTTGCAACTGAGGTTGCAAGGAGGTCAGAACGCTACCGGATGTGATAGTGCACAAATCTGATATATCAGTCGACAAAGGAGGAGGTGGTAAGGACAAAAAGGTGTCTGTCGTAGGGGCATTGGAAAACAAGCCTGGGCCAATGACAGACAGGGATGGTATGGACACGCTGTCGATGGTAGTGTCGATAGTAGGAAGGACGTGTTCCAGTGTGGCCGACCCCTTTGGATCATAGTACGTCAGCTCATCGATGGTCACGATCTTCCCATCATGAGGGAACATCAAGAGTCGAAAGACGATAGAGGCAACGACTCGCATTGCATACATATTACTACGCCCGAGGAGGAGGTTGTAATCGAGTTGGGTGTTGACAACCTCAATGTCAATCAAAACCGTTTTGCCAGCTAACTCAACAGGGACATTCATGAGGACACCTTGGGGTTGAGAAAAGTGGCTATCATAGGTGCGAAGGGTGGTGGAAGAAGGTTGGAGGGTTGGGGATCCATGTTTCTGCCATACAAAGGTTGACATAACACAGGTGGATGCCCCCTCATCAATGATGCATCGATGAATAACCAAATTCTGAATCGTGACCGAAACTTGGAAGGCAATGGATGATGGCATCCGGGGTTCTCCTTGGTCTAGGTCGAAGGTGATCAACCTAGAATCAAATGGATTGACAAAACCTAATGCAGAGAACAACACTCCATGTTGCGACGAACAAGTTTTGAGGACTTCTAGAGCAATCATGGTTGTGGGAGATTGGGCCAAATCGTCAACAATATTGTAGTTGAGTGCAACTCTGGCAGTGGTGTTGTTCGTTATGCGACGCAAAGGGAACCGTGGGACTTTGGCAGTCCCATCCGTAGGGGGTCTCGACAGATGCAAATACATATCAGGAGTGGTGGAGGTAGATGTTGTAGATGGGTTAACAGTTTCTGTGGTGGAACCATATTGGTTTCGTCGAGTCTGGAGGTTGACATCAGACGATAATGTCATGAGGTGATGGACACCAAGATCAATGGGTTGAGCCGCAGAAGTGGTGGCGAGAGTTTCTGGGGAAAAGGGTTGGGTTGCAACCATTCTTTGGTGTGGTAGGGGGTTTTGGAGCACCATAGGTGGAGGACTCTATGGTGTTGGGTTTGGCTGAGTCGGAGCAACCGCGTTGGGGTCACGTTGACTATCGTTTTGGAGTAAATGGTGGACATGATTCAAGTGAGGACACTGATGGGTGTAATGGTCGTAAGTGCTGCAAATGGCACATAAATGGTTAGTCTGCAACTGTGGGTTCTTCACAGGTCGAGTGGGACACTGAGCGTTTTGTGCAGGGGGGTAGGCACCATTATTTTTCAGAGGGTTGGCTTGTTGGACACCTCCTTGAGTCTGGTTGTTACCATGATTCCTACCCCTCTTATTCATTCCCTGTCCTTGTTGGTTATTGGGGGCGGGTTGGTTAAGGATGTTCTGTTGTGCGTATACCTGTCCCGTAGGAGCAAGAGGAGTCAAGGTCGGAGCTAATGTAGGTTGCATAGGTGGTGGTTAATAGGTAGGAGCAACTGGTGGGGCTGCAAAGCCTATCATTTTTCCAGTACACGAGTGCACCGAACAAGTCGATTCGTGAACGGGAGGGGCTGGTGTGGGATGCGCATAGGAAGGTGTGGCTTCGGACTGAGCCGTTACATGTGAATAATCAAGGGAATAACCTAGTTGGATAACACTATGGTTGTGACCAGAATGTGGTGGCATCACAGGAGAGGCCAAATAAAAGTGAGGATGAGTGTAATAGAGACGATGACTCCAACAGCAGCATGGGATGCCCTCGACGTATCTCCACATGAGGAGCCAACACATGAAGGATCGGGTATAATGGTATATAAGTAACTCGATTGGGTGTCTATAAGATAGAACTATTGAGCCTTTAGTATGGCTTCCTCCTCGGTTTGTGGGCGCTCAGATGCAACGTCCTTGGCTATGGGGGGGAGTAAGGTTTTGAGGAACCAATCTAGGAAAATCCTATCATCTAACTGGATCTTACACAGGATACGATGATGTCGTCATTCATGGATATGATCCATGATATGGGTAGTTGTGTTTTGTCTATAGGATAATAAGATTTCCACCCCCTTATCATAATAAACAGGTAACTGGAAGTATTGAAGGAACATCCAGGCTAATAAGGAAAAGTCGGGATAGTTGGCATGAGGCAGTTCTATATACCACTTGGCCGCAACACTAGTGAGTGTGCACTGGAATAACCGCAACCAGATCGAATCATCCACTATGTTGTTAGATGAACACCACAAGTGGAATGACATAATGTGGTTTTGGGGGTCTTCTCCCGCCTTACCCTCAAACTTAGGGATGTCCAAGGGATGTTTGGTACGCATAGGAGGCCATAGTGGGTTATGACGAATGGGGTCATTGGTCAACCATCCCAAGCTAGGCAGGTTTAGACTAGACATAAAAGGTAGACTAGAACCGAGAGTGGATCGGGAAGAGCCAACAATGGTGTCGGTGACAGCAGGAATGTAGTTCCCATTTGTAATTGGGGGTGGGTAAGGTTGACTTCTGATAGTAGGAATAATCACTGGTATGGTAGGAATAGTCGGAACGGACGTGGAAGGGCCACTGCCCTTAGGTATAAATGGTGGAATAGTAGGAACCACGGTGGCTGGAATGGGGCCACCACTAATGGGTAGTGGATCAGCAACAGTGTGTGTAGTGGAAAATGACCTACTAGGACCAGGAACTATTGGTCTGACAGAAGGGATACCCATGATGATGGGCGGTACAGATACAATCTCACTACCAACCGTTCCCCTTGGAAGGGGTCAGGATGTGCACCATCCATGGGGCTAGATGGGGTAGTGAACAAGGTAGGTTTGGATTGATAGGAATTTGAATCAGACTCAGAGGCCATGTGTGGCTTCGAAGGTGGTGAACGATGTCAAATATGGATTCGATGGTGGCAGTTAAAAGAACTAAACTGAGGGGTGTGCCCACTAAGGCTATGCGAGTAATGTGGTGGAGCTATGATGACATGATCGAGTGTTGTGTAATGAATGAAAACTCAAGAGTAACAATCGCAGACTAAAAAACCCAACTACAACCGAGTGTGTAGAAGGAGAGTGTATAAATGGCGGCTCACAGGCCAACAACAATCTCTAAAACTGAACTGCAATAGCGAGTTACAACAAGGCGATTCTACAACAAAGTGGTCAGAAAGACAACAAGCAACACTACCTATAAATAAAATGACACACTAATCTATGGGATAAAAGTGCAAGCAAACTCCTAACTATAAGCTGGAATACCCTCACAAATCGTATCCTCAGCAGGGTGATGAAATCCCAGTCAGACAATACGAAATGGAAGAACAATAAGCTAAGAGAATCCCAGTACAGAGAAGGACCTCTATGTAAAATATCCCTAGAAGAATGGAAACTAGGATACCTTATTCATGACACGTCCGATTAGTTTCCTAGAGCTTAAGCCCTTTGGCCCTTAACACCCTACTGGATTGTGCGAGGAGGATTGTGAAGGTTTAGCCTTCCGTACAAGATGGAGTGCGGTATTCCACTTTGAATTTCAGAACTCCTTCATTGCGGCTTACTCCTATAGAGCAGGGGGGCCTCGATAGATTGGCCTTGACTGTGTCAACAATTACAAGAGGATTTTTATCCCCTAATGGACAACAACTATGTCTCAACATGTAAGTGACAAACGGGTGTTTTTTGGATGCCTATCCCCAATGTCCTAACTTAGCTACAATATTATTTTGTCCTCAAATGAGGTTAGAATGTTGGTTGTATTAAGTTATTTTTAAGGCTAGCTTGGGTGTGAGATGTGTGCAAATGGTGTGTATAAGCCCCAACAATCCCACAACGAAGATGCAACGATCTCACTACCGAGATGCATAAAATAAAATGAAGATAAATTGCTTTAAATAACAGTAAATATCATGCAAAATCACAACTAATTCTGCCAGAACATAAAATAAACACAATTAAATGAACGTCTAGGGAACTTACCAAGGTGCAGGAAACACACGGGTGGTCTCGACTACGAATCTTGACTCAAGAGGCTCACAAACAAGGCAAAGAGGACCTCAAAACAAACCAAGGGGATGTAATGGATAAGATATGGATAGAAACAGGTCAGGAAAGGGTCAAACACAAATAAGGGGTCTGGAACAAGGATCTCAAGCACCAAAAAGGACTGAAAAATCGCAGGCTGCACTTGTCGGAAGAACATGCGTAATTGGGGTCGTACAGAATAGGGAAACAATCACGAATAGGGCAGAAAAATAGTTGAAAGACTCAAGTCACACAAAATAGAGGATTAAGCATGACAGGTCGCACAAAATTGAGTCATAGTAGCGACCGGGGTCACTCTGAAAGCTGGGACAAGCGTGATCTAGCTTTCTGGGCTAGGTCGCACTTATCGGGGCAAAAGGCGCGACCTAGTCGCACATATCGGTAAAAAAGGCACGACTGGGTCACAACTTTCGGTCGAACAAGTGTGACTCGATCGAAACTGAATTTAAAAAAAAATGGTTGTCGGCTAGGGCCGGGGGGTAGGCACTGAGGTAATACTAGTTCGGATCTACCTCGAGGAGGTCAGATCAGTGACGGTTGAAGGCACCAAAGGAGAATAAACCAATAGCAAAACTTGCAAAGACAAAGATATGTATGGATCGACTGAGTGGAGTCGCAAAAACTGTGGTGGGGATTTCTCCCAGCTACGTGCAAAAGCACCAACCCTGGATAATGCATATCATAGGGTAGAGTTCAACATTAATAACAAAAAAAACAATAATAACATTATTTTTATGTTTTTTCATATTTATAATACTAACTAATACAAAATAAAAACAAAAGATACATTTTTTCTGAAATGTGGGCCACTGTAGCCGTCCTCTAAAGTGGTCCCACAGCTCCACGGTTTGGGTCTCTAGTATCTTCCACGAATGGTTATCAAATGGGGAATGGATCCAAATGGGTATGGAGTGACCTCAACGTACACCATGGGGAATGGTGTGGCAAAATATGGGAATGATGGCAAAAAAGTGCATAGTGTGATTGAGAACAAATGGAAAAAAGTGTTTTGGGGGAGGCCTTCACAATGTATTTATAGGACGGTCCAAGAGTTTCTGACCCATGGTGTTTTATTTTCCATGGTATTTATCTATGGTATTTTGACCCATTCTCATTTTTAGGGTTTTTACCCTTTTTTGGAGAGAGTGGGGATAAATCACAATAAATGCTCATCTTCCCTTCATTTATGGGGAGGGAATAATAATGTTTTGGACCATATTTAGTGGAAATACAATTGTGAAGGTCAAAATGGAGGAAATAATGGTGGGAATATGATGTATGTTTATGGTTTAGACCATAGAGAACTAGGTGAACAATTTTTAGTGTTAACAATTCTTCTACATCATCATACATTCTCATAATTCTACATGTGCATCTTTGCTCCAAACCCTACCAGGAAGGTAATATTTGGCCCTAGTTCTCCACATTATGCTTGGATGTCTCATAGATTTGCATGTTCTCTAAATTACTACTGAGTAAATACACATATAACGAGGAAAATCGCATCTATAAGCATTGTTTCTTGCCTTCTCCAATGCTTCAATAGGTTATTATCTCAAGGCCTTGATTTTCTTGACTAGACCCTTGAACCTTTCCTTAATTGGGTGCAACCATACTTGGCCTCCTACTTTGAAAGTATTTTCAACCATGTTTTGAACGTGCCTAACCTTATACTATTTAATATATTTAATTGGTTTATCTTGAATATGGAGGTGCATCTACCTAATCCTAGCAACACACTTATCAGATTTCATTACATCACTTGAGGATCCTGCTTGCTCCATTTCAAATTGCCAAATTTTCAAAGTGGGGTTATTGGTGGGAGTGTGAACATTTATGTTATGGGAGTGTTGAATATGAATAATATTCTCACCCTATGTTCTTATATGTTTCTAATTGCATCGTCTCAAAAGCTCAACTAGAGTCATTTTCACCCCTTCCATCTACCCATCCATTTTGGGATGGAACATTGTATATGTCTTCAATTTTGTATCCAAATTCTCCCACAATAAAGTTTAGAATGTACTATTAAATCTAAAACCACTATCAGATATTATGCTCCTTAGTATCCCAAAGTGCACATATGCACTATCAAAGAACAAGCTCGTCGTTAATTGTCCTTTAACAATTTTATTACAATCCATCAAAATGGGCATTTTATTGAACACACAAACTATCACGTGCAGGTATTCATTCCCTCTTCTTGTCCTTAACAAACCTTCAACAAATTTTATGGACATACTTTCCCATGGTCTGGCAGGTACTAGAAGTGGATTGTATCATCTATACTTCTTGGTGTTGGGCACGCAACACACTGTACAACCTATCAGAAACCCACTTAGTTATTCTTTCTTCTTGGACCAATAAGCATACCTTTGCAAGTTGGCCATGATATTTCAAACAACATTGGAGATGCAACCCTTCCTTATCAGCTTTACTCTTTCTTCCCTTGACACTCACAACTTCCCCATCCTATAGAGTAATCCATCCTTGGGATAGTTAACGACCATATTATTTGCAAATGCTAGTTTTTTATAACCCTACAATTGTCGACACGCCCCCTTGAAGTTCTTATCTTTTGCAATATCATTGTATATATGCTTTATGGGTGAATGCCTCCAAGAAATGTGAATTTGAGTTACGATGATTTTAATAACATAACAACCAACTTATTCACAATGCCCTTCTTATATTTGACCATCAGATGAAACTAGTGTAGAAATCCCATCCATTGAAAATGTTTTGCTTAATGGAGCTTACGAGATTTACAAGTATTGTCGAGGTCTCGATATGGATAATTGTCTCCTTTACCAATAAATAGTGCTTCGACTTCTTCGATCCCTTCACCAAGGCATAGATTTCCTTGTCATGGGTAGGATATTTCAATATTGCTCCACAAAATAACTTTGAATGATAGTAAACTAGCCTCCCCCTTGCATTAATATTGCACCCATAGTATCCATATTGACATTTGCTTGGATTATGTGGGTTAATCATTGTTGGGATAAAGTCTTGACTAATATTCTACTTCAATTCTCCAAATGCCTCTTTTTTATTTTTACCCCACTAGAAATTCTAACCACTAGTTGTCGCAACTAAAAATTAGCCTATGAACTTTCTTAGATATCAAGTAATGAGGGTATAATCTTTCTTATATATCAAGTAACGCGGGTATAATCTTTCTTAGATATCAATTAACTCTCGCAAAAATCCTAACTTCGGTGACATTGGTAGGAGTGGGTCACTTGGGATTGTTTATAACCTTATAGGAACAATCTTCAACTCACAGTTCTTTATATCTACTAGCAATTATTATTTTCTCAATGTCTCCAACACTTTCTTCACACCTACAACATGCTCATCCCAAGTAGTACCAAAAATTAATGTCATCTAGATATATCATGACAATGAATCTATTAATAGAAATAACATTTTGTTCATTAGATGTGTAACAATATTTGGTGGATTCCTCAAAACCAAAGGCATTACTAATCACATGTATAGGTATTGTAACATCCCCATACCCCATGATGTGGATTAATTAAAATTTTACTTCAAGAACCCTGGTTCTCCTTCAAAACACAGGGCATTGACATTAACACACACTTCAACCTTCGTTCTCATGCTTAGAAACCACTGTAACAGTCATTCCACCCTTCACAGATCCCTTCTGCGATTAGAAACACCTTTTTCCACACTGGAACTGTCCTTTCCGCCTTCTACCTTCCGCAGGCGGATCTCGGGGTGAGGAAAACACACATTCTGCCTTGTCCAACTATTCCTTTCTAATTTCTGCCCTCTGCTTTCCCCAGGAGGATTCCAAGGGGCAGAAACACTAAGTCAGATGCAATCTAACTCTGTAACAGGCTTCTAGCCTCCATGATCTTAGGCAATTGCAATGCAAAACACAAGGCATGTACAGGAGTAAAATGCAGGCAAACATAACAGAAGTAAACTTCTACTTAACCATCAATAAGCATTCAACACAAACATAACAATTCATAAGAAAATACATTGCAGAAATAACATAACACATAATACTTATCTTGGATGATCAAGATGTCCCGCAACTAGCTATGTCGCTGCAATGTTCCATCCAACCATAGGCCAATGTGTTCATTAATCTCTCAACACCACTGCCACCCCCGAGTTGGGCATGATTTTCACAAGGAACTAGGGAACAACAGACTTACACATAGCAAGAACTCATAACAAACAGTTAAGCCAACATATGGGTTTCACAGGCTACACATCCAAGCCATCTCATAGTTGGGTTTATCAGAGTGTCCAACCAAGCCAACACCAAGTTGGGTTTATCAAGCTGCAGTGTTAGAAGCCAAACACTGCTGGGTTTATCAGGCTTACTCAACCAAGCCAAGAACTATATCAAGGACCATCCAAGCCAACATATGGGTTTATCAGGCATTCAGCCAAGCCATCATTCACAGTTTGGTTTCACAGGCTGTCCAACCAAGGGTTGCACATGTGTCCCAAAGAACAACAAGACACAACCAAGCCAACATATGGGTTTCACAAGCTACTCGTCCAAGCCATCTCATTGCTGGGCTTCACAGACTATTCAACCAAGCCAATTAGTTGGGTTTATCGAGTTGCTTAGGCAGTGGACAAGAAGAACTGCTAAGCTAGTGAGCTCATCCACAGAGCTAAGGACACCTTCACAAGATCTATCTGGCTTGGAATCCACGTTGCCTACACACCCAACATAAGGAAGTGTCCCCTTCTCTGCTCCACAGTCCCTTGGGACACACCTTCCCTTCTAGTGCTCTTCAGGACGTGCAAAGCAGATTCACCAGCCACTATTATCTTATTGTGAGGTTACACACTAGGTCTATCAAGCACATTCTATGTCTCTTGCACTGCTAAGTCTTGCATACAGTTCAGACCTGAACTAGGGTGCACAACACAACAAACCGCTGGGGAAAACAAAGCCACACAAGCTTCCCTCATTAACACAAATGCAATAGGGTTTACTTACATACCACAATGTCACTCAGACAGGCACTACGGAACCACACTTCAGCGACTCAGGGTAGTCAAACAGCAATAATGCCCGTGTGAATGAACGCTCTATGTGAATCATCAAATGCACCAGAATGAACAAGAGTGAATGAATAATCAATGACCATCCCGAACTCCCCAGGAACAACAAAACCTTCTGCGTGTTTGGGTGAAAGGACAGAATGGGCATGCACCACGTGGTTACTTACTGTAGAAGCAAGAACACGGCCTCCCAGACTACAGACTTGCAGGTTTGCTCAGACACACAATCAGACCGCCATGCCTTTCTTTGCCCAAGGAATTAACTGCCTCAGCCAACTTCTAGAAGAAATTGATGATTGAGGACAAAGGACAAAAAGGTAGCTGAGGGTACATGGGTTTCCCCATTGACACCTGGTCACACCCTATTGGCTCAGGGGGTTTGACTAACTCCCCACCCCATCCCTTGTGGAATCATGTCCCATATCTTTCATGTTGCAGTCCTGTAGCTAGTTGTGGTATTTTATTAAATTGTGCATTTACATGATATTCAAAAATATATATTGTTCCTGACTTAACACAATGAACCATAGGCATCAACCTTTATCACCTATGCACAAAACACCAATCAATGGAAGAGCTTTGGCCTTGAGCTCCTTGTCACGATTCCATACAATAATTACATCATGTACAATCAAAATACCACGGGGACAAAACCAGGGTATTACAATCCCCTCCCCCTACAACAACATTGTCCTCAATGCTCACAGATTTGAACAATATTCTACAGTGGCACCACCTCAGTGCTCTGTAAAATTGAACAAAAATGGATGTGCCAATCGCATGACATCCTCCAGCTCCCAAGTAGCCTCCTCAAGATAGTAGTGCTTCCATTGCACCTTTACCTGTCCTATGGCTCGATTTTGGAGCATGGTGACCTCCCTGTCGAGGATGCGCATTGGCTCGGTTTGGAACTCTCCCTCGGGTTCCACCTGAATCACATCCCAATCAATCACATGGTTAGGGTCATGTACATATTTCTTAAGCGAAGAAACATGAAAAACATTACGAGCTCTAGTGCTAGCAGGCAATGAAAGTCTATATGCAACTGGCCCTATTCTTTCAAGCACTTCAAACATCCCACAACATCTAGGTGACAGCTTGGCACAACTTCCAAGCTTTAAGAAACTCTTCCTTGCCCTCACTCTGAGGTAAACATGATCTCCAACATTGAATTCTCTGTCCACCGTATGCTTATCTGCATAGCTCTTTTGTCTGTCTTGGGTTGCTTTCATTTTCTGTTTGATCTTTGCAACCTCATTCTCTATCTCCTTGAGCAATTTTGGACCAAGCACAATCTTGTTCACTGGATTATCCCATGTCACAGGTGTCCTACACCTTCTGCCATACAAATCTTCATATGGATTCATCCCTAAGGATGCTTGATGTCCATTGTTATAGGCAAATTCTACCAAGTATAAATAATCCTCCCACTTGGTTGGTTTTTCCATCACATACATGAGAAGCATGTCTTCAAGCACTTGATTCACTCTCTTCGTCTGACCATCATTCTGAGGATGGTAGGCAGTGCTGAAGTTCATCTTTGTACCTAAATCTGCAAACAAACCCTTCCAAAAGTTGGAAGTGAACTTGGCATCCTTGTCAGAGACTATTGCCTTAGGCAATCCATGCAATCTGAAAATATCCTTCATGAATATTTTTGCAATGTCATCAGTCGTATGTGTGGACTTAACCGGTATAAAATGAGTTGTCTTTGTCAACTTGTCCACCACAACAATGATGGAATCATGTTGTCTCCAGGTCATTAGAAATCATGTAATAAAATCCATGGAAATAACTTCCCATTTTCATTCTGGAACTGGAAAATGCTGCAACAAACATGTTGGGTGTTGATGCTCAACCTTCACCTGCTGACATTTCATGCACCTTGAAATGTACTTAGCAATGTCCTTCTTCATTTCTAGCGAAAAGTATTGCTTTATGGCTATAGCAATTGTCTTCTGATATCCTGGGTGACCAGAATATGGAGTCTGATGGATCTCATCCATAAAATTTCTCCTCAAATCTGCTACATTTGGAATATAAATTCTGTTTTTATAAGTAAGAAGCCCATCTACTTCCAATTTATATCCCTCATACCTCTTCTTAAGACTTTGCTGCCGCAACTTGTCTTTTATCCGTACATACAATTCATCTTCATAAGATTGTCTTAATTAACAATCTACTGCCTCAAATATGATTGGAAAATGCTAAGAGATGCCACATGCATTTCATGCATCATCCACTTTATTTTCTTTTCCTTTAATGTGTTTTATCTCAAAATCAAACTCACACAAGAACTCCATCCATCTAGCTTGCCTAGCATTTAAAGTGGGCTGATCAAACAAATATTCCAGACCACAGTGGTTTGTCCTTAACTCAAATTTTCTTCCCATTATGTAATGCTTCCACATCTTGAGAGAATGTACTATGGATGCAAGTTCTAAGTCATGAGTGGCATAATTCTTCTCATGATCTTTCAACTTTCTGGACTCATAACACACCACGTGGTTGTCTTGCATAAGAACTCCTCCAATTCCTTGACCACATGCATTAGTACACACCACAAAATCTTTTTCTGGGTCTGCAATTTTTTAGAATGGGTTCATTTGTGAGAATATGCTTCAATTGTTGGAAGCTTTCCTCACACCTTGGGGTCCATTCAAACTTTACCCCCTTCTTTTGCAAAGAAGTGATTGAATGTGCAACCTTGGAGAATCCCTCAATGAATCTCCTGTAATATCCTGCAAGTCCCATAAAATATCTTACATCTGTCACATTTCTTGGAGTAGGCCAATTCATAATGGATTAAATCTTCTCAGGGTCTACAGATATGCCTTCATATGATATGATGTGGCCCAAGTAATGAATTCTATATTTATAGAAGTCACATTTTCTCAACTTGGCATACAACTTATGCTCCCTTAGCAATTGCAATGTCAATCTCAGATGTTCTTCGTTCTCTGCTTCATTCTTAGAATAAATAAGAATGTCATCAAGAAAGACAAGAACAAACTTGTCCAAATACTTGCTAGAAACACTATTCATAAGGGACATAAATGTAGCTGGTGCATTTGTGAGACCAAATGGTACCACTACAAACTCATAATGTCCATACCTTGATCTGAAGGTTGAATTATGAATGTCTTCATCCTTGATTCTTACCTAATGGTAACTAGACCTTAAGTCAATCTTGGAGAATACCTTTGCTCCTCTCATTTGATCAAAGAGGTCATCAATTCTAGGCAAAGGGTATTTATTATTCACAATGACCTTGTTCAATTGTCTGTAATCAATACACAACCTGAGTGTACCATATTTCTTTTCACAAACATAACTGGTGCTCCCCAAGGAGACACACTCGGCCTGTTATACTTCTTCTCCAACAACTCTTGCAGCCGCATCTTCAACTCTAGCATTTATGGTGTGCTCATCATGTAAGGTGTTTTGGACACTCGTGTTGCTCCTTGCACAAGTTCAATTGTAAAATCACTATCCCTCTTTGGAGGAAGCGCTGGAATTTCATCAGGAAAAGCATCCCTGAATTCCTGCAACACATGAAAGTACTCCAACCTAGGAGTTTCATTTTCTGCTGCCTCCAACACGGGCTGCATACAAATGGAAACCTTTCCTACATAACTTCTTTAGGTGCATTGCTGAAACTGCCTAATAGAAATCACATTAGGAATGCCTCTTACAACCCTTAAGTTTCCTTCTTCATCTATGCCTCTTACAACCCTTAGGTGACCAATCCATCCATAACCATTGGACACTTTTCTACCACTTCACTAACCTTTCTCTTAGTCCTAGTGGCTAGCTGAACTAGCCATGAGTTGCTATGCTTTAACTTCTTAAAAGCCTAAATCTTAACTACTCTAGGAGTAATGTAACTGTGAGTAGATCCAGGGTCAGTTAAAATAAAAACAGATTGGTCAATAATCTTACCTGCAACCTTAGTCACCGTTGATTGATGATTTGCCTGGCGGTCTTCCAGTGCTGCATAAATCCTAGGGACATTCCTTACAACTTGACCCAGTGTTTCAGATTCTTGAATGTTATGAGCTTGCCTCACAAACCCATCCTCAAGTGGACAATTCCTGCGCATGTGGGGTCCTCCACATTTCCAACATTGGAGAGGTTCCCTGTTCTGTTGTGGATCTCTTGGCTTTTCCCCCATCACTCTGGCTGGATGATTCACAGCTTGGGATGGCTGCCCTTGCTGATTTCTGAAGTGAGAAGGTTTGAAACCTTTCTTTCTCTGATCATACTTTTCATTCTTTTTGTCCTTCCAAACCTTATGGATATTAGGCTTTCCCTTACTTTGCTCATAGAAATAATTAGCTTTCCTTATTGATTCTTCCAGATTTCTAGGTTCATAAAACTCAATCCTGTCTTTGTCGGCTTGAGGTAGCCCACTTAGAAAATGTTGGATTTTCACTTTGTCGTCCCTGGTATACCTGACATACCTTAATAGTTCCAAGAACTTATTTGCATACTCTTCCATGGTCTGCTGTCCCAATTTCAACTCATGGAATTCTTTTATCTTATCATCATAGTACCTATTAGAGAGGTACTTTTGCTTGAAATACTTCTTGAACTGTTTTCACACAATTTTTCTGTCATTAATCTTCTTTACCTGCCGGAGGTGCTCCCACCAAATGGGTGCCCTTCCATTCAGGTTGAAGATGGCTACCCTCGCCTTCATATTTCTTGAATAATCTTGGACTTGGAAATATTTCTTCATCCCAAGAAGCCAAGCTTCAGCTTCTTGACTAGTCCTTATCTCACCATTAAAGGTAAGAGGTATTGCTTTTTTAAACTCATCATGTGAGCTGTTCCTGTAGCGCCTCTTTCTCTTCTCTCTATGAGATGAAGAGATTGAACCTTCAATGGATCCTTCATAGTCAGATGATCCAATAGAAGATCTCTTTCTCCTTCTGGCACTGGTCTTACTACGTTCTGGTTTTTCAGTACGACGCCCAGAGCTCATCTGCCTTTGGATGTCTATTAGACTCTACAGCATGGCTGCATTCAACTGATTCTTCTCCTCCTGAGCTTTAATCAGGATTCTCATGGTGGCTGTAATATCTAGTGGAGTATCTTGAAATATCCTTCCATTAGACTTTGTATCAACATTTCCAACTCGAACATTTCCCCCCATAGCATCTTCCTCATGCTCATAGGGATTCCGTGCTCCATACATGTCATAGGTTCTCATGGCTGAGCCAAAAACCCACACTTTTCAATCTAAGCTATGACTCTGCAAAATGTGTTAACAACATCATTTGTTAGCGGCATAACAATTTCGGAATTAAAAAGCATTTACTTATTGTCACCTGGCCCATGTAGGACCAATGTTGCAACCAACAGCTTTGATACCACAATGCAGTGTACTACAATGTTGGTATCATAGGATATTATTGTCTCTATCATCTACTCATTTTGGCCCATCTAGGCCCAATGTTGCAACCTCGCTCTAATACCACAATGTAACGTCCCCATACCCAATAATGCAGATCAATTAAAATTTTTACTTCAAGTTCGGTATCACACACTTCAACCTTCGTTCTCAGGCTTAGAACCCACTGTAACAGTTGTTTCGAACTTCACAAATCCCTTCTGTGATCGAAAACACATTTTTCCACACTGGACCTGTCCTTTCTGCCTTCTGCCTTCTGCCCTTCCGCCTTCCACCCTCAGAACCTCGAAAGTCAGAAGAACAACTTCTCGACGGAATTAGAACTTAAGTTGTGCCTTAGAAATTTTCTGCATTTTTTCGCTTTCACCTTTCGCAGGCGGATCCCGGGGTGCGAAAAAATCACATTCTGCCTTGTCCAACTGTTCCTTTCTGATTTCTACCCTCCTCTTTCCCCAGGAGGATTCCAAGGGGAGAAAACACTAAGTCAATTGCAATCTGACTCTGTAACAGGCTTCTAGTCTCCATGAAGTTAGGCAATTGCAATGCAAAACACAAGGCATGTACATGAGTAAAATGCAAGCAAACATAACAGAAGTAAACTTCTACTTAACCATCAATAAGAGTTCAACACAAACATAGCAATTCATAAGCAAATACATTGCAAAAATAACATAATAGAGAATACTTATCTTGGATGATCAAGCTATCCCATAACTAGCTATGTAGCTGCAACGTTCCACCCAACCATAGGCCAATGTGTTCATTAATCTCTCAACACCACTGCCACCCCCGATCTGGGCATGATTTCTGCAAGGAACTAGGGAACAACATACTTACACATAGCCAGAACTCATAACACACAGTCAAGCCAATAGTTGGGTTTCATAGGCTACACAACCAAGCCATCTCATAGTTGGGTTTATTAGACTGTCCAACCAAGCCAACATCAAGTTGGGTTTATCGGGTTGTATGCTTACAAGCCAAGCACTGCTAGGTTTATCAGGATTACTCAGCCAAGCCAACATCTATATCAAGGACTAGCCAAGCCAACAGATGGGCTTATCAGGCATTCAACCAAGCCATCATTCACAGTTGGGTTCCACATGTTTTCTAGCCAAGGGTTACACACGTGGCTCAAAGAACAACAAGACACAACCAAGCCAACAGATGGGTTTCACAGGCTACTCGGCTAAGCCATCTCACTGTTAGGTTTCACAGGCTATTCATCCAAGCCAGCTAGTTGGGTTTATCAGGCCACTAAGGCAGTGGACAGGAAGAACTGCTAAGCTAGTGAGCTCATCCACAAAGCTAAGGACACCTTCACAAGATCTATTTGGCCTGGCATTCACATGGCCTACACACCCAACACAAGGAAGCATCCCCTTCTCTACTCCACAGTCCCTCGGGATACACCTTCCCTTCCAGTTCTCTTCAGGATGTGCAGAGTAGATTCACCAACCACTCTTATCTTCTTGTGAGGTTCCACACTAGGTTTATCAAACACATTCTACATCTCTTCCACTCCTAAGTCTTGCATACAGTTCAGACCTGAACCAGGGTGCACAACACATCAAACCACAGGGAAAAACACAGCCACACAAGCTTCCCTCATTAACACATAGACAATAGGGTTTACTTGCATACCACAATGTCACTCAGACATGCACTACAGAACCACACTTCCACGACTCAAGGTATTCAAACAGCAACAACGCCCACGTGAATGAACACTCTGCGTGAATGATCGAATGCACCAGAACAAGCAAGAGTGAATGAATAATCAATGACCATCCCAAACCCCCCAGGAACAACAAAACCTTCTGCATGTCTAGGAGAAAGGACAGATTGGGCACGCACCACGTGGTTGCTTGCTGCAGAATCCAGAACGTGACCTCCCATACTGCAGACCTGTAGGTTTTCTTAGACAAGCAATCAAACTGCCATGCCTTGTTTTGCCCAAGGTATTAACTGCCTCAGCCAACTTCTGGAAGAAATTGATGATTAAGGATAGAGGACAAAAAGGTAGTCGAGGGTACATGGGTTTCCTCATTGACACCTGGTCACACCCTATTGGATCAGGAGGTTTGACTAACTCCCCACCCTATCCTTTATGGAATCATGCCCCATCTCTTTCACGTTGCAGTCCCATAGCTAGTTGTGGTATTTTATTAAATTGTGCATTTACATGATATTCAAAAATATATACTGTGCCCAACTTAGCACAATGAACCATAGGCATCAACCTTGATCACCTATGCACAAAACACAATCAATGGTAGGGCCTTGGCCTTGAGCTCCTTGCCACGATTTCATACAATAATTACATCATGTACAATCAAAATACCATGGGGTCAAAACCGGGTTATTACAGATATTACGTTGTCTTAAATGTGGTATTCCAATTGTCTTCTTGCTTGAGCCAAACTTGATGACATCCATATTTTGGATCAAACTTGGTGCATTGTCTCACATGTTGCAATTGATCCTATGAAAGGGGTATTGGTTCTTAAGGGTGATCTTGTTGAGAGCCCTATAGTCAATGCACAGTTTCCAAGTCATGTTCTTCTTTGGTTCTAGAATAATTGGGGAACTGCATGGTGAGGTATATGTGCTTATGACTCCAACAATTCTTGTCGTTGTTTCTTCACCTCATATGACTCTAATATAGACTCTTTGTATGGTCCAATAGTTTTCAAAGGACAATTTGGCAGTAGTTGTATCTCATGTTCCACTTCCCTCTATGTTGAAATATTGTAACTTCAAAGAATATTCTATATGTATCTTTTGTGGTCCTCGATGGTCCTACCGGGAGAACCACTTGTATTACTTTGTACTCCGATGCTTCTAATCGGAAGAACTAATAAGACTCATGAGGTAGTCCCCTCTAATTGTAAAGGTGGGTCATTAGCACCCCAATGTGGTTACTTGAGCCTACATGATTTAACTCGAGACTACATGTTGGATGAGTTAATTAAAGTGAACAGATGAATATAAATAGAGGTGTAGCGCTCCTCATTTGGAGCAGACACTCTCACTGGTGTAGCGCACTAGTGGAGGAGAGAGAAGTAGCTGGAGAAGGAGGAGGATCAGGCTTTGATCTCCTTGTTGGTTTTATCTTTTACATTTTGGGGCATCTATATTGAGGAAGTTTTTGCTGGGTTTTTCCCTTTAGGGTTTGCCTAGGATAAATCTTTGTGTTCCGTTTGTATGGTTTTGCTTGTCTATCCTTCAGTGATCCTGTTTATATGCTTTTGTTATGAAATTAAAATGAAATACTAATGATCTAGCTTAGCATATGAAAATTTAACATGGTATCAGAGCCACCCTGAAAGAAGACATTGTGCAGCTACAAAAGCTAGGGCTTCTTACTTTTTTATTCTCTCTCCACAATCGATCAACAAAAGAAGGCTAGGCTGACTCTCCATTGAAGGGCGCATCTTTCTGTCGAAGCGAAATTTGATTATGAGCATTTTCAGTTTTCGGTGCGGGAAATTAGGGCTTCTTGCAAAAGAGGAATTTTTGAGTGAGCCTGGAATAGGATTGATCTCCTCATCAAAATCGAAGTTTAGAGACCTGGATCAATATTTTTGGTTTGGTGAAACTCCGGGAAAGTCAAACCCTAGTTTGACCCCGAGCTAGAAAAACCCTAAATACTAAAACTGCTAAGTTTTGGTACATTCGCTATATCCAAAGATTGGCGAAGGTTAAAGAGTTGAAAATTACAGAGGCCGAATATAAAATATTGATGTACACTGTATCCCAAATTCAGGCTCAGATTCGCTATATTCTGGGAGATATGATCCCTCCAAGTTAGGGTTCCAGCCTCTTCCAAAATTCATCCCTAAACATGACACCTAGGTAGAATTGCTATAGATTGGGATACAGAGGTCCAAATGGAATTCCTGAAGATGTTCTAGAAAGGGAACATATAGTACTTTTTGTGGTCTGAATTTCAGACCCAAAAGATGAAACAGTAACACGTGGCAGTCCGTACAACCTCGCCGTTTGAACAGTCTTGTAACAGGTCACCTTGGAAAAAGGATCATAAATCCCAATTGGTGAAACCAATTATGATAAAAACTATTGTTTTGGATCAGGGACATGCGAGGTTAGCTCAGTGAGAAATCTTAGACACCGAGGAGCAGTAATTTTGGATATATCATAGAAACAGTGACAGGTATTTATGTAGAAGAAATTGGAAAACTAGGGCTTCCTGTTCCGGTAGCTTCCCTCCACTGTTTTCAGAAAAGGAGTACATTGGAAAGATCCATTTGAAGAGATATACATTTCTATCCAATCATATCTAGAAGATTCCAATTTTTTAAAATTAGGGTTTCTGTGACAAACCCTAGATCAGCCAGCTCCGGAACCAGAACGGACACCTCCAAACGGTAAGATCTAATCTTTCGCTATTTTCAGTTGAGTTTCTCATTTCAAAGTGATCTATCACATTAGTTTGATGACAAGCTTGGGGAAGTTGACAACTTCCAAGCCTGGAAGTATATGATCTCTCTAAAGAAAATGGATTGGACACCTACATGAGTATAGAGGTTCCAGTTCCAAAGGGAGATAAGGCTAGAAGCCTTACACAAGAAGAACTTGGTTAAGGCCAAGAAGATCATTGCTGATTCAGTCAGGAATCAACTTGTACTACAAGTGTCTTCCTTAAAGACACCAAAGATGTTTGATTCCTTGACCAATCTATTTGAAGGGAAGAACAGAAATCAGAATATGACCTTAAGAAACCAATTGAAGAATGTGAAGATCCAGAATACAGAGACCATGCAGTCATACTTTACAAGGGTCTCTCAAATCAAAGAACAACTTGTAGCGGTAAAAGAAGAAGTGAAGAATGCAGTAGTGGTAATGTCCACCTTGAATGGCCTCCTAGGATCATGGGATTCATTCATTCGAGGAATGTGTGCTAGAAGGAAGTGATTACTTTCAGCAGACTCTGGGAAGAAGAAGAAGCTCGACTCATAAGAAGAGAAGAGAAGATGGGATAAATTGAAGATCAAGCTCTCACTATTCAAAGAATATCCCTCAAGCGATGAGGAATATGAAGAACTCAATTCTTGACGAACCTCTTATCCATCTTATCATTTGGATAAGAAATGATGATGTCATGAATGAAGAAGATGATGAAGTAGAAGGATCAAGAAGGAGTCTACCCACGAAATGAATAAAAGATAAGTATTCAATTGTCATTTCATGATATTGTTTTGTTATACATTTGATTATATTCAGTTGATGTGTTATGCATGATAGTCTGGTTGCATGAATGACATTTATGAGATATGGATAAATGTTGTGTTGGCTAAACAGTTGCATGATGCATAAGAATTTGTCGTTATGCATATGTTTTATGAAATAGTTCTAACCATGCAACTGGTGCATTTGAATTGTAGGAAAGGTCCTGTACAACCGCCTACAAGAAAAGAAGGATGAGACTTGTTCCGAAGAACAAGTGATGACAATTCAATAAACATGAATCTTAAGCTCCTAGGGTCAGAGACATCATGACGAAGGAAAGAGCTTCAGAGAGCAGTAGATCCACCTCGAAGGATGAAGACTACCATGGCTATGAAAGAATCTATGATCAAAGAGTAACAATTGATCATGAAGAATGATGTATTTGATATGGTTTCGAGACATAAAGGGAAGTACGTAGCATCTTCCATATGGATCTACAAGAACAAGTGTACAAATCAAGATTCATGATTTGCCTCAGAAAGAATAGACTATGACATGACATACTCTTTTGACAAGTATATATCAAGCATAGAACCACCTGTATAGAATGAAGAAGGAAGATGATACTCCACTTCAGGGGGAGTGACTACAGAAGATATCTGAGTTCAACATGGTACGACATGATCGGAAACTTCTTGATGGATCAATACTTTACCAAGAGTAAAGTGGGTTCCAACCTTCAAGGTTGAATGCAGAAGACTATAATATGTTGATGACCTGACAAGATGAACTCATGGAAGATGTTATGATGAAAGAATACTAGAATGATGTTTGGGATATAATACTCAAATCAGAAAGCAAGAATGTGGTATCTTCCAAATGGATTTGTAAGATAAAAGATGCTGCTGATAGAAGTAAGGAAATACTTGTGGCTTCTCTCAGAAAGAGGGAATTAATTCTGAAGAGACACTTACTCCAGGAAGCAAGGTATACTTCCTTCAGAACTATCATAGTAGTTTCTTCCATGATGAAGTAAAGACAAGCCTTCCTTAATGGTATGATTGAGGAAGAGTTTTTGAAGTTGAATACAGATGGAATCACGTATGCAAGTTGAAGAAGGCCCTCTATGGCTGAAGCAAGATCCCAGAGCTTGGTATGGAAGAATAGATAGTTTCCTGTCAAACATGGGCTTTACCAAGAGTAAAGCTGTTCCTAACCTTTATCTCAAAGTTGTAGAAGATGAACCCGTCATCATGTTATTATATGTGGATGATCTATTTCTGACAAGGAATGAGAAACAGATTGTAGAATGCAAGAAGAAGTCCGCTAAAGAATTTAGACCTTGGTCTAATACTTTATTTCCTAGGTCTAGAAGTATGAAGGAATCTTTCTCAATTAGGGAAAGTATGTAGTGCAAGTTTTGAAAATTTTTGATATGTTTGAATGAAAATCCATGGCCACAACCATGGATTCCAACCTGAAGTTATTAGCCGATGACTCATCAGAGTTAGTGGATGTGACTCATTGCAGACAGATCATTGGGTCATTGATGTACTTAACAAATACCAGACCAGACATTTGTTTTGCTGTGAACACCTTAAGTCAATATCTAGTTCAACCTAGATGGTTTCACTTTGTAGCTGCAAAACATGTGATGAGATATTTGAAAGGGACTATAGATTTTGGTCTATACTATGATGGTAGCCATGAGTATAGATTGTATGGATATACAGATGCAGATTGGGCTAGAAGTATCTCAGATAGAAAAATCACATCAGGTGGATGTTATAGTTTGGGATCTGCTATGATTTCATGGTTTAGCAGAAAAAAATCCAGTGTTGCTCTAAGCACAGCCAAAGTAGAATACATAGCAGCTTGCTCTGCTAGTTGTGAAGCCATATGGCTTCGGAAGCTGATGTCAAGAATATTCAACCTAGAGTTGGATACTACTGTGATTCTATGTGACAATCAAAGTTGTATAAAGATGACGGAGAACCCAGTATTCCATGACAGATCGAAGCACATAGAAATCAGGTATTTCTACATTCGAGATATGATGCAGAAGGGAGCCATAAAGCTCCAGTATGTGAGTACTGATGAACAAGTTGCTGATGTGTTGACAAAGCCTCTATCTTGAGTAAAGTTCGAACACTTTCGAGACAAGCTTGGTGTGGTTCGGAAAGACCTTCCCCGAAAGGGGGAGTAGTGATGTTGTAGTGGGATTGTATCATCCCTGGGCACTTGCCCTAAAGTGATCTGGGGACTTCGGTCCTTGAGAATGTAGTAGGATTGTATCATCCTTGAACATCGATTCAGAATGGATCCGGTGACTTCGGTCATCGAGATGGTAGGATTGTATCATCCTTGAACCTCGGTTTAGAATGGATCCAGTGACTTCAGTCATCGAGATGGTAGGATTGTATCATCGTTGAACCTCGATTCAGAATGGATCCGGTGACTTCGGTCATCGAGATGGTAGGATTGTATCATTCTTGAACCTCGGTTCAGAATGGATCCGGTGACTTTGGTACTCGAGAACGTGGTAGGATTGCATCATCCTAAAACTTAGTTCTAAAGTGATAGGGACTGATTATCCCGTAATCAATCCGATGACTTCGGTTGTCGATAATGTGATGATGATGATGTTTTTGATCGAAAGATCAGAGTGTGATGATGATGATGTTTTGACGATGATGTCTTGATGATGATGTTTTGATGATAATGATGGTTTGATGATGATGATTCTGATCGAAAGATTAGAGTATGATGATGATGATGTTGTTGCTGATCGAAAGGTCAAAATGCTGAAGATATTGTTGCTGAAGATGTTGCTGATCGAAAGGTCAAAGTGCTGAAGATGTCGTTGTTGATTGAAAGATCAAAATGCTGAAGATGTTGCTGATCGAAGTGGTCAAAGTATTAATGTTGATGAAGACTGAAGATTGAAGATGAAGACTACATGATGTTGAAAAGCTTCCAATGATTTATAGATGTGTTACCCTGATGATGTTGATGATGTCCTCTATCTCTCTCCTACTATTGTTGTTGTTGATTTTGTTGTAGAATAACCTTCTCGTTAAGGGGGAGTGTTGAAATATTGTAACTTCAAAGAATTTTCTGTGTATCTTTTTGTGGTCCCCAATGGTCCTATCGGGAGAACCACTTGTATTACTTTGTACCCCGATGCTTCTAATCGGAAGAACTAATAAGAGTCATGAGGTAGTCCCCTCTAATTGTAAAGGTGGGTCATTAGCACCCCAGTGTGGTTACTTGAGCCTACATGTGTAACTCGAGCCTACATGTCGGATGAGTTAATTAAAGTGAACGGATGAATATAAATAGAGGTGTAGCGCTCCTCATTTGGAGCACACACTCTCACTGGTGTAGCGCATTAGTGGAGGAGAGAGAAGTAGCTGGAGAAGGAGGAGGATTAGGCTTTGATCTCCTTGTTGGTTTTATCTTTTACATTTTGGGGCATCTATATTGAGGAAGTTTTTGTTGGGTTTTTCCCTTTAGGGTTTTCCTAGGATAAATATTTGTGTTTCGTTTGTATGGTTGTGCTTGTCTATCTTTTAGTGATCATGTTTATATGCTTTTGTTATGAAATTGAAATGAAATACTAATGATCTAGCTTAGCATATGAAAATTTAACACTCTAAGGTGGCAGACCTTTTGGCTCCTACAAAAATTATGTATACACTTGCATAAGCTATTTTATTTGATGCTTATGTGATTTTGTACATCCTTCTAGGGATTCCTTCAAACTCATTGATTTAGTGTGATTATATTTATATCTCAATAAGAAAAGTACACAATTCTTTCTTAAGTTAATCAATCCCTTAACTTGTTGGGAACTTAATAGAGAGATCCTAGACTTCCCTTTTTACCAAATAAAACCTCACAATGAGACCCTTATGAACTTCCCGACATGTCATGGATGGTACCTAGTGTACCCAGTGTAATACCGTTGTCATTGATTATTGCACTTAACCCAACTAAGACATAAAATAAGGCACACAATGAAGGCAACTAGCCCAAGGGAGACCCAAAGCCCTGCTATATGAATCTCAAAGCACTCATCAAGTTGACCTATACCACCATGATAAACAATAGACTTCCTTTTGTGTGCTTGATGGTAAAATACTTACCATCCTTAATCGAATTAATGGTTTTCCCTTCTCATGAATATGACATCCATCACATGGATGTAAGGAATACCAAACGCTACACCACAAACATCAAGGGGCACTATGTCAACTTCTACTTAGTCCTTTTGTGTGCATGATGATAAAATACTTACCATCCTTAATCGATTTAATGGTTTTCCCTTCTCATGAAGATGGCATCCATCATATGGATGTAAGGAATACCAAACACTACACCATAAACATCAAGGAGCACTATGCCAACTTCTAATTGATCAATCAAATTTGCACTAATGCCAAACCTAAGCTTACACTAATTAGTATCTTTTAAATCTCAACCATCCCAAAGGGTATGGATGAAGTTGATCATGCACGTCTAAGCCAAGCTTTTGTACCAGGTCCTCTATAATGAAGTTGGAACATGAACCAAAATAAAACACATCATCTACCTTGTTCTTGTTGTTTGGATATTGATATGGAACAACTTCATCATTTCATTATCCTCGTTGCGATGTATGATATTCAAGCTCGCCTCCTTTTCTGCCATTGTGCAAATAGTTTTATCATCTAAATACTAGATAGTTTCTATCTTCTTTCTCATTTTTGAACTTGGAAGATTCTTCTTTTACACTGCTCATCTTGCAATTCTTAGGATTTATCTTTAGATGAAGATTCCAAAAATTTTCTTTGTTGTGATTGTTATTATTGCAATAGTCACAATGATTGTTAAATTCAAAAAAATGTGTCTCGTCGTCAATCTTCCTACTTTTAACTTTTTCCTTGTTTTTGCATCTATTCAAAGATCCTTACTAGTAAGATTGCTTTGAGCTACTTGGATTTCCCATTTTTGTTATAAGATTCGTTATATTAGGATTGCACACAAGTTGTATATATGATTGTGGGCTTAAGTAACGTAGCAACCCTCCTTATATCACATTGAGATCATTCTAAGTACTTTATGACCACATACGGGTTCTTGGGAGAGATATTCAATTAAATGGATTACTTGCGTAACATTGTAGTGTACTCTTGTATGCTATGCCCCTGCCATTGTCAATAGTAATTCCACCAATTACTTTGGTCATGTTCATACCTGATAGCTGAAAGTGGGACTTGAGAAGGTTATTGAATACCTCCAACTTAGTTACCAACAAGTCTCCCTTCACCTTAAGGGTATTGGTTTTCCTTTCTCACCAAGTATGTGCATGACCTTCTAGCTTGAGTTTGGAAAACAACATTCTCGACTTTTATCATGCATTATGCATAGTGAAATAGACTTCTAACCATTGCAACCAATGTCTCAACTTAATTGCTTCTACCTCACCTTTGTACAGAGCAATATCAATATTGCTTCTATACTTTATAAGACTACTTATTGGATATTCCTTTCTTAATATTTAGTTCTACCTCCTATTTCCTTAGCTATTCACATTCTTCTGGTTTGTTATGATAGTTAGGATGCTCCAAAAAGGGTTTGATATTTTTTTCTGGAGAATAACCATTAATAAGGTCACAATCAAAATTAACTACTTGAGATCCAAACCTTACAAATATTTAACCCGTATTCATTAGCGATTTTTTCTTTATACTCATCTACCATGTATAAGTCTTGGAGTTTCTTCATTAACCTTGTCATATAATCTCTATATCCATAGGGTGCAACTCTCCCTCCAATTTTAAATCTTCTAAATATTATGCTTAAACCACACAAATGCCCAAAGAGAACCACTTTAATACCAATATGATCTAAAACTACCTTGTATATTCCAATGTTTGCCCTACTAGAGGATATCTATAACTTACTACTACTACATTGAGCCTATGGTTGACTAGTTTATATTGTTAGTGATAAAATAGAAATAAAATGCACACCATATGATTTTTTTAGCTATTGTGAAATGAAAACAAAATTACAATCACATAGACATGTAATAGAACCATGCACACAATATTTACGTTAGAGGACACGAGTGGGTCAAATCTCTAGTGAAATAAAGGATTGCACCTTTCTTCTTAATTAAGTGAAACTAAAAAAAATACAATGGTCATTTAGATTGTTACAAATCTATAAGACATTATGGTTTACTAAATTCCCCTATAAAATGCTCTTTCTACTCTACTCTTCTATATTTATTCTCCTCTTGGTAGCTACTCTATTACAGAACATTAAATCACAATAATAGGATTCAACCCCTTTCCCTCCTTTCAGTTGAGGTTTTAACAACCTTCTGTTGTCATTAGGGTTAGGGTTTAGGAAAAAAATGATGCTTTTATAAGTCCAATGAATTCACATAAATTACCAACTCCACATGGATGAATTGAAATGAGATGGCAAGGATTCCACGTGGAACTACAAGGAATAATGTGATTGTTAGCTTGTTGCGAGCATAACTTCTACATAATACATCATTTGAGGCAAATGATCCACCATTGGAAAGGTCCTATACTTGCAGAATGCAGTGCAAACCTCCAACACAATTGACCCTAGATTTAGAAACCATAAAATTACACTTTCAAGGAAGCATACCATACAATTTTCAATTATAGTTAGTTAGTGAAATTATCAAGATCTAACCCAAAGTGCCTCCCATAGTTCCCACATTTTGTCTTCCACATTATAAAGCATCAATAAAATAACATAGCAACTATATTGATCCATTTTTTTATCAACTTATTGTTTGAGGTATGGGGGCTCTTGGTTCTCCATTTTCTACACTTACCCAACATAGTACCCAAACCTAATGAATTATTTAATTTCCATTTATAAATTTTTGGGTCTAGGCCTATGGGAATAATTTCAAACGTAATTTTTCACACTACGTATAATCTTCTATAGACTCGACACTAAAGAAAGCTAGAATCTCTAAAATATTTAATGTCTCGGTGGAAAGTGGGGCAATTCAAAAGGGTGAACCAAGGAATGCACAAGTATTACAATTTTCATACACACATAAGGCCATGCCACATGGATACATATGAAAGCACAACATCATAGGTGATGCAATCATCAATGACAATGAATAGGGGTTTTGGATGATAAGATCTCTTCACATCACCATGATAATGTCAGTGAAGCACAATTCAACCAAACATGTGGAAGGCTTTGAGAGTGTCGCGTGGCATTGACACAATAGGTAACAAAATTTCATTCAAGCATACTTTATAAAAATGTCAAGTGCATAAACTTTTTTATATCTTAGAATTTATGCTCATTTGACTTGCATAATTTTTGGCATGGATAAGTGGAATCGGTTGAATACAAATCGAGTTTAAGGGTTTAGTAATTTGTAGTTTTCAATAAAAGAAGATGTGACTTTTCATGGCCACATGTTAGAATTTGGAGTCGGCATCGTTGTGGCAACCTTTATTCTTTCCATGTGATCTTTGATTTAATGCCCATTTGTTACCCTAACCACATGTGTCATTGTCTTACTTAGGTGATTTGAATTTTGTTTCAAATTGATGGTCGGGTCCATATTGGTTCTATCCAGGTCCTCATTCCCAAAAGGCTATGCAATGGGATTAATTAAAGTGTTGGATACATCAAGAAAGTTGTGCGCGACCAAAACACAAAGCAATGAATTAGTGTAAGTTTTAGACTTGAGAGAATTATAAAATAAATCTAAATAATGTCATTGGTCGAGAGAGGGTCTTGTGTCGAAAAATAAAATAAAGAACGTATATAGTAAAATAAAGAACCCATAATTTACTTGATCATGTGGAACCATCAGTAGACTATCAAATAGGGCTAACATAATTTGCTAGCTTCCAAACTATTCAACACCACCATATTATTTTCCCAACCATTACTTCTTCCATCTTTGTTGATCCCAACTTATTAGTATATTCTCCAACTCTTTATTCTTAAACCACTTTTTTATATCCTCTTCTTGATCAAATAGCTTTATTGCATTGGATTTAGATCTTTATCAAATAGCTTTATTGCATTGGATTTAGATCTTTATCAAATTGCTTCTACTACTCAACTTTTATCCCTCGGAAATTCAAGTCCTTTGCCATTTCCCATCTCTTGAGACCAAACATTTCTTCCATCAATTGTAGATACATCCTTTAGAGAGAATATTCTCATCAAATGAAGATATCTTAATAACATTTTTGATAATTTGTAAATTCCCTTGCACCCAATCTAGGGGTCTTCCTATATTCTCAATATGCTCTCTCCTACAATGTTTGAAACTACCCATTCACCAATAAGAGGGAATTCCCCAACAAGATCCTACCAAACCATAGAACCCCCTTTATAGGTTTTTCTTTCTTGTTTGAACCAAATTTTCTAGGGTTATCCTTCCCAAATATTTGGATTTATTGACTTTTCCCCAAAGACCTTCATTATAGACTAGCCTCCATAGAATTTTTGTAGTTATTATTAGGCCAAAATAATGGATATTTTTTTAATCCCCATTGTCATGCTTCCTTTAGATTTTATAATTTTGTCCATCTTACTAAAGGTATTCCTTTCTTCTCCCTCTTACATATCAAAAGTAATCTTAAACATTTTTTTTTTAAATTTTATTTTAAGGATACATTTTGGTATGTGAGGAATGGATGTTTAATACACTAAAAGACTCTCAAGAACAACCTTGGCAAGAACTAACTTACGTCCTCTTGAAATCCACCTATTACACCAAATATAAATTCTAGATTTTATTTTCCGTGCATCCTTATCGAACCCTTATATTTCTAATAATCCAACTTTAAATTAAATCCCAAGTACATAATACCTTGTCCAAGTCTACTGAGTTCATAGGAAAAATGTTTGCAATTTGTATTTTTTCTTCCTTAGCCAAAGCATTGAATAACATGGAGGAATTCCTCATATTAATCGCTATACCTGTAGCCTTTCTATAAATTTTTAGAATCTCCTTTATATTTATAGTCTCCCTTAGAGAACCATTTCCAAAAATCAATATATCATCAACAAAAAGCAAATGTGAAATGACCATAGACTCATAAATTTTTATCCCTTTTACCAACCCTCTTCTTCTTGCATCTTACACAACATAATTAAAATTTCACTCACTAGTAAAAAGGGAAAGTGCGATTAAAGGACATCCTTGTATGAGACCCTGAAGCATCAACAAAACTAGAAGGTGAAACATTTATTAGTGTTACAAAAAGAGTTGATGAAAGGCACCCCATATTCCACTCCATAATTTGTAGTTTCATACCTAATTAGAGCAATAACAAGCTAAGGTATTATCAACTCACTTTGTCATATGCTTTTGCAAGTTTCAGCTTGATCACAACAAGAGGGATTTTCTTGACTTTAGTCGAGTGCAAACCTTCCTAGTATAAACACACAACATCATGGATTTGATTATTATATAAGAAATCAAATTGTTCTTTAGAAATTAAATTTGACGAGATCCCTTTTAGTATATTTGCAATAGTTTTAAAAAACAATTTATAGATTAGGTTACATAATGATACATGATTGAATTCATCAATTAAAGGATACTAACAAAAATAAAGGTTGAGTTGATTTCACTTAACACCTTCCTCAAGTATCTAGACTCTTCCCCCATTCTTAGAATATCATCTCCCACTAACTCAAACCTACATGAATAGAATTCAACTATCCACCCATAAGGACTATAATTTTAGATCTTTTGAAAGAAGTTAAAACATATTTTTCCTCTTCCTTTGTCACTTTACTTCTAAGATTGCATTCATATAATTATCAACAAGCCTTGGAAATAATATGATGATTTTCAATGTTTCACCAATTGTAGCTAAATTATGGCCTTTGAATAAGATTTTAAAGTGTTGCTTTCCCACCTTAGCAATTTCCTAGAAATATTTATCCCCAAAATCATCTAAGTTGTTAATCTCCAAAATAGTATTCACGTTACTTCTATGACTTCCAATTGATGATTTTTTTATATGTATTTTGTTCATTTTCAATGAGTTAGATAGCTCTACACTTGAATCTTCAATCCACTTATCCCTTATCTAGTAAATCCTTATTTATCCTTTCCAACTCCTTGAGAGTATTATACTCTCCCTATGTGAAAACCCCTGCTTCATTGCTCCGAGATAAACATTTAATACCATCTTCAACTTATTTCAAGTCAATTTGAATTTTTTTAGCATAAGAGAAATCTAATTCTATTACTTCTCTTTTAAAATTATCTATGAATTTTTTGATACCTAAGTCTTCCATACTTTCATCATACCCGTTCCATTCCTCAAGACCGAGTCTCTTAAATCCTCTTCAACTAACCATGAATTGTTAAACTTGAAAGCTGCAAGAGGTTTCCAACCTTCACTTTACATTTGGAGAAAGATAGGTAAATGGTTTAAAGAGAATCATTGACCCACCGAATATTTTAGCCTAGTGATTATTCCATCAAGTTTTCAACTATGAAAAATATGTCCAAATGCTTTGAAACTCCTCCTCTACCATTTTTCCATTTCTCCAAACTAGTATAATTTTGATAGGTTCCACATCAATTAAATTATGAAATTAAAAGAAACGACATAAAAATTCAACAAGGGGTTCCTTTCTTTCTACCTCCCCCCAAATGTTTCTCATATTTGAGATTTAAATTTAAATCCCCTCCAATTATGATGTTGTCACCATTTAGTAAACCAAAATATCCAAACCCTTCCTAGTAAATTATATCCCCTTTAGGGACATAGAAGTTAATGATTATGTACACCTACCCCAACACTTTAGATTTGACTTCAATTTATCTACGTGCAAGTAAAACATTAGAAGAGATTGCAACAAAGTTATAATTATATCCTATAACCATCCCTCCCTTCAAAATCCACTTAACATAAGTTCCAATCTTTCAAAAAAGATAACAAAATGTCAATATCCTTGGACCAAACACACATAGTCTATTAAAGAAGCAAGACATCTAGTTTTTAAGTTAAACACGTTCTTTTCAAGGGTAGTTATTTTTGTGTACCCTAGACCCTTTGCAATTGAGAGATAGAATGATAATTTAAAAAAAGGCTATTAGCACCAGAAATAACGTTGGATTTTAGTGTAATTTTGTCCATGAGTTGGGCTGAATTGTAGGTGCTAAACCCGATTCTACACTATATGTTCAATTTGCTTTTTTTTTTTGCGTCGAAAATAACATTGGTTTTGTATTTTGTATTAGCCCCTAAAACTGCATCGACTGTGTTAATTGCACCCTAATTAGCACCTAGATTAACGCTAGTTTTAGCTTCCACTTTGTCTTCCAATATTGCTTCGATTTGAACTTCCTAATTAGCATTAGGCGTTGCTTCTCATTTAGCATTGAGTGTTTCTTCCATTATTGCTTCCTTTTGTTCTTCTTGTTTTGCTTTCATTGTTGCTTCCAAATGTGCTTCTTTGTTTACTTCCTAGTTTACGCCAAGTTTTGCTTCCATTATTGCATATTTTGTTGCTTCTAGTTTTACTTCCATTGTTGGATATTTTGTTGCTTCTAGTGTTACTTCCATTATTACTTCTTTGTTTGCTTCCATAATTTATATTTTTTGCTTCCAAAGTAACGGCGGGGTTTCCTTCCAATAATGCTTCTAGGTTGATTATAGTTTTGCTTGTATTGTTGCTTCCTTTTTCGCTTCAAGAAATGCTTCTTCTTTTGCTTCCTAAGTGCCTCTGCGTTTTGATTCTTAATTGGCACCAACTATTGCTTCGATAATTGCTTCCTTGTTAGCTCCATGGTTTGCTTCCTTTTAGTTCCAAGCTTTACTACCTTTTTAGCGCCTGGTTTTGCTTTTTTTAGCTCCAGGGTTTGCTTCCTTTAGTGTTGGGATTTGCTTCTTAATTAGCATCCAGTTTTGCTTCTTGTTAAGCATCCAATTTAGCTTTCTATTTAGAGCCATAAATAGCATTGAGCATGGCTTCCATTTTAATGTCTAGTTTTGCTTCCATTTTCACAACTAATGTTGATTCTTTTATATCTTCCATTTATTAATTTAATATTTTTAATTTCAATTAAATTAGTTAAATATATCATGGCTCTTAAATAACATATATGATTATAGAGTAAATATATTGCATTTCAAATATTTTATAAGATAACAATTAAGGAAATTTTAGGGAAACAACCATCCAAACAAACTACCAAAATTGTTATAATTATTAAATCTCCATCAAAATAAATTCTACAACATCTAGTATATATAAATGAACAAGATAATTCTTATAAGATCATCATCATCATCTATAATTAAGATAAGTGAGTCAAATATACCAATATTAGACAAATTTCATGTCAAATAACGTATATCTATAATAAACAAAAACACATATTACATTTGAAATTTATATCATAACATTTGAGGAGATCTAATATATATATATACACACACACACACACATATATATATGTATATATATGTATATGTATATATATACATATATATATGTATATATATGTATATGTATATATACATATATGTATATATATGTATATGTATATGTACATATATGTACATACATACATACATACATACATACATACATACATAC
>LPNX010078227.1:774006-785221 GCA_001517045.1 Pseudotsuga menziesii | reverse complement strand
ATATATATATATCGCATTTCAAATTTATGTCACACCATTTATGAGGAAATTTAATTGAAATTGACAACAACCATCCTAAGTAGTAAAATCATCATACGTAATAAACATCCATCCAAAAAGCATCGGCCGTTTCCAATATATATAAATTGACAATTCAATATTCATAAGATCATCATCATATATAACTAAAACAAGTGAAAACCAAATATGCCAATAGATCAATAATATGTCCAATTGATACATGCCAAAATGATATAAGTCAACATGGTACTGCAAGTGAAAATGATACATATGATAGTCGACATGAGAAGAGGTATCATAACGATATATCAACAATGATCCATTATAGAGTCTATATGATGAATGTCACTGGCTACTACCAACAACTGGCTCATCATTATCACCAATATCATGATCATCATCGTCGTCATCCACCTCGATGTCCTCTCCATCTACCTCATCATCACCATCTACCATAATTGAACCAGACTCAATATAATCTGGATTAATATCATGATCAATCAGATCTTCTAAAAGACCCATGTTCTGCAAAAAAAAACATTCAAAATGATAAGTTAGTATTTATTTAATGCAATAATTCATATTTATGTTATATTGCTAATATTACAACATATGAAATGGAACCATAATCATATTACATCATATCAAAGTGCACAAACCATAGTAAAATTTCAAATAAGTTATAACTAAGACCTCATTCCAATATGTAAAACATGCAACAATTTTAATAAATGTTAGTAAAGATCATAAAAAATATGTTATACGATTTTATTATCAACTGCAAATTCTTATTACATAACATTAAGTGCCAACCCTCTCCTGTCAATATATAAAAGTATTTTGTTTGTCAACATTAGCTTTGCAATATATGTAAGTCTACAATCAAACAAAATCATACAACATGCCATAATTCAATTGACAAGATGCCATAATTCAGTTGTCTCTTCCAAGGAATACTCCACAACTGCTAGACTCCCTTACTAAGTGATACTAGTTCATTAAAATATGATATACTTGGTACTATTTTGAGGACAATTCTCATTTTCCACAAATAATGTTTTTGGTTTTAACAATTCTTATGTTCTTTAATTGTTATTTATATTTTATCTCATTTATAACTAGAACATAGCGAGATTTAGGTCACTTCCATTCATTGAAGTGGTTATACTATATAAGAATATGATCCCATGCACACTTTCCTCTTTGTGTATGATATTTGTGTCTTTTTTTAGAAACACCCTAACCTATGTTACAATGTTGAGCATTGGTTTGGTCCTCCTATACTAGGTTTCAATTACCTGGAAATGGTCCCATTATAACAACTCCAGAAGTAGGTTTTTGTCGAGTGAGGGCCAACGTCAATTTTTCACAAGGGGGTCTATATGGTATCGAAATATTTCGGGTGACCATGGCTAGTGTGACCTCATCCACAATGGCCAAGCACATCTATGGAAGCTGATAGAACCAAGTTATGCTTCCTGGTTCAAATTTCAAGCCCCTGGAGCAAATTCACAAGTTGGCCTTGAATGGCTCGACGCGACCACTTGCAACTGGACATACAAGAAAAAATATTACTCGAATTATGAAATCATTGATTATAATGGATTTAGGATGCCTGGTTTCACTAAGAGGAACTCTTATACCATAATTGAATTGCCCGAAAACGGTCCTATTATACCATCTTCGGAAGTAGGGTTTTTCTCAGTGGGGGCCAATGCCAATTTTGCACAAGGGAGTATATTTTGAACCAAAATATCCCAGGAGACTGTGGCAAGAGAAAACTCATCCACAATGGAAAACACATATGTGACAGTTGATGGAACCCGGTTACGTTACTTGGTTCGAATTTTGTGCCCTAGTGCAAATTCACCAGTTGGCTCTAAATGGCCCGAGGTGGCCATACAAAAAACCCGTAACTAGTATTATGAAACTGTCAATTCTGATCGATTCTGGATTGTCAATTTCACCCAAGGGAACCCCTATACCCTGATTCAATTTCCCGGAAATGGTCCTATTATACCATCTCAAGAAGTAGGGTTTTTCTCAATGAGGTCCAATGCCAATTTTGCACAAGGGTGTAGATTTTGAATTGAAATATTCTCGGCGAACGTGGAAAGAGTGACCTCATCCACAATGGAAAAACACATCTATGGCAGCTGCCGAAACTCAATTATACTTCCCAATCTGGATTTTGTTCCCCTGAAGAAAATTTACAAGTTGGACCTGAATGGCCCCAGGTGTCCACTTGCAACTGGCCATACAACAAAATTGTAACTCAGATTGTGAAACTGTTGATTCCGATGGAGTTAGGATGCTAAGTTTCACCCAAGGGAACCCCTAAACCATTATTCAATTTCTCGATAACGGTCCTATTATACCATGTTTAGAAGTAGGGTTTTTGCTCAGTGAGGGCCAACATCAATTTTACACAAGGTGGTCTATTTTGAATCAAAATATATCGGAAGAACGTGGCTAGAATGACCTCATCCACAATTTTCAAATACATATGTGGAAGCTGATGGAACCCAATTAGGTTGCATGGTTTTGACTTTCTGCCCCCAGAGCAAATTCACAAGTTGGCCCTCAATTGCTTTTAGAAGAGAGATGAAACCCTTCATAACTTTATACTCAAGGCTCAAATTGACAAACTGTCAAATACATGGGGATTATGACATCTAATTACCTCTAGGTACACCCCTCTCTAGTGACTTCATGTTAGGATTATAATCTCCACTTGTCCAAATTGGTCTATTAGATTATATTTTCCTAACTTATGAGTCATTTAGTTATTATTGGGTCCACTAGTACCATTGGGTCCACTTGGGCTAATGGGGCCACCTATACCAGTCACTAGAGTGTGGGGAACACATATAGAGGTTAACTGCAACTAACTGCAACTTCATTCATCGGTTTATGTGCCTCCTAGACCAATCCCTACAATTTAGGAGCCACTGGGAGTGCTGACACCAACCTCATTTAGTTGTTGGTAGTTGGTAACTAGTCAAGCTAAGATATGCTCCGGTTACATTCAGTTAGATGTCCTCCAGTTCAGTTAGCACTAGTATTGCATGGCTGCATGTGGGAAGGCGCCGGTTCTCACCTACTTCTCACCTACCACATCAATTCAACTAGTTTAACTGATTATAATTGATGGAGAGACTGAAATAGACATCTGGAGTTAGCCTAGTAAAATCCGATAGTGATTGAGACACTTCTAGTTAGCCAGTCAGTCATGTTGAGTTGGTAGATTCGAATCTTATCCACATGATTTGAATTCTCCTTTATGTAACACCATTGTATACTGCTGGGATTAATGAAGTTTATACTGTAATTATATTGAGCAATACTTTTCTGTTTCCTGTAAAATTTGTTTTGTTTAGTGGGTATTATTCATTCCTTTTTCACTGCATAATAATTAAAATCTAATGGCACTAATTGCCTGAAGATCAATGGCACGTTAATTCTAATATGGTATCAAATACTCCTCAAGAAAGCTTCAATTCTATCTACTCTCCATTGTACACTAGAAGTAGTTGGGTTTCCACTGAACTCCCGCAAAGAGTGACTTTCTAACTCTGGATTCATTCAGAGTGGCGGTGCAGGCGTGACAAACCCTGAAAAAGTGTACATGTCGAGAGGGAAGGCTTGATTCTGACATAGTGTGAATTGTTTTTGGTTTTGTAGTAATATTTTGTAGGTACAACTTCATATGGATTCGAGATTATCAGTTCCTCTTCTTACTCCATTCACAAGATATTCAGAATGGAAGTTGAAGATGATTTCATCTTTAAAGAGACACGATCTCTATGAGGTATCTATTGGGCTTGGTAAATAGTTTTATTAATATGAGAATGAATGGCTAAATGATGGTGATATAGCTTTTGGAACAATATGTACGACTCTTCCTCCAAACTTGCGCTACCTTATTGATTCTGTTGAATACCCAAAGGATCTCTGGATAGAATTGGATAGAACCTTTGGCAAGAAAAATGAGGATCATTACAACAATTTGGAGAGAACACTCATCACCACAAGAGTTATTTAATCAAAAGTATTGGCCTCTATTCTCTCTGATGAAGTTGTTCAAGATGAAGAAGAAGCATAGTCTTCCACACCGTCGATTCGAATTGAAGAAAGTATCCTTGGAGTGACTCCTTCTCCTGCTGCTCCAGAAGTTTATGATATCTTTGATATCTCATATTCTCATATGGCTGATCCAGAAGAAGACATTTGAATCTCTGTTATTGAAGAAAAACTCTCCTTCCATTCTGTGCAAACGTTCTCCAGTGATTCTTCTATATTAAATTATGTGCATAGTTTACCAGTGTTTGCTTCAGAAAATAAAGAGGAATTTGACATTTCTCTCTCTAATGTTGCTCCTGGTGTGTAGAAAAGTAATACTTTAATTTTTTGAAAATAATATCAGATTGCAGGAGTGATCCATTTACTCTCATTGATCTAGAGCTTCCAGCAAATTCCTACATGATTGCATGCACCAATACTCAGAGTTTTGAAGAAGGAGAAAATTGTGCATCTACCATCTCGGTGGAGAACTTGGATTTGTTACAAACTCTTAGATATGATATGAAATTATTTGGATATGTTATGATCTTATTTGGTTCAAGTTTTAAGGTTCAAGATCCTATAGTAATACTTGTAGTTGTTCTCATCAATTTTGGTGTGAAAACTCAAGTGCCAAAAGTCTCTTTCAAAATTGTTGATGGTGATTTGAGGTCAGTTTTCTCTCATGCATTTGATGATATTATATTTGTGAATATTTGGATATTTTGGAAGAAATATCAGGCTTTAGGAGTGATCCATTCACTCTCTTTGATCTCGCTCTTCCAACAAATTCCTACATGATTGCATGCACCAATATTCATAATTTTGTTGAAAAAGGAGAAGACTGTTCATCTACCATTTCAGTGGGGCACTTGGATTTTTTCCACACTCTTGGATCTGATATGAAATTATTTGGATCTGATATGATCTTATTTGGTTCAAGTTTTAAGTTTCAAGAGCCTCCAGTCATGCTTGTAGCTGTTCTCATCAATTTTGGTGTGAAAAATCAAGCACCGCAATTCTCCTTCGAAATTGTTGCTGGTGATTTGATGTTAGTATTCTTTTATGATTTTGCTGATATTATGTTTTATGGATATTTGGATATTTTGGAAATATATCATATTTTAGGAGTGATCCATTCACTCTCATTGATCTTGAGCTTCCAGGAAATTCCTACATGATTGAATGCACCAATACTCAGAGTTTTGAAGAAGGAGAAAATTGTGCATCTACCATCTCAGTGAAGCACTTGGATTTTATCCACACTCTTGGATCTGATATGAAATTATTTGGATCTTATATGATATTATTTGGTTCAGGTTTTAGGTTTCAAGAGCTTTCAATAATGCTTGTAGCCGTTCTCATCAATTTTGGTGTGAAGAATCAAGTACCACAAATCTTTTTCAAACTTGCTTTTGGGGATTTGATGTTAGTTTCCTCTTATGAGCTTGCTAAAATTATATTTTGTGAATCATTGGTTATTTATGAAGCTATATTAGATTATGGATCTCAAGCATTAACAAAGTTTTTTTCACAATTTTTTTTTTCAAAACTTGTATTTTCCTGTTCCTGCTTATTTTGAGGGGGAGTTTTTCCCATGAGGTTTTCCCCTATTTCCTCGGTTTATTAAGCAAATTTTTTTATTCTTTTATATTGTATATGGGTGAATTTTGTCCTTGTTTCCAGGGCCCGTAGTTTTCCAAGTTAGGATTCATGGGGAGTGTTAGGATTATAATTCTCCCTTGTCTAAACTGGTCTACTAGATTATATTTTCCTAACTTAGGAGTCATTTAGTTATTATTGGGTCCACTAGTACCATTGGGTCCACTTGGGCTAATGGGGCCACCTATACCAGTCACTAGAGTGTGGGGAACACAGATAGAGGTTAGCTGCAACTGACTACACCTTCATGCATTAGTTTATGTGACTCCTAGACCAATCCCTACAATTTAGGAGCCACTGGGAGTGCCGACACCAACCTCATTCAGTTGTTGGTAGTTGGTAACTAGTCAAGCTAAGACATGCTCCAGTTACATTCAGTTATATGTCCTCCAGTTCAATTAGCATTAGTCTTGCATGGCTGCATGTGGGAAGGCGCCAGTTCTCACCTACTTCTCACTTACCACATCAGTTCAACTAGTTTAACTGATTATAACTGGTGGAGAGATAAAATTAGACATCTGCAGTTAGCCTAGTGAACTCTGATAGTGATTTAGACACTTCTAGTTAGCCAGTCAGTCATGTTGAGTTGGTAGATTCAAATATTATCCACATGATTCAAATTCTCCTTTATCTAACACCATTGTATACTGCTGGGATTAATGAAGTTTATATTGTAATTATACCGAGCAATACTTGTCTATTTCCTGTGAGATTTGTTTTGTTTAGTGGGTATTATTCATTCCTTTTACGTTGCATAATAATTAAAATCTAATGGCACTCATTTCCTGAAGATCAATGGTACATTAATTCTAATACTTCATTGACCGAATGTTGTTTATTTCTATGGTTTTCAAAACTTGGGTTTTGGTCAATGCCATGCAATGCATTTCTACATTATAGGCTAAGATATTGAAAATTATGTCAGGCGAGGGTGTGGACACCATGGTCATATTTCCCTTGACCAAACACAGTAGTAGGAGGTAAGGACACATAATTTCCTTGCTTAGTTTGTTTTTATTTCTCTTGGTTGAAATTTGCCAAGTGTCACTGAATGACGTTGGGAAGCGAGTTGAAACTCACCATAACTAGATAATAATGGATAGGATGGACAAACTATCAGTTCCATTAGAATCATGACATCGGATTACCACTAGGGATATACCTCTCTAGTGAATTCATAGAATAAAATGTGTCTATAATGACGATTTTTGCAATTGGGTTTTTTCTCATTAACATGCAATGCATTTTTTGCATTATAAGCTAATATTTTGAAAAATGTGTCTTAGCCATTTTGCCCTTTCCTAAGTACACTTGCAGGAGGTAACAACACTCTTGATCGGTTTATTTTTTATGCCATGGGTTTAAATTTTCCAAGAAACAATGAATGACATTGGGAAGCGAGTTGAAACTAACCATAACTTGATAATCGAGACTCAAATGGAAAAACAATCGGTTTCATTGGAATTGTGACATTGGATTACCATCAGGGACACCCTTTTTTAGTGACTTCATAGACTGAAGGTTAATATAGTGACTATTTTTGCAACTAGGGTTTCACTTATTAGGATGCAATGCAAATTTTGAATTATAACCTAATATTTTGAAAAATGTGATGAACGAAGTTGTGGGAATCATGACCTTCTCACCCTTGACCAAAAACACCTACAGGAGGTAACCGAACTAAATATTGTTGCTCAATTTGGTTTTTATGCACCTTGGTTGAAATTTGCTAAGTGTCCCTGAATGACGTTGGGAAGCAAGTTGAAACTTGCCATAACTAGATAAATAAGGCTTGGATGGAAAAAATGTCAGTTCCTTGGAATCATGACATTGAATTACCACCAAGGACACCCCTCTTCAGTGACTTCACAGACCGAATGCTGTCTATATTGACAGTTTTTGCAACTAGGGTTTTGCTCATTAGCATGAAATGAAATTTTTGCATTATAAGCTAATATTTTGAAACTTTTGGTGAACGAGGTTGTGATCATAATGGCCACCTCACCCTTTAACAAACACACCTATTGGAGGTAACAAAACTCAATTTCATTGAATAGATTGGTTTTTATGCCTCTGGTTGAAATTTTCCAAGTTTCCCTAAATGGCGTTAGGAAGAGTGTTAAAAGTCACCATAACTATATACTAAATAATTAAATGGACAAATCGCCAGTTTCGTTGCAATCATGACATCAAATTACCACTAGGGACACCCCTGTTTAGTGACTTCACGGACTGAACGTTGTCGGATGGTTTTCACAACTAGGTTTTTGCTCATTAACATGCAATGCAAATTTTGCATTATATGCTAAGATATTGAAAATTGTGTCGAGTGAGGGCATGGGAACCATGGTCATCTCACACTTTCCCAAGCACACCTATAGGAGCTAATGAAACTCAATTCCGTTGCTTGGTTTGGTTTTTATGCCCCTAATTGAAGTTTTTCAAGTGTCCCTGAATGACATTGGGAAGCGAGTTGCAAATCGCCATAACTGGATAACATAAGCTGAGATAGAAAATATCAATTCTATTGGAATCATGACATCGGACTACCACTAGGGACACACCTCTTGAGTAACTTCATAGACTGAACGTTGTCTATATTGACAATTTTCATAACTAGGATTTTGCTCATTAACATTTAGTGCAATTTTTGCATTATAAGTTAAGATTTTGAAAAAAGTGAGGAAAAAGGTTGTGGGAATCTTGTTCATCTCATCCTTTACGAAACAAACCTATAGGAGGTAACATAACTCATTTATGTTGCTCAGTTTGGTTTTTACGCTCCTGGTTGAAATTTTCCAAGTGTCCCTTAATGGTGTTGGGAAGCGAGTTAAAACTTGCCATAACTAGATAATTGAGGTTGAGATGGACAAACTGTCAGTTCCATTGGAATCATGACATTGGATTACCACCAGGAACATCCCTTTTCAGTGACTTCATAGACCAAACGTTGTCTATATTGATGATTTTCGCAACTAGGTTTTTGCTCATTAGCATGCAATGCAAATTTTCATTATATGCTAAGATATTGAAAATTGTGCCAAGTGAGGGTGTGGGAACCATGGCCACCTCGAATTTTCCCAAGAACACTTGTAGGATGTAATGGAACTCAATTCTATTGCTCGGTTACGTTTTAATGCCCCTAGTTGAAATTTGCTAAGTGTCCCTGATTGGCGTTGGGAAGCGAGTTGAAAATCACCATAATTGGATAATCGAGGATCGAATGGATAGGTCATCAGTTCTATTGGAATCATGACATCGTATTACCACTAGGAATACCCCTCTTCAGTGACTTCATAGATAGAGCATTGTCTATATTGATAGTTTTCATAAATAGGGTTTTGCTCAATATCACACAATGCCTTTTTTGCATTATAAGCTAAGATTTTGAATAATATGCCAAACGAGGTTGTGGGAACCATGGTCATCTCACCCTTTCCACACCTACTGGAGGTAAGGAAAATCAATTCCATTGCCTGGTTAGGTTTTTATGCCATCGGTTGAATTTTTCCAAGTGTCACTGAATGACGTTGGGAAGGAAGTTGAAAGTTGCCATAACTGGATAATCGAGGCTCAGGTGGAAAAAAAGTCAGTTTCGTTAGAATCCTGATAGTGGATTACCACATCTAGTGTCACCCTTCTTAGTAACTTCATGGACTGATCGTTTTTTATATTGATGGTTTTCGCAACTAGGTTTTTGCTCATTAGCATGAAATGCAATTTTTGCATTATATGCTAAGATTTTGAAAATTATGTCAATCGAGGGTGTAGGAATCATGGCCATATCACCCTTGACCAAACACACCTATAGGAGACAACGAAACTCAATTCCATTGCTTAGTTTTGTTTTTATGCCCCTTGTTGAATTTTTCCAAGTGTTTGTGAATGGCATTGGGAATCAATCTAAAACTCACCATAACTGGATAACCAAAGATTGGATGGACAAATCATTAGTTCTGTTGAAATCACGACATCATATTACTACCAAGGACACCCCTCTTCAGTGACTATATAGACCAAACGTTGTCTATATTGCCGATTTTCGTAACTAGGGTTTTGTTCATTATCATGCAATGCAATTTTTCCATTATATGCTAAGATATTGAAAATTGTGCCAAGTGAGGGTGTGGGAACCATGTTCATCTCTCCCTTTCCCAAGCACACCTACAAGAGGTAACAAAACTCAATTCCATTGTTAAGTTTGGTTTTTATGCTCCTGGATGAAATTTTCCAAGTGTCCCTGAATGGCGTTGGGAAGCAAGTTGAAACTCACCACAACTAGATAAACAAGGCGTTAATGGACAAACCATCAGTTTTGTTGGAATCATGATAATGTATTACCACGAGTGAAACTCCTATCTAGTGACTTCATGGAAGGATCATTATCTATACTAATGGTTTTCGCAACTAGGTTTTTGTTCATTAACATGCAATGCAATTTTTGAATTATATGCTAATATTTTGAAAATTGTGTCAAGCAAATATGTGGGCACTGTGGTCATCTCTCCCTTGACCAAATAGACCCGCAGGAGGTAACAAAACTCAATTTCGTTGCTCGGTTTGGTATTGTCAAACCCCAAAATTTTGAAAAATTTAAAACTTGTATAAATTGCATATAATCACACTAAATGCAGTCATTAGCTGTTTGATTAGTTTATGCTACTGAATGATTATTAATTACTCTGTACTTTGAAGAGCAGTTTCTTTTTTCAGTTACTGATTGTTTCTGTTTGCAACCGCAAGGGGGATTGCTATGACAGACTGGGCTTACTTTGCTACTGAGCTAATGCAGCAGTTTTTCTTTCTCTTACAGATATACAGGTAAAGTTCGGGTCGCTGCTAACAGAACTTTTAAAGTATTAGATAATAAAATGCTGTACCAATTCATTCAGTAAAAAAAAATATAAATGTATGCTAGCCAGATTTATCAAGCTTATACAGGTAAAGCTTTTCCTATAATTCTCTTTAAGCTTTCATTGATAGAAAGTTAGAATTACCAGAGAAAAGATAGCTATTTTCCTTTATAATAGCAGAATTATGTATCCTTATGAAGTACTATATCATTATTGAGTTTACTGTATGCAATCATACTAATTAATATCTTGCACTGTAATTAAAACTAGGTTATTGTGTTCGATCCTATTGTACTTATCTGATGTTCCCACATCATGACAGGTTTTTAAAATTCAAGATATGATTTTGTTTTACAATAACAATTATAAGGATATGAAGTTTGATAACAACAATATATACTTCTCTTACTTACAGCCATTACAGGGTTTTCTGCTAGATAAAAGTCCTCTCTTAATCATTTTCAAGAACTTGAACTACTGGAAAACTACCTCTATTTCCAATGATCAATGACTGAGTAAAATCTACGAACACCTGTAGAATTAGTCCTAGATTAACATAATCAATTCTATTAAGAATTTTCCAGGTTAAACTATCATCAAGAATAGCGATAATTCAT
>LPNX010078227.1:682583-771702 GCA_001517045.1 Pseudotsuga menziesii | reverse complement strand
AAAATAGAACACCAGTTATGAAATATACTTAAACTTGGTTAAATAAAAGAGTATACAGTACTTAGATAACTACATTCTTAACTATTTTGCAGACTGATACAAAATATGATTCATCTGTAACATCGAACAGATAATTAACAGATACATAATTTATATCCTATTGTTAGTTTTGCTTTATCTAACTCTAAAAGGTTAAATCCTCTTTAAAACTAGAAAATAACAATCATAACTTAAACTGTAGAAATACTAGTCTATCTTTTCATTTTTACAGCTAGTATTTTCAGAAACAAAGATACAGTACTGAAACTAGTTTTTAAGACTGTAAGAAGATAATTTATGAACTTAGTGAAATCACTAGTAGCAACTGCAAGTAGAATAGGGAACTTGGTTAAGAAGAAATAGTACTTCTCACACCGAGATACTGTGCTAGAGTACGGTCTGGTGATACCAAATGTGGAAAAACACAGTACTACTAATAGATTTAACTTCTGATATTTTGAAATACTAACTTTACTAAAACTAATTAATTACCCAGACATATAAATAAACATAACATGCATCCATTCATACTCAGTAAACATAAAGAAATAAATTACAGAACCTGTTTAAACTGTGGACAACAACAACAATGGGAGGCCGTTCCTCCCTACCAACTCCTGGAGAGCGCTCAGACAGCGACTTCTCAGGACCCCCGAGCTTGCTCTGGTCTCCTTGGCTGGAACTAGGTGCAGCAAATCAGATACCAGTCTTCAACTCAGTATTAACTCAGAGCTAACAGTCAGTTCTCTCAGCCCAAATAGCTGTAATAAAAACTCAAGTTACTGCAGCAATCCACTCAAAACACTTCCTTACTGTTTTTCCCTCTTTCCTCAATGAAATTCTTGAATAACATTCACCTGAATGAATTCTTTCTGGAATAAAATCTGAGCAGCCTTAGCTCTCTTCATTGAGTACTTTTAAAAGATTGCCTAGGTCTTAGTTGGGTTAACTGTCATTTAATGAGCCACCTGCTCTGATTCCACTTTCTTGGGGAATCATGACCCCAAATATAGGGAAGTTGCCACCTGCAACTTAGGAAGTGTTTGAGGATGCTGCCACTTGTCTTTTTCCTTGCCACCTAGTTCCATCCACCAGTTTGACCAGTAACCTCTTTTAACAGCTCTCCCATGCTGTTGTCTCCATAATTTATTTATTAATAATAAAATATTCTGAATTACACTCCATTACTGTTGACTCTGCTGAGTCATCAATCCCTACTTAGGATTAAGTTTAACATAATGTCTCAGAAATATAATAAAACAAATTACATAATTTTACAAAATTGGGGTATGTGACAGGTATTTATGCCCTCGGCTGGAGTTTGCCGAATGTCCTTGAATGACATTGGGAAGCGAGTTGAAATTCGTCATAATTGGATAAACGAAGTTTGAATGAATAATCTGTGAGTTTAATTGGAATCATGACATCATATTACCACTAGGGACAACCCTCTTCAATGACGTCATATACTAAACATTGCATATCTTGACGATTTTTGTAACTAGGGTTCTTCTCATTAGCATGCAATGCAATTTTTGCATTTTACTCTAAGATATTGAAAATTTTATTGAGTTAGGGTGTGTATACCATGGTCATCTCTCCATTTCCAAAGCACACATGCACAAGGTAACGTAATTCAATTCTATTGCTCAATTTGGTTTTGATACCCCCGACTGAAATTTTCCAAGTGTCCTTGAATTGCGTTGGGAAGCAAGTTGAAACTCGCCATAACTAGATAACCGAGTCTGGGATGGAAAAAACATAAATTCCATTGGGATCGTGACAGTGAGTCAGCACAAGTGACATCCCTCTACAGTGACTTCATGGACCTATCGTTGTCTATATTCATGGTTTTCACAACTAGGTTTTTGTTCATTAGCATGTAATGCAATTTTTGCATTATATGCTAAGATTTAAAAAATTGAGCCGAGTGAGGATGTGGTAACCATGGCCATATCCCCCTTAACCAAACACACATGCTTTTGAAATATTTTAACTTCAAAGGATATTCCAAATGTATTTTACTGATGTAACCCAAGGGAGATGTTATTATTCCTCCAATGAGGTGTTACTATTGTATTTGGTCATCATAGAGTCATGACGTAAAGCATCCACTTGTGTCGGGTATTTAGTACCCTAATAATTGATATAAAATACTTTTTTTGAGTATTCCTAGGTGAAGTCGGCCCAGACAGTTTATTGGGGTCGACTTGTCTAGTGCAAAAGCGAAGTTGACACGTGTATAAATAAAGGAGTTCTTATTTGAACACAGACTCACTCACTTGTGTAGCATAGGAGAGAGATATACATAATAGAAGGAGGAGAACACCTGTTTTCGGGGTTGTCTTTTATACATCTTATACAGAGATATTTTTGCTGGGTTTTCTTCCCCTTGAGGGTTTTCCAGGATAAATGTTGTGTCTATCTTGTGATTGTGTTTCTAACAATGATTCTTGATATGATGCTATTGTGACTTTGAATTGAATACTATTGAATCTAGTCTAGCATATGAAAAATTAACATGGTATCAGAGCTAACTTGATTAGAGAAGATTTCACAAGGTGAAATTCTCCCTCCTCCCTCTCCGAAAGAAATTAGGGTTTATGCAAAAGTTGGATTTTTGAAGATCCACTTGCATAGAAAGTTGAACCCTCCGAGAGCGCATCTATTGAGCCCTAGATTGAATTTTTTGGGTGGCTAGATATTTGGGAAAGCCAAACCATAGTTTGGAAGTGAAACAGAAACATAAAATCTACATTGCTGCAACCTTGCAAGTAGTATTTGAAGATTGAAGATTAGGGATCTCCAGAAAGCAGTTGGATCAGCCAACTCCTCTCCTCCAAGCGCATCTACTGGTAAGGTCAATCTTTTGTTTTGATAAATTTCAATTTTGACTGACTTACTGGTCAAGATGGCCCCAAGCATTAAGCTTGAGGACAAATTGGAAGGCCTAGAAAACTTCCTGGCTTAGAAGTATAGGATTGGCCTAATTATGAAAGAGAATGGTCTTGAGAAGTACATCAATAATGAAGTTGCAGAACCTGAAGAAGATGAAGCTAAGGAGAAGCATGAACATGACCTAATTAAGGAAATGAGGATCATTGTTGATTCCATTAAGGATCACTTGATCCCTCAGGTGTCATCTAAGAAGACACCTAAGAAAATGTATGATGCACTTTCCAGAATGTGTGAGGGAAAGAACATCAACAAAAAGATGAATCTAAGAACTCAATTGAAGGGCACCAAAATGGGAAAAGGAGAATCTATTCAAGATTACTTCACAAGGATCTCCTAGATCAAAGAGAAGCTAAGTGCTATTGGAGATCTCCTTGATGAGGATGAATTGGTTATGACTGCTCTCAATGGCCTCACTAGACCTTGGGACTCATTCATCGAATCTCTATGTTCAAGAAAAAAAAGTATGAAGTTTGACATAGTATGGGAAGATTGCATACAAGAAGAAGCTAGAGTAGCCAATAAAGAAGCCCTTCTTAGAGAAGATGAACAGGCTCTAGCTGCCCATACTAAAGAAAGAAATCAATCAAACTTCAAGAAGAGTAATCATAAGCCTTCAAAGAAGAAATTCCAGAAGAATAAGAAGAAGGATTACTCAAAGTATCAATGCTACAACTGCCATAAAAAAGGACATCTTGCTAGAGAATGTTCATCATCAAAGAACAACAACAAAAAAGGCATCATGCTCATCTAGCTGAAGATGATAATGAAGAAAGACATTGAAAGAAAACTAGAAGTGAAGGTGTAGAAGAATATGTGTTATTCTCTGCACTCTCGAGGTCTGTAACACCTGGAGAAGATACATGGCTTATTGATAGTGGTGCCTCTAAGCACATGACAGGAAATAAGACAAATCTGTCAAATCTTGAAGAGAAGAACTCTCCCCAAAAGGTATCATTGGGAGATGACTATCAATATCCCATCAAAGGTATTAGAGAATCAAGCTAAAAGCTTGACTCTGGGACCTCCATAAAAATGAAGGAATTACTTTATGTACCAGGTTTGAAAAAGAACCCGCTCTCCATCTCAGCTCTAGATAAGAAAGGATATAGAGTTGCTTTTATAGATGGACAAGTACTTATGTGGTCCAAAGGAAAGACACTGGAAGATGCTGTAGTCATTGGAGAAGAAGAAGGAGGACTGTAGAAGCTCAAAGGACATCTAGAGACAGCCCTTGTCCATGAGACTACCAACTCAAGTGAACTGTGGCATAGGAGACTTGCTCACATCAACTATAAAGCATTTCCATATGTGAGCAAGGTGGTAACAGGGTTACCAAATATGAAGATCGAACATGAGGGAACCTACAAGGGATGTGCACAGGGAAAGAACATTAAGAATCCCTTTTCGAAAAGTGACACAAAGACTAAAGGTACATTGGAACTAATCCATTCTGATGTATGTGGTCCTATGCCCTCCATATCCTTCAGTGTATATGAGTACCATGTCACATTTATTGATGATTATTCAAGAAAGAATTGGATACAATTCTTGAAGAACAAGAGTGAAGTGTTCGGGAAATTCAAGGAATTCAAAGCCTTGATAGAGAACCAGTCAGAAAATAGAATCAAGACATTAAGATAAGATAATGGTGGATAATACACTTCAAAGGAATTTGAAGCATTCTGTAAGGAGGCAAGAATCAAGAGGGAACTAACCACTCCCTATAATCCCTAACAAAATGGTGTTGCAAAAAGAAACAATAGAATTATCATGTAAGCAGTGAAGACCATGATTCATGACCAAGACCTCCCCATGCACCTATGGGATGAAGATGCAAGAACAACTGTATATGTGCAAAATAGATTATCTCACAGTGCTCTTGAATTCAAGACTCCTGAAGAGATGTATACTAGAAAGAAACTTGAAGTAAGCCATCTCAAGATATTTGGTTGTCCAATATATGTACATATTTCGAAAGAGAAGAGAACCAAATTGGATCCTTCTGGTAAGAAGGGAATATTTGTAGGGTACTATGAAGTCTCCAAAGCCTTCAGGATATACATCTCAAGATTCCATCATATCGAGATTAGTAGGGATGTAACCTTTGATGAAGAGGCAACTCTTAAGAAATCTAGAAGGTGTCATCTTGAAGAAGTACATAAGGAAGATGTACCTCCCAAAAGGACAGAAGCTGAACCAACTCCTGAAATACTAGAATTAGAAGATCATGACATGCTAGAGCCGTAGGAGACCCCTACTATGGATATCTCTCGAAAGAGAAAAACTGCTTGGGTAAGAGAAATCATACAAGAAGCAGAAAGATATGGAGCACCAGAAGGATCCATAAGAACCAACAAAAGATCAAATCCATATTCCAGTTATGTAGATTTGATGTGTGATCTTGTAGACCAAGAACCCACCAGCTATGAAGAAGCTGCACAGAAGAAAGAATGGGTTGAAGCAATGATGTAAGAATACCAGCCGATCATGAAGAATGATGTTTGGGATATTGTTCCCAAACTAGAAAACAAGAGTGTGGTATCTTCGAAATGGATATACAAGATAAAACATGTTGCAGATGGAAGTATTGAAAAGTACAAAGCAAGATTTGTGGCTAGAGGATTCTCTGAGAAAGAGGGGATTGATTATGAAGAAACATTTGCTCCAGTAGCAAGGTACACTTCCATCAGAACTATTATGGCATTTGCTTTCATGATGAAATGGGACTTACATCAAATGGATGTAAAGACAACCTTCCTTAATGGTGTGATTGAGGAAGAGGTTTACATCGAACAACCACGAGGATTTGAAGTTGAATACAGAAAAACTCATGTATGCAAGATGAAAAAGGCTCTGTATGGACTAAAGCAAGCTCCTAGAGCTTGGTATGGCAAAATAGATAGCTTCTTGACAAGCATGGGATTTACCAAGAGTAAAGCTGATCCTAATATTTATATGAAGATTATGGATGATGAACCAATCATACTATTGTTGTATGTGGATGATCTATTTCTACTACTGGAAATGAGAAACAAATCAAGGATTGCAAGAAGAAGCTAGCTGAAGAATTTGAGATGAAAGATATTGGATTGATGCATTATTTCCTAGGGCTAGAAGTGTGGCAGATCCCAGAAGGAATCTTTCTGAATCAGGGAAAGTATGCAGTAGAAATCTTGAAAAGATTTGATATGTTGGATTGTAAAGTCATGGCCACACCCATGGAGACCAACTTAAAGTTGTTGTCTGATGAGACATCTGAGCTAGTGGACATGACTCACTATAGACAAATTATTGGGTCATTAATGTATCTGACGGACACAAGGCCAAATATATGCTTTGCTATGAATACCTTGAGTTAGTATCTAGTTAATCCTAGACGGGTTCACGTGATAGATGCAAAGCATGTGATGAGGTACCTAAAAGGTATGATTGATTTGGGACTATACTATGGGAGAGATCATGACTACAATTTGTATGGGTATACGGATTTAGATTGGGCAGGAAGTGCCGCATATAGAAAGAGCACCTCAGGTGAATGTTATTGTCTGGGATCTGCCATGATCTCATGGTTTAGTAAGAAACTGTCCAGTGTTGCTCTCAGTATAGCTGAAGCAGAGTACATCGCAGCTTGCTCCGCTTGTTGTGAAGCGATATGGCTTCGAAAGCTGATGTCAGGAATATTTAACATGGAGGTGGACACCACAGTAATTTTCTGTGACAATCAGAGTTGTATAAAGATGACATAAAATTTGGTGTTCCATGACAAATCAAAGCACATAGAAATCCAATATTTCTATATAAGGGATATGGTACAAAAGGGAGCCATCAAGCTCCAGTATGTGGGTACCGATGAGCAAGTTGTTGATTTACTGACTGAGCTTCTATCTCAAACAAAGTTCAAATATTTCTATGACAAGCTTAGTGTAGTTCGAAAGGACTTTCCTCGCAAGGAGGAAGAGTGATGGAACTACAATTGTTGGACCCTCTTTGAAAAGGAAGAATTAGGTCGAAGACATGAACACTCCTTGGACAAAGGGGGAGTAGGTTGATAATATGAAACTTCCCAGGAAAGGGGGAGTAATGATAAGACTGACATCGATGATGGATGACAATGATGATGGTCTGACATTTATTTATGGACGATAGTATCCTCTCTTGAGGATAGTAGGTATAACACTCTGTGAATGAGTGGTCCTTACTAGTTAAAGCATGACCCCAGCAAGATGTTACTCTCGCATGGAAAATACTCACATTCAGTTGTGAATACCATAGATTAAACACTCGCTCAGGAGTGGTCCTAACCTCAGTGGTCTGGATTCTCTACGATGAGTCCTCACGGATGACAAGACTGACATTTTGTATGCAGACGATACTCTTGTATAGAGAGTATTCCTACATTCATATGTAGATACCATAGAATAACACTCGCTTGGGAGTGGTCCTAACCTCTGTCGTATGGATGCTCTATGATGAGTCCTCATGGACGCCGCAGTATAACACTCACTTGGGAGTGGTCCTAACCTGTGTGGTATGGATGTTCTATGTTGGGTCGACATTTTGAAATCGGTCGAGATCTGCTCTACAGACAATACTCTGACATGGTAGAGTATACCTACACATGAGTGTAGATACCGAAGTATAACACTCACTTGTGAGTGGTCCTAACTTGTGTGGTATGGATGGTTTACGATGAGTCCTCATGGACAATAGGGCCGGTACTGGGTGCAGTCAAGATATACATTTAGTTGTAGACGATTCAGCTGATCGATTTCATGGATCATGCTGATGGAGGATTGCATCGTCCTTGGACTTATGTCCTAAAGTGATCGGGATTGATCATCCCGCAAATAGATTATGTGTACTGTAGGTAGTGTGGTGGCAAAATGATCAAGTAGATAGAAGTACAACAACGAAGGGTCAAGTAGATCGAAGTGCGGACAAAAAGAATCAAGAAGGATCGAAGTAGAGATGCAAAGGATCGAAAGGATCGAAGCGATGCTGCAAAAGGATTGAAAGGATCAAAGTTCTACTACAAGGGATCGAGAAGATCAAAAGGCTACTACAGAAGATAGAAGTGTTGCTGCAAAGGATCAAGAAGATCGAAGTGTTGCTACAAAGGATAAAGAAGATCGATGTGCTGCTGCAAAGGATCAAGAAGATCGAAGTGTTGCTTTAAAGGATAAAGAAGATTGAAGTTCTGTTGTAAAAGATCAAAGTACTGCAAAGGATCTAGAAGATCTAAGTGCTGCTACAAAGGATCGAAAGATCGAAGTATTGCTGCAAAGAAAGGATCAAGTGATCATGTGATGCATAAGATAAAGAGTAACTATTCCAGTTACTAATTGTGGAAAACTTCCTATGACGTATAGATGTATTACCTCGATGTAGTGTTGTAACTGTCTCTCTGTTCTCATATAGTCTATGATGATGTTGTCAGTAGAATAACCTTCTCGTTAAGGGGGAGTGTTGAAATATTGTAACTTCAAAGGATATTCCAAATGTATTTTACTGATGTAGTGCAAGGGAGATGTTATTATTCCTCCGATGGGGTGTTACTATTGTATTTGGTCATCATAGAGTCATGAGTTAAAGCATCCACTTGTGTTGGGTCTTTAATACCCTAATAAATAATATAAAATACTGTTTTTTCTATTTTTTTGAGTATTCCTAGGTGAAGTCGGTCCAGATAGTTTATTGGGGCTGGCTTGTCTAGTGCAAAAGTCAAGTTGACACATGTGTATAAATAGAGGAGCTATGGTTATTATTTAAACACAGACTCACTCACTTGTGTAGCATAGGAGAGAGAGAGAGAGAGAGAGAGAGAGAGAGAGAGGAGGAGAACACCTGTTTTTTGGGTTGTCTTTTATACATCTTATACAGAGGAAGTTTTGCTGGGTTTTTGATCTGTCGTTTAGGGGATATATGGTAGCAAAGATCCGAGGTGAGGCTAGGAGAGCCTCACCTCTCAATGGAGAAAAAAAAACAACACTCAGACCTAAAACATAATGAGAAACACAAGAGTGACACAAGAAAAGTTGAATGCTTCATTAAGAGGCCACATGCCTTTTTATAGCCATTACAAGGGAATCCTCATTGATGAGGCCAAAACGAGCACAATAATTGCTGCTAATTATTTATACTAATATATCTAATATATCTACTTAATACATTGCCAAATACATAAAGGGGAGTGTGGGCCTCCCATACAGCCCATTTGTCCAGTTTAAGTGGAAAGTGTCCCTACTTTCCTGCCTCCCGGTTTAAGTGGAAAGCGTCCCTGCTTTCCTGCCTCCCGATTTAATTTGGAAGCCCTTCCTAAAATTGAACAATAGTCCTTCTACCCCATACAAATGGCTTCCACCTCCTCCAGAAACATTATATACTAGTAGATTGAGCACTGATGATGTCCACCTTCCATAATAGTAATAATCCGTCAATATGGATAGCACCATCACACATATTGAAGTTGTTGCTCTGAGAATGGCCAACCAAGAAGAACACCAATAGCAGCCACTGAAACAGATATGGAAGGCCTCTCAAGAAGAAGTGCAGCTAATGCAAGGGTAATTGCATACATGGAGAACGTGCTGGGCAAGAAGCTTGTACTAGCAATAAATCAACCACTCGTAAATGCAAGAAGAAGCACGGTGGAAATTGCTAGTCTTCTACCATATTTCAATGATACAACTACAACAAGAGCTGTCTCTAAAATTGTTGATGAAGACCAAGGATCATCCTCATAAGATAGAATACTTAAACCTTTTGTTATGCACCAAACCACGAGGAAACTAAAGCAGTTGGCAATGCATACAAAAGAACGTGCAAATATGAACAAAGAGATAATTCAAAGCTGTATTCCCATGTCTGGAAGCCTGACCTGTAGAGGAGATAATGAAGGGGTTCCCAGTAGTTAAAAGTTTCATCACAGTCGTGGATGAGATTCGATTTGGCGCTGACGATTTTGGCCAATATGAGGAGAATGAATGGTATTCCCCATCCAATTTCCATGGATGGCTAGCCATTTGCAGATTTTCTTTGTCCAGGAGGAAGATCATCTGCGTCTGAAGGTTTTGGGGCTGATTGAGGGTGACGATGCCTTAACTCAAACGACGAAGAGCCTGCCATCACCCACGAAGCAACAATAAACTGATTTGTTCCATAAAGATAATCATAGATCGACATGAAAAGACTGAAGTTGGTGTGCACTTGAGAATGATGAAGGGAGTGAAATGAGGCCGTGTACATGAAGTATTTCAGAGGAGAAAATATCTGGAATGCCCACTCCCGGAGAAAATCAAAGTTGCATCATCCCATATTATTCATGAAATCGAACCATATATGGTATCCAAACAAAACACCAACGAAAACAATATTGGTGACAACTAGAGCTAGTTGAGACATGGAGAAGATTAGTGCATACATGATATGTTCTACAAACGGATGCACCACAGATGTAATTGGCTTCGTTACAAGAGAAGAGTGGTGATGTGAATGGTACAGGCTCTATAGAAAATGATGATACAGGGCCCTATGTGCCCAGTAATATATGAATTTGGTTGGCTCGGCCTGAACCAAAGTTGCCACAATAAGACCTTTCGTATTCCACAGAGGGAGATTGGAAACTTGTGGGAAGAAGGCACAAGCTAGGTTAAGCAACAGTGCATCAAATGGTGGAGGTGCAATACCTAATTCATTGAAACGTGAGTGAAGGCAGCTATCAGATGGGTGGAGTTAGGGCAGCCATGAATGGCATGGAGTGGGGCAGCAATGAATGGGAACCTTGTGCTGGAGTTAGGTATTAGCAGCGATGATGGACGGTATGGAGTGTTTTCTGGAATGACAGAGCAGCCTGATTTTTAGTGTTCTCAGCAGAGATGGAGGGTAGGTGCAACAGAGATGGAGGGTAGACGCAGCAAGCCTCTGGTGAGATGGATAGCCTAAGAGGAAGGCTAACTCTCTATGGGAGCGTTCATTGAGGGATTGGAAGCCACGATGCTGCCAAACCAGTAAGGAAGCAAAATGATGTATTTGGCAATGTATGGGAGGCCACACTCCCCATTATGTATTCGACAATGTATTAAGTAGATATATTAGATATATTAGTATAATTATTGAGCAGCATTTATTGTGCTCATTTTGGCCTCATTAATGAGGATTCCCTTGTAATGGCTATAAAAAAGCATGTGGCCTCCTAATGAAGCATTCAACTTTTCTTGTGCAGCTCTTGTGTTTATCATTCTATTTTAGATATGAGTGTTGTTTTTGTTTTCTCCATTGAGAGGTGAGGCTCTCCTAGCGTCACCTTGGATCTTCGCTACAAGATCTCCCCTAAACGACAGATCACTTTTCTTCCCCTTGAGGGTTTCCTAGGATAAATGCTGTTTCTATATTGTGATTGTGTTTCTATCAGTGATTCTTGATATGCTGCTGCTGTGATTTTGAATTGAATACTATTGAATCTAGTCTAGCATATGAAAACTTAACACATGAAAGAAGTAACAAAACTCAATTTTGTTGCTCAGTTTTGTTTTTATGCCCCCTAATGAAACTCGTGAAGTGTCCCTAAATGAAGTTGGGAAGTGAGTTGAAACTTGCCATAACTAGATAGCCAAAGCTTGGATGGACAAATAGTTAGTTTTGTGGGATTTGTGACTTTGTATTAGCACCAGGGATACCCCTCTTCAGTGAATTCATAGGTTGAACATTGTCTATATTGACAGTTTTTGTAACTAGGGTTTTTCTCTTTAACATACAAAGCAAGTTTTGCATTATATGTTAAGATATTGAAAATTATGCTAAGTGAGTGTGTGGGAACTATGGTCATCTTTCCCTTTCTCAAGAACACTTGCAAGAGGTAACACAACTCAATTTTGTTGCTCAGTTTGTTTTTTATCCCCCTAGTTGAAATTTTCTAAGTGTCCCTGAATGACGTTGGGAAGTGAATTTAAACTAGCTGTAACTAGATAATCGAGGCTCGGATGGAAAAACCACCAGTGTTGTTGGATTCATGATAGTGTATTACCACCAATGACACTCCTCCCAATGACTTCATGGACTGATTGTTGTTTATATTAACGGTTTTTGTAACTAGGTTTTTGCTCATTAGCATGCAATGCAATTTTTGCATTATATGCTAATATTTTGAAAATTGTGTTAAGCGAGGGTATGGGAACCATGAAAATCTTTCTCTTAACCAAACACACCTATAGGAGGTAACATAACTCAATTTCATTGCTCGGGTTGGGTTTTATGCCCCTGGTTGAAATTTGCCTAGTGTCCCTGAATACCATTGGGAAGTGAATTGAAAATCACCATAACTAGATAATTAAGGCTCAGATGGACAAATTGTTAGCTCCAATAGAACTATGACATAATATTACCACTAGGGACACCCCTCTTTAGTGATAGACCAGACATTGTCTCTATGGATGGTTTTCGTAACTAGTGTTTTGCTCATTATCATGCAATGCAATTTTTGCATTATATGCTAAGGTATTGAACATTGTGCCAAGTGTGGGTATGGAAAATGTGGTAATATTTCCCTTGCCCAAGCACATCTGCAAGAGGTAATGAAACTTAATTCCATTGCTCGGTTTTGTTTTTATGCCCTCGGTTGAAATTTTCCAAGTGTCCATGAATGGCGTTGGGAAGCAAGTTGAAACTTGCCATAAATGGATATACGAGGCTCAAATGGATGAACCATCAATCTTGTTGGAATCATGACATTGGATTACCAACAGTTACACCCCTCTCCAATTACTTCATGGATTGATCGTTGTCTACATTAACGGTTTTCAAACTAGGTTTTTGCTCATTAGCATGCAATGCAATTTTTGTGTTATATGCTAAGATTTTGAAAATTTTGTGAAGCAAGGGTGTGGGAACCGTGGCCATATTTCCCTTAACAAAACACACCTGCAGGAGGTAATGAAACTCAATTCTATTGCTCAGGTTGGTTTTTATACCCTTGGTTGAAACTTGCTAAGTGTCCCTAAATGGCATTGGGAAGCGAGTTGAATATTGCAATAATTAGATAATTGAAGCTCAGATGGACAAACCATCAGTTTCGTTGGAATCATGACATCAAATTACCACCAAGGAAACCTCTCTTCGGTGACTTCATAGACTGAACATTGTCTATATTGATGATTTTCATAACTACAGTTTTAATCATTAACATGCAATGCAATTGTGGCATGAGGGTGGGAATTGTTGAGTGAGGGTGTGGGAATTGTGGTCATATTGAATTTGCCCAAGCACACCTGCAGGAGGTAACATAACTCAACTTTATTGCTTGGTTTGGTTTTTGTGCCCCTAGTTGAAATTTGTGAAGTGTCCTTGCATGGTGTTGGGAAGTGAGTTAAAACTTTCCATAACTAGATAACTAAAGCTTAGATGGAAAAAACTAGTTCTGTGGGAATCATGACAGTGGATTATCACTAGTGACACCTCTCTCCAATGACATCATGGAAAAATCGTTGTCTTTATTAGCGGTTTTCGCAACTAGGTTTTTTCTCATTAGCATGCAATGCAATTTTTTCATTAATGCTAAGATTTTGAAAATTGTGTTGAACGAGGGTGAGGGTACAATGTCCATCTCTCCCTTGAACAAACACACTCAGTGGAGGTAACAACACTCAATTCTGTTGTTATCACTAGCCACTCAATTTCGTTGTTGTCACTAGTCACTTGATATGGTAGTCACTTTGTTTGCATCATGACAAGGTTAAATATCATCTTTATTGGAGTGCTCTTGGTTTCTAGCACATGGATAACATTTTGGAACTATTATCCATCATTATTTGTGGAATGATATACTTGTTTCTCTATATTTTAATGTGGGAATGTATGTTCTTGGATTAAAGAAGGGTAGTCACCTTTCTCATGGAATTGATTAGCTATTTTGGACACCTTACTCTTTGTTTTGATGCCTCTACATTGATTGATGTTCTCCTTGGTTCATGGATCTATATTCCATTACATGGATTGATGAGATAACATTGGAGTCTATGTTGGTTGAAATGTGGACATTTCTTAGTGTAGAGCATTCATTACACATGTATTGAGGTCTTGACCATTGATGAGGTCAAAATGAGGCAACACCCATTCTTAAAGGTTGATTACACTACTCCTCATGCCATATTTTGAGGAGCACCCACTTCTTTGAGGTATCTTATACACATTTCATGCTATTATTAGTGGATTATTCCTTTTGGAGGGTGTCTATTGCACATTTTTATGGGTTGGTCCACTTTGGAGGTGTTCTACATAAATTTCGAGGAGGTTGTTTGGTATTGGAAGATATTTTGGTGGTTAAACCCTAAATATAGTGTTCATTGGTTGTTTAGGACTAGAGTAGGCACACATACTAGCCTAGCCATTGGGGTACACTCATTTTGTTGGTTACCATAACAATAAACCTCACCACTACGAAGGTTGACATGTGTGTAAGAGGCATAATTCGGGTCAAAGTTTCCTCCTTGCCCCATCACACAATGACAATCAGCTCCCAACTCTATCTCTTTCCATTTCATGAGAGCACAAGCCCCCAAAACATCTCTGGGTCCCAATGAAGCTTATTGATGTTGACCTTTTACTTTCTTTTCTTTCACACCATCTTTCCCTATAATTGCCTACCTCAAACCCTTATTGGAGTTTTTCCTTCCAAACACGAGAATGTGGAATCATGGATAGCCATAATAAAAATATTTATGGGTGGAGGTTTAAATATGGAGGGGACAACTCCAAGTAAGCTTCATGAGGATAGGTCTATTCTTGGGGATGGTGGTAGTTTGGGAGGGAAATGTTGTGTCTTGCGGTGCTTGGATCTATGAACAATGGCCTAGGTTGTCTGGTGGTTTCCATCTTAACTAATGTTGGTATCCCTATGTTGTATTGTAGTTATGGTTTACTTCATTGTTGTTCATTGTTTTTTTATTAATGGGGTCTTGGGAGTGTGTCCCACTTGTACACTCCATCAATACTGTATGGGGGATTGTTTCAATTATGGTCTCTATATGAGCTTGTGGATGCTACATTTGCGACTCTATTTTTCTATACAAATATCTCAATAATATTATTTAAATAACATACTTTTAAGGAATATTTTCCAACAACATATAAAAGGAGAGAAATTACAAGGTATATAAATAGAATATTAGGGTATCAAAGTGTGCCCCCTTATGGATTTCCAATTGTGTTGGTGACAATTGTTGAAATAATGTAACTGCAGAAGATATTCTAATTGTACATTTTATTATATTGTTATTATCCCTCCTTTTCGGAGATGGTGTTCCTCCGATTAGGGATGTCATTGATGTAATTGGTCATGTAAAGTCTTCAGGTAAAAACTCTGTTGTAAGTCGGGTCAATAGTACCTAGAAAATAATTATTAAAATGTATTTTTGTGTCTCTTAAGACAAGTCGACCCTGTTGGAAAGGTGAAGTCATCCCTGTTGGGTTATTAGAATTCCTGTCTAATGTATATAAAATAAATGAGGCGTCCTCCTCATCTGGACACACTCAGAACTCAAGTAGGTTTGCTAGAGAGAGAAAGAGGAGTCCATCTGAAGGAGGAGAAACAATCTATCTTTGTCTTGTGGTGTTGCACTATACTTGGTTGGATTCTATATTGAGGATGTTTTGTTGAGTTTTCTTCCCCACAAGGGTTTTCTAGGATAAATATTTGTGTATTCTTTGTCTTGTTGTGCTTGTAATTATTTTAGTGATATTCTTCTTATTGGGCATAAAAACTTTAAAAATCTAACATGGTATCAGAGCCAACCTGAAAGAAGACATTGTGCAACAATTTTTCCCGCAGTACAAGAAGCCAGGGTTTTCTATTCTAGGGAAATCCCTTGTTAGATTAGTTGAAAAAGAAGGTTAGTTCAACTTGCCCTAAGAGGGCGTACCTTTATGTGGTGGCATAATTCAATTCCAAATATTTTCAATTTTTGACCTGTCACTAGTATTGAGGAACTAGGCTTCATATTTTTCAAGATTCCATCCCCAAATTTAGGAAAAACAAGATACAGTCTAGCTCGCCTTGGGAGGCACATCTTTTTCACCATTCAGCCCTAAAAGTGTTCACAACTGAAAAATTAGGGTTTAACCATCAAACCCTAGGTCATCCTAAAGGAGGTCCCATAAGGAGTCCTAAAATTCGTATGTACCATCTCCTACATTCCATTTGAGGTTCTAATTCCTTGAAAATGACAAACAAAACCATGCTTGATGAAAAGATTGAAGGAGAAGAAAAATTCAGAGCATGGAAGTAGATAATCATGCTCATCCTTGAAGAGAATTATCTATAAGGATACATCAAATAAGAGGTCAAGGAACTAGAGGGAGATGAAGCAAAGACCAAGCACAATAAGGACACGATGAAAGCTAAAAGGATCATAGTTGATTCCATCACGAATTACTTGATTCCTCAAGTATCATCAAAGAATACTCGAAAAGAATTGTTTGATGCTTTGACAAGTCTATTTGAAGGAAAGAACATCAACAAAAGAATTAATTTGAGAAATCAACTCAAGGTAGTGATTATTGAAGAAGGAGAAACTATGCAGTTATACTTTACAAGCGTGTCTAAAATCAAAGAACAATTGGAGGCTATCGGTGACATGGTGGAGGAAGCAAAATTTGTGCTGACCACCTTGAATGGCCTCCCAAGGGATTGGGAATCTTTCATTAGAGGTATATGTGCTAGAAGAAAGCTCACCAAGTTTAGCAGACTTTTGGAGGAGTGTGTGCAGGAAGAAGGGAGAATAGCCAATGGAGAAGAAAAGCTAAATGACGATGAAGATCAAGCTTTGGAAGCTCATGCAAAGAAAGGATCAAACAAGAGAAAGGTCTGTGATCAATCTCCCAAGATAAATCAAAGTTTCAAAGGAAATCAAGACCCAAAAGAGACTTCTCATCTTTTGAATGCTTCATATGTCATAAGATTGGACGTAGTGCAAGAAATTGTCCACTTAAAGCAGAACAATTCAAGAAGGGAAATAAGAAGTTCCATGCCCATGTAGTGGAAGATGATGACTCAGACAAATAAAAGAACAATGAAGATGAAGAATCCCCTGAAGGATATGTCTTGATCTCAGGCCTTACTGGATTAGTCTCTCATGGAAGTGACACTTGGCTTTTAGACAATGGCGATTCCAGACATATGACAGGTTATAAAGACTCTTTTCAATGTCTTGTCCAAAAAGACTCTGCTTATAAAGTAAATCTTGGAGATGACTATGAATATCCCATCAAGGGAATGGGAAAATCCTTTTACAAGTTGGACTCATGGAAGTATATGAAGATGAAGGAAGTCTTATATGTCGCAGGATTGAAGAAGAATATACTTTCCATCTCATCTCTAGATAATAAGGGCTTCATAATTTCTTTTGTAGACGGAGAATTAGTTATTTGTTAAAAGCAAAAGACAGTAGCTGATGTAGTTGTGATTAGTGTAGAACAAGGAGGAATTTACAAGATAAAATGACATACAAACTCAATGTTGAGCCAGGAAAAGAGCACAAGGAAGAACCCGAAGCCCAGGCGCGATAGAGGAAAAGTAGGAACGCGACGAGAGAAAAGCAGGTAAAGGATGGAAAGAAATCACAGAGGAGAGAAAAGCTGCGATGCAGATCGGTGTGACGAAGGAAAACACATACCAAAAGAGGTAGGTAGAAGAGTAAAAGCTGGACAGGTGCAGGTCAAGAAGGACTGCAAGAGCTCGAGCCAACGAAAGACTAAAGGATAGTTTTATAGCTAGTTATGGCCTATACAAGCAGACCGAAAGACTTTTCCAAGGCTAGTTATGGCCTGTTAGTTATGTAATGCAGGACATTTTGTGGAAAGTATGGCCTACCATCAATGTAATAGAAGATATTTTGTGGCTGTTTATGACTGTAATAATTAAGCTGTATTTAGTTGACCCTGTACGGTCTTGTAACTTCTAGAAATAGGAGGAACCCGCTCTGTATAAGCATTAGCTTCAAAGAGATTGTAGTTTGGTTGGTTTAGTCAGTTAGTATTGGCTGCTACCAAGTTCAGATCAGATAGGAGCCTGATAGTAGTAGGCTATGGAGCCATGTATTTGTAGTTGAATGTGCAGACCATTTTGTAGGAGTTAATCTCCAGTTGAGTGTGCAGACAGTAAAGTAGAAGAGTCAATCCAGGCTGTGTGTGGATCAACAGGAGTAGATAGAAGCATAAAACAGAGAGCATGAGAGCAAGAAGAGTCTGATCCAAATAGACATATCTTAAAACAATGTGTAAGTCGTAGACTGCAAGGTGCCATATATTTCTCATGCCAGATGAAGAGAACCTTGGTGGTTTTTCCCAGATGGGTTTCCATGTTATTTCCTATGTTAATGAATGATTGAATGTTGTGTTGAATATTTGATTAACTCGCATTATTTATGGTTATTGTTTGAATGAAGGTTGCAATAGTTATAAACACAGTGAATGAATGAATGATTAAATAATTGTCGAGCACTATATATTATTCAAGTTAAAATACCGTTAAGTTATAAAACTGCCACATTATTGTCATTTACGTTTAAGGAATCAACCACGTTGCATAGTTGCACCAGTTGTTAAGTTCACGAGGGGAAGGTTGTGTTGCACCTTGGCCATGTTGCACTGTTGCGCCACTATCGAGTAGTAAGAGACTCCATCCTTTCGACTCTGTCGAGCACCTTGGTCGAGCACCATGGGACTGTTATCCCTCACTAACAACAGAAACATGGTTCTGGCAGTTACACATTAAGATATCTCAGGTGAGACTACGCCTACCTCACGGGTGCTGCCAACTGAGCTTGCTCCGTTGGGCCGATGTCTTTGGGTGTTTTGTTGGTTTTTTGTTGTTGTTGAACCTGGTTTGTGTGAGTGGGAAAGCAGGCCAACAAATGGTTCCATTGCCGGGACCCTTAATCATTTGGGTTGAGGGAGATGTTGTGGCATCTGACGAAGAAGGAAATAGAGGATTGGTTGGAGTCTAAGACGTTGGCATTTGCATAAGAAGAGAGCGCAAGATCACGATTGAGTGCAGAAAACTGGTTAGACCGGTACATATACTCTGATATTCATGATATCTTCTTTGCAGAGTTTCCTATTGTGTTGCATGAGTGGTTTTCAATATTGGTGACTCGACAGACAAATTTCCAAAGAAGAGAAGCGGTCGAGTGGAGTGATCAGTTGGTTCACGAGATAACCAGTGTAAGTAACCCCATATTTAAAGCTGTTGATTTTTGGTTGATAGTATTTTGCAAGGGTATATTACTGAGTTTGCAGTAGAGATGATAACCTCATATAATGAGGTTGAAGGAAACATTTTCCAAGGACCTTGACGAAGGTACTTGTTATCTATAAGTACATGGACAAAGATGCTCGTATATGAGAAGGGTATCTTGCAGTTGAGCAGTTGAGTCGAATATCTAGAGGAGGGTACATGTCGTGGACGACCTATATATAAAATGGGAAATGGTGAACTGAGATGTTCCTAGGAGGTACAGAACCTGAACTAGAAGCTGGATTCCTAAGGAGTAGAAGGAGATTTCATTCTGGAAAAAGGAGAAAGAAAAGTCTTAGCCTATTCAGAGAAAGTGACTACAAAGTTGAGTCGTGAATAGAGGAAGGGTCTTGCGATGAAGAGGAAGAGTACCAACCAATATCTGAAGCAGAAGAGTCAGAGGAATATGCGGAGACACCAAGGTCAGGACACAACTACATCACACTAGGAGTATCGCCAGAGGTAAGGTCTAGAGCCTCATCTCCTGAAAGAGTTGTTAATACTGATAGTGCTAGTACTGTGACTAACACGCGAGAGGGTATACCTCCATTAAATGATTCATTAGACAAACCTGATGCCAATTCAATGGCTGGGGCAGATATCAGATTACCCACATTCAATGGGAATGGAGTAGAATATCCAGAGCAGCATTCGTTCATTTGCGAAGCTGTTTGGATGGTTCACCTAGTTCATAATGAGGACATAAAGAAAGCACATATGATTACGACTCTGCGGGGTCGTGCACTAGACTGGTTCATGAAGTTTTTGTAGTACCAGCAGGAATCCCACAGAATACCCTTGATGAAATCTGACTCACGATGATTTGTGAGTTCAAAAAACCTAAATATAAGTCGTAGTGCATCACTGATATCAAGGAGATAAAACAGGTGTCGACGGAATCCATCTGGGATTTCGATCAACGGTTTAAAACCTTGATGGAAAAAGTTAGCTTCCAGATGTCAGATGTGCAGCATAAGGAGTGATTTATTGCTGCACTCTTACCACACATTCGAGCTCCTTTGATGCAACATAATATTGTGTTGCAAACAGAAACGCTAGAACTAGCAATGAAGCTAGAATCCTCGACGATTGGAGATGGTGGCACAGGAATGATGCAGATTCAGTTGCAGTTGGCTAACCTGATAGTACAACTTTAGGACATCAAGAAGGGTAAAGAAGCATGTGAGGACTTGGGGTGCACAAGATGTCGAATGGATGGACACACCAAGGATAATTATCCATTGTACATGAACTATATCTCATTGGGTGCACGAAATCCATTGAGTACCCATGGGCTACCCTGGTGCCGAATATGCCAGACTAGAGGGCACCGCGATGAGGAGTGCCTATACTTGTAGAAGATTGTAAGTAACCCAACCAACCTGTTCTGTAAATTTTGTAAATTAGTAGGACATGATGAGAAGGATTGCAGAGCATATCAACTCTTGAAGGAAAATACAGTAGACACCTACTTGATGAAGAACTATGGGTAGGTTCAGGTTGAATAGGTGCAAGCGCACTACCAGCCTTCACCTTTCCCATAGAACTAGTATCAACCTCATTATGCACCACAAAACCAATACGTGTCACAGAATCAGTACCCATCGCAACAGACACACCCTCAAGGAAGGGGGGGTGGAAACTTCAAAGGTGAGGAGGAGGAGGATTTGGTAGAAGAAGAGGTTAGGTTACATGCTATAAATGTGGACAATCGAGACATTATCCCAGATATTTCCAAGAGCCTGTAAAGACATGTTCAGATTGCAAAGTGCAGGACCATAATGTGGAGAAATGTGCTTAGTTGATTGCGAAGTGGCAGGCTCAGACCATCGTAGGTCCTAACCTTGCATAGAATACGAATACGAATCCAAATCCTAACCTAAATGTTTAGATGATTACTGTTGAGCCAAGAGAGCCGAGTGTTGCTATTGAAACATGAGGAGGTGCTGTGACCGTAGATGATTAGAATATACCAAAAAAACAACTGCAACCATAGTCGCAGGTGCAAACCGTGGCACAGAAGAAAGTACCATTCGATGTTAAACACAAACAAGTATTTTTGGACTTGTGACCAGAGTTTGTTGATCTAGAACAACTGTCAACATCAGCTGAAGTTAGGGAGATGCCTAAATGCTTCCAACAGCTATTACAGAGGCAGATTCTGGAAAAGGTTAGTACTCTCAAGTCGTTTCTGTCAAGTTGCTTAGCACAAATTCAAGATAAAGATGCTATCACAGAACTACAAGCACTAATAGAAGAAACCCCAGTAGAGTCGCAACCTGGAAGGAAGGTTAACCATGTCAAGAAGAAATTCAAAACCAGGTGCGAGTTAAGAATGACTGCGCAGATAGGGGATTATGACATGGATTACATCATTCTAGACCTCGAGTCGGACGTCAATATTTTGACGTGACAGACTTGGGAGATCATGGGAAAGCCGCACTTGGACTGGTCCCCTGTCTAGTTGTGACTTGCAAATTAGGAAAAGGTCCTACCAATTGGTAGGTTGAGTCAAGTCCCTATCGACATTGAGGGGCTGCGCACATTTGTAGACTTTGAAGTCATCAACATTGTCGATGACATGAACCCATATCCCGCTCTTCTAGGGATAGATTGGACCATAGATAATCAAACCATTATAAACTTCAAGAAACTGATTCTCTTGTTCGAGGATGATGAGATGAGGGTAGTGTCGCCCATTGATCCATTGGAAGGATGGAGGTATGTCGAACCTGTCAATAGTGAAGGACAGGGTGACTATCTAGATAATATCTACAATTCCAACACCTTAAAAGATGATTATGTAAATCCTACAGCGGATGGACACCTAAGCTAGAGAAGTGCTAGTTCTTGTACATCATATTTGGGGGAGGCCTTAGAAAATTGGCAAAACAGATTGCATGAAGTCTCTATGAGGTGATGTGCCAGAGTTACCCGATTTGTGCGATGGATAGAGAATAAATTGAGGGATTTACCCACATATGAGGGCTTGCCTAATCTTGTGACCTTCCTCAGCGAGTTTGAAGGACTGGTAACATAACCACAACGCTTTTCTGCGTTGGAATATGTATTGAAGGCTACACCCGCTAGATGGTGGGGTACACATAAACAATCTATATCAGAATGGCCACAGTGTAGAAGATTGCTAGAAGTTAGATTCGACGAAGAAGTGACCGTCATGAGTAAAAACTAAACAGGGCTGTCAAACCCTGTCGAGCACATTAATCAGTGCCGCATAGCATTTTCCTAATACCCACGACAGGAACGGGTCCATAATTTCATTCATATAATGGAAATGACACCCACAAGATGGTATACATCCATGGAGTTGCAGCAAGGAACTCAGGATTGGGACAAGGTGACTATACAGTTCACGCACACCTTTACATTTGCCGATGAGCAACTGAAAGTAGATGCTGCGCTTCAGACAATCAAGGAAAATATATTTGCTGAAATCCCTGTCGAAGTAGCAGGTTCCCATCAGTGCAGTGTGACCATACAATAGTGGATGGCTTGTTACAATCTGGCCGGAGAGCTAGATGATGATTTGGCTAACAAAAACATACTAGATTCAGAGGGTACATGCGAAGTCAAAGGAAGTGGTGTTTCGAGCGACCCGTTCCTCAATCCTCTAAAAATCAAGAAAGTAAACATTGGCTCACCGGAGAACCCAAAGTTTGCTAATATAGGAGATTATTGGGACGATGAGATGCTATCAAAGATCAAAGAATTATTGCATGAGTTTCAGGACCTATTCCCTACCAATTTCTCAAAGATGAAGGGAATAGTCAGTGACCTAGGGGAGATGAAAATATCCCTGAAACCAGATGCTAAACCAGTTAAACAACAATCTTATAGGTTGAATCCAAGGTATAAAGAGAAGGTAAAAGCAAAATTAGATCGCATGCTCAACATAGGTATCATTGAACCTGTTGAGGAATCATAATGGATCAGCCCTAAAGTGATCTAGGATAAGAAGACAAAATGCGAAGTGAGGATCTATGTCGACCTAAGAAAGTTGAACGACGCATTCCTACATGATCCATTCCCAACACCGTTTACAGGCGAAGTACTTGAAAGCGTCGGAGGGCAAGAGATGTATTCATTCACCGACGACTTCTCTAGCTATCATCAAGTCAGAATCGCGAAGGAGGATCGCCACAAAATTACCTTTGTCACATAATGGGGATGCTACTAGTATACGGTAATGCCCTTTGGACTCAAGAATGCACCTGCTATTTTTTCTAGAATAGTAGTTTATGCTTTTAAAGATTTCATACATAAATTTCTTGAGGTCTACTTTGACGATTGGACTATGTTTTGTCTAGTAAGATACCACATTGAGAGTCTACGCATGATGCTGGGCCCCTGTCGCTAGTATGATATCACACTTAATTCCAAGAAATGTATTTTTTATGCACCATTTGGTGTACTATTGGGTCATGTCGTATGTCACGATGGTATTTTGGTCTACCCAGTGAAAGTTGTGATTATCCTTGACTTACCACCACCTACATCAGTCACACAACTCAGATCAGTGTTAGGACAAGCAGACTATTATAGAAAATTCATCAGAGGGTATGAAGAGATAACTGCACCTATGGAGAAACTATTGAATAAAGAGGCAAAGTTTCAGTGGACAGAGGTTTGTCAGGAGATCTTGGACAAATTAAAGAACAAGATGGCCACTGCACCAATACTTGTATTTCCACACTGGAAGAAGGAGTTCCATGTTCATGTCGACGTCTCGTCTGTTGCACTCAGCATAGTATTGATGCAACCAGGTGAGGGTGCGCTTGACCACCCTATTTATTTGCTAGCAGAAAAATTTCAACGACAGAGAAAAAATAGACGGAGACAAAGAGAAGGACTTGCCATGGTCTATGTGCCATAGAAGTTTTGACACTACTTGTTGGGTGGACATTTTAAAATGTACACTGATCATTTGACATTGAAATACCTGGTCAACAAGCCAATGTTGGGGGGGGGAGGATCTATCGATGGCTTATCCTATTTCAAGAATTTGATTTTTAGGTCATTGTTAAACCTGATCGACTAAATGTGGGACCTGATCACCTATCGAGGATAGAAAGTGGTGAAGAACCAACCAGTATGGAGGATAACTTACCTGACACGCAACTGTTTCCAGTCACCATGATGGATTATCAGAATAAGGAGTTTAATGCTGTCATCCACTTCTTGAGCACAGGCTATGCGCATGAAGGATTCTCCACTACATAGAAGAAACATTTGGTCATCAAAGCCACTGATTTTACGTTGATTATAGGACACTTATAGAAGCTAGGCGCGAATGAAATATTGCGATGCTGCATTTTTTACTATGAGCGACAATGGGTAATGAGTGAAGCACATGCTGGTGTCGCAGGAGGACACTACGCTTGAAAGGAAACTGTGTACAAGATATTGCAAGTAGGATTATGGTGGTCGACTATAGATATGGATACCAAGAGCTTCTATCAGCGTTGCGATATTTTACAGAGGACAGAAAAACCGTAAAGACGCGACAAGATGCCGCTTGCGCCGCAGATAACACTTCAAGCATTTGAAAAGTGGGCCGTTGATTTTGTCAGAACAATTAGTCTACCAGGAAAAAGGACTGGCACACACTACATTATCACTGCGACAAACTACTTAACAAGATGGGCTGAAGCTGCGCCTATTAAGGATTGCAGTGATACGACTGCGGTGAAGTTCTTATTTGAGAATGTGGTGACTGGATTCGGCTGCCCAAAAATTATGCTCAATGACCAAGGTACACATTTTGTTAACAAAATGATTGCTGAGATTACTATAGAGTTCTAGATTCAGCATAAGAAAACGACACCCTATCATCCTCAGGTGAATGGAACGATTGAAGCCTTCAACAAAATTCTAGAGAATGCATTAACCAAAGTATGCAATGTGTGCCGGGACGATTGGGATCTGAAAGTTTCAGCTGTGCTATGGGAATACCACACCACTTGCAAGAGGCTGATAGGGCACACTCCATTCAGACTGATGTATGGACAAGAAGCTATTGTGCTGATGGAGTACATTGTGCCGAGCCTAAGGATTGATGCGCTAACAGAAATGACCGACGGAGATGCTGTCGAGCAAAGGTTTTCGCAGCTCATTCAGATGGAGGAAGAATGTTTCTTCGCAGGGTTCCATGAAAACATAGAGAAGCAAAGGCAGAAAGCATGGCATGATCACCATATCTGTACTAATCCTTTCACAGTCAGAGGACTTGCTTTGCTGTATGACAATAAATTTTTGAAGCATCCAGGAAATTGAAGACGCATTGGCTAGGGCCATATGTGATTGCGCACATCACTGGCACAGGTGCAGTAAAATTGCAGAAGCTGGATGACACGACCATCATAGGAATGGTAAATGGTATTCACCTGAAACCTTACTATGATGGATGCGACATGCCTGGGTAAGGTCGCGTCATGAGCAAAATAAAGTGAAGGAAACAAGAGAGGGAATGACAACTGGCTGTAATCAAAGCCCGGATACCTGAAATAATATAGGTAGTTATGATAGCGAAGCATCATTAATTCGACAAAGAATGAGGAGAATGGCGACGTGCTTTTTGGTCCCATCAGTCATCTCTGCCATAACTGCCATAACTGCCCTGACAGGTATAGATCAGAACTCGAGTATGTGAGTTAATTTTGGAATGCATTGAACGGGAAGCCCATGTGATCGATAAGACATCAATCTTCCATCGAATGATCACATGCAGGATGAGCGCATCCACATAAATATGAGGTTTCATCGTCAAGGTTTAGTTTACTTGTACAGAGTGAAGAAGAGCGAGCCAGAGCTTGTGTGTAAGAGATCTGAAACTCATGGTTATTGAGATTTCCAGTGCTAGTGAGCAATCAGACGTTACCCTCGCATCTCCGTGCCCGATTGTTGAAGAGATTACATTGCCGGAAGTACAACAGTAAGAAGAAGATCCATAAACAATGGTGAGACCAAACCCTCAGACAATTCCCCTGACTTGTCCGGTCCCTGTTTCGACCCCTGGTTCGACCCCTGTAGCATCCTCGGTGCAGAATCCACTAGTAAATAGTACAGCTATAGGTCCACGACCATTCGTGCCATAGAGAGAGGTTCCATAATCATCAAGGCTGAAGATATCAAAGAAATGTAAGGTTAAGTCTGCTGAGGATATACCTACTGAGGACATACCTGTAGAGGAGGCACCAGAGTTGCCACCACGCAGAGACACGGGTGCCACCATTGAAGAGCAGAACCTGTTACTACCTTACGCTCAACCAAGGAGAGAAGAAGAGCCTGAAGTGAAGCTTCCGACAAAAGCGCCCTCCTCCTTGGCTATGCCACATATCCCTGCTGGCGTACCACTGCTGATGGATATACTTTCGAAGCTGGCCAAGCTACACTTTGAGGATACTGATATGCGCAAGCAAGCGGGCCTGGAGAGGAAAAATTACATGGTCACGCTTCCATCTGTGCCTCTTGAGCCATAGTTGGTATTCGCAATGGAGTGGGAAAAATGTATTGAAGGAGTAGGCCTACTCAACCTGCTACTTATGTCGCACTTTGGTTGGAGCACACAAGTAAGCATATATGTGCGACAACTCCTAGTTTGTTTTCACGGAGGATACTTATGGCTCAACCGATCCTATGCTGTGGATGTTGAGCTCATTTCAAGCATAACGGCTCTTCCACGTCTAGGAGATGACCATGCGTCGTATCTATGTGCAAACATAGATACAAAAAAAATGAAGCAAAAATATGACCTCTAGTGCGCAGGTAGAGGATTCCTTATTACCCCTATAGCTGACAACATGGTGAGGTTTGTTGCAAAAATCCTATCTTGCAAGCTGCTGCACAAGATGCAGCCCACTGAGTGCTTCGCCGGAATGGTAGAACTCACAGAGGAGTGCGCAGCAGGTGTAATCTTCAACTGATCGCAATACTTGTTGAATGAGCTCATCGAGGATGCCGAGCAAGCACAAGAGGATGATAAGAACAAATTCCACTACTCCTGGTTGCTCATATTAATTTCTTTTGTTCTTTGGTTGAACCCACCCAACTACCGCCCACTGGATGTCCCAGTGTTTTGCTTAGCGCAAAGTACCAGAACCTCTTGGAGGACAAGGATGACAGGATCATGCAGAAGGACAATAACATCGAGTTATTTCTACATGGCGAGGCTCTACGTGATGTAATAAAGCAACAACACAGATTAAGGGCAGTGACAGTGCAAAAGTACTCAACATTAATAAAATTCCAGGCCAGTGTCCATAACATTATTCCTGAGCTACAAGGGGGCCTAGACAAGCAAGTGCACTCGATGGGTTTTATGATTACTGACGTGGATGTGGACACAATCATCCAAGATTGGCTTGAGGAATGGCGAGTCTCGAGCGACGTGCAGATGGACCAGGGAGGAAATCAAGAAAATGGCCAAGGTGAGGGCCAAGGAAATGGCCAGGACGATGACCTAAACAATGATGGGGGTGACGGGAAAGGAAACCAGTTGCAGGAGGAAGACAACGATGATGATAACAGTGAGCACAAAAATGATGACAATGATGGAGAAGACATGCCGACTGTTGAGTATGTGTAGAACCAGTGATGAGAATGGGAACATAAGTGCACACACGCGCTCAAGAAACGAAAATCTAATAAAAAAACTAATATGGCCAGCTTGGATAAGGAGGACATTGGCTTGCTTGCAGACACTGTCACGGAAGTAGAAAAGACTAGTCTTGAGGGCCTAAGTACACAACAGATTCAAGTGGCCAACAAACTCACCGAGCACGTCAAAAAGATCACAAAGGCCATTAATGAAGTCCAAACCACTGTCGAGGCTGAGACATATGGCGTTGATCCTAGGGATACATTAGTTGCGCCACTGATGTTGCCTCCCCTCAAGCTCAAATTAAAAGCGCAAGCACTGGAATCAGGAACGCCGGAGTATGATGATGTTATCCAAGCCATAGGGACATTGCCGCTAGACTTCTCAAATCTAGCATTGGCCAAATTATATGCCATACAACATGCGGCCGCAACAGAGCTCCGCATCAGACAAAATTCTCTTGCATACCAGGCCACAAAAGAGATAAGGAAGGTGAAAGAGCGCAAGGTCCTCATTAGGGAAAAGGACTAGGAGATCGAGGTGCATGAATAGAGCTGAATTGCACTAGAGGAAGCCATCAAAGAAGGCCATGAAGATGAAGATGCAGTCATAAAGGTTGGTCGACTGTTAAGGATTGCGGTAGATATCAGAAGATAGGTTAAGGAGAAGAAAGTGCAGCAACAGTCAAGAACACCTCCTGAGATGTTAGAAGAGCGTTGAACAAGAACATCTGAGGCTGTTGGCAGGATCAAAGAGGGAGAGAAGCTCTACACAGAAACAGTCGATGCCATCTTTGCGATATGGGGATTGCTTCTAGAAGACGAGACATCGACAATTTTTTTAGAGGAAGCGCACCAGACCGACTTGAAAATTGCAACGATCAAGGAAGACATGAAGAAGTTGCCTCTTAAAGAGAATATTTCCAAGGTCATCGAGCTGAAGTAGCTACAGAAGGAATTCCAAATGATCGGTGAACAAGAGTGAAAAATAAATGACGAGGTTATGACAAAACAAACAGAAGCTGAACAGGTTGCAGGGCTCCTTCAGCCTGTACAGTAGAAGCTCCAGTAGATAACTCAGGAGCTAGAAGAAGTACCGTCGAAACATATCAGTTTTGACCATGTGGAACAACTAGAAAAGCAAGTAGAGGAGGTCACAGAAGAAATTTCCTGGATGTAAGAAATTGTGAAGGATTTTCAGGACAAGGTTGGTCTAGTGGTGCATCCTGTGCTAGAGACATGAGTTTTGTAGAAACATAAATTTTGCAGAGACTTAATTCTTTTGTTGAGTTGCTCAAGACGAGCCACATATGAGTGCTCGGGTCCTGTTGGGCCAGGAAAAGAGCACAAGGAAGAACTCGAAGTGCAAGCATGACAGAGGAAAAGTAGGCGCTCGACAGGACACAAGCAGGTAAAGGATGGAAAGCAAGCGCAAAGGAGAGAAAAGTTGCGACGTGGATCATTACGACGAAGGAAAATGCATACCAAAAGAGGCAGGTAGAAAAGTAAAGGTTGGACAGGTGTAGGTCAAGAAGGACTGCAGGATATCGAGCTGGCAGAAGACTAAAGGATAGTTTTACGATTAGTTATGACCTGTACAGGTAGACTGAAAGACGTTTCTGTGGTTAGTTATGGCTTGTGAGTAATGTAATGCATGATGTTTTGCAGAAAGTATGGCATGACATCATTGTAATAGAATATATTTTGTGGCTATTTATGAATGTAATAACTGAGTTGTACTTAGTCGACCCTGCGTGGTCTTGTAACTTCTATAAATAGGAGGAACCCGCTCTATAAATTGCAACGGTCAAGGAATAAATGAAGAAGTTGCCTCTTAAAGAGAATATTTCCAAGGTCGTCGAGCTAAAGCAGCTACAGCAGGAAGTCCAAACGCTTTGTGACCAAGAGTGAAAAATAAATGACGAGGCTACAACAAAACAAACAGAGGCCAAACATATTACAGGGCTCCTTCAGCCTATACAACAGAAGCTCCAACAAATAACTCAAGAGCTGGAAGAAGTATCATTGAAACATATCAGTTTCAACTGTGTGGAACAACTTGAAAAGCAAGCAGAGGAGGTCATAGAAGAAATTTCTTAGATGCAAGAAATTGTGAAGGATTTTTAGGACAAGGTTGGTCCGGTGGCGCAGCCTGTGCTAGAGACATGAGTTTTGCAGAAACATAAATTTTGCACAGACTTAAATTTTTGTTGAGTGGCTCGGGACGATGAGTGTTGGGGTCCTATTGGGCCAGGAAAAGAGCACAAGGAAGAACCCAAAGTGCAAGCGCAACAAAGGAAAAGTAGGCGCGCGACAGGAGACAAGCAGGTAAAGGATGGAAAGCAAGTGCAAAGGAGAGAAAATATACGATGTAGATCATTGCGACAAAGGAAAATGCATACCAAAAGAGGCAAGCATATGAGTAAAGGTTGGACATGTGCAGGTCAAGAAGGACTGCAGGAGCTCGAGTCAGGGGAAGACTAAAGGATAGTTTTGTGGCTAGTTATGACCTGTACAGGTAGACTGAAAGACGTTTCCGCGGATAGTTATGGCCTATGAGTAATGTAATGCAGGATGTTTTGTGGCAAGTATGGTCTGCCATCAATGGAATATAATATATTTTGTCGCTATTTATGACTGCAATAACTGAGCTGTACTTAGTCGACCCTACGCGGTATTATAACTTCTATAAATAGGAGGAACCCACTCTGTATGAGGGTTAGATTCAGATATATTGTAGTTTGGTTGGTTCAGTCAGTTAGTATTGGATTCTATCAAGTTCAGACCAGAGAGGAGTCTAATAGTAGTAGGCTGTGGATCCATGAATTTGCAGCTGAGTGCGCATACCGTTTTGTAGGAGTTAATCTACAGCTAAGTGCGCAGACAATAAAGTAGAAGAGTCGATCTAGGCTGTGTGCGGATCAGTAGGAGTAGATAGAATCATAAATCAGAGAGCATGAGAGAAAGAAGAGTCTGAACCAAATAGACATATCTTAAAACAGTCTGTAAGTCATAGATTGCAAGGTGCCATATATTTCTCATGCCGGATGAAGAGCACGTTGGTGTTTTTTCCCAGATGGTTTTCCACGTTATTTCCTGTGTTAATCAATGATTGAGTGTTGTGTTGAATGTTTGTTTAACTCACATTATTTATGGTTATTGTTTGAATGAAGGTCGCAATAGTGATAAACACAATGAATCAATGAATGATTAAAGCATTGTGAAGCACTATATATTATTCAAGTTAAAATACTGTTAAGTTATAAAACTGCCGCACCGTTGTCATTTACATTGAAGGAATTAGCTGCGTCGCATAGTTGCACAAGTTTTTAAATTCACGAGGACAAGGTCGTGTTGCACCTTGGCTATGTTGCATTGTTGCACCACTGTTGAGTAGTAAGAGACTCCATCCTTCCGACTTTGTCGAGCTCCTTGGCCACATTCCAAGGGACTGTTATCCCTCGTCAACTGCAGAAACATGGTTCTGGAAATTACACATTAAGATATCTCGGGTGAGACTGTGCCTGCCTCGCGGGTGTTGCCGACTGAGCTTGCTTCGTCGGGCCGATGTATTTGGGTGTTTTGTTGGTTTTGTTTTGTTGTTGAACCCAGGTTGTGTGAATGGGAAAGTAGGCCAACATTCAACTTTAACAACAAGTACCATTAACCCATGTGAACTATGGCATATGAGACTTGCTCATGTGAACTACAAAGCACTACCAATTGTGAGTAAGGTTTTCACATGTTTACCAAAGATTCAAGTGAATCATGAAGGAGTTTGCAAAGGACGTGCTCAAGGGAAGAACACCAAGAACCCATTTCCAAGAAGCAACAATAAAGAAAAAGGATCCTAGACATTTTTCATTCTGATGTATGTAGTCCAATGTCAACCACATCACTAAGCGGGTATATTTATTATGTTTCTTTTATATATGAGTATTCCCGCAAGACTTGGATCTACTTATTGAAAGGAAAATATGAAGTATTTGAAAGATTCAAATAATTCAATCCTCTTGTGGAAAATTTATTTGAAAAGAAGATCAAGACCTTGAGATTAGACAATGGAGGAGAATCCACTTTAAATGAATTTGAATATTTTTGCAAAGAATATGGGATTAAGAGGGAGCTCACCACACCATACAATCCTCAACATAATGGAGTAGCATAAAGAAAGAATATAACCATTATGGAAGCTATGAAATCCATGATTCATGACCAAGACTTACCCATGCACCTATGGGTTGAAGCAGCTAGAACCACAGTATATATTCAAAATAGAATTGTTCATAGTGCTCTTGGTAACAAAACTCTAGAAGAGATGTTTACCAGACAGAATCCTACAGTTATCCATTTTAAATATTTTTGGTTGTCTTGTGTTTATACATCTTTCCAAGGAGAAAATAACAAAATTGGACCCTTCCGAAAAGAAGGGAATATTTGTTGGACCAATATAAAGCTTATAGAGTGTACATTCCAGGTTATAGATAGATCGAGATCAATAGAGATGTTATATTTGATAAATATGCAGCTTTAAGTAAGTCCATAAAGAACCATGCCGATAAATATCAAGAAGAATAACATGAATCCCTTAGAGTTGAAGAAACCTGTAGAATGCCAGTCTACAATGTTGAAGAAGAACCAATACTAGAAGACCATGATATGGAAGAGCCTCAAATGCCTATGGAGAGGCATCAGGAGTTTATCTCACAGAAAATAAGACAAGCTTGGGATCATGATGTCATTCAAGGTGTGAAAAAATATGGAGCTCTAGAAGGAAGCAAGAGATCAAGGACCTATTATAGCTATGTGTCCTTGATGTGTAATCTTGTTGATGCAAAACCTACCTGTTTTGAAGAAGTGACAAATAAGAAGGAATTGATGGATGCAATGCTCGAATAATACCAATCTATCATAAAGAATGATGTTTGGGATGTAGTACCAAGACCAAGAGAGAAGTCAGTTGTTTCTTCAAAATAGATATTCAAGACAAAAAATTCAACAGATGGAAGTATTGAAAAGTACAAGGAAATATTTATAGCTCAAGGATTCCCACAAAAGGAAGGAATTGATTAGGAAAAGACTTTTTCACCAGTAGCAAGATATACCTCAACCAAAACTATTCTTGCCTTGGAAGCCAAGATGAAATGGAGGCTACACCAAATGGATGTAAAGACGACATTTCTAAATGGTGTGATAGAAGAAGAAGTATACATTGAACAACCTCCAGGTTTTGAAACCCATAACAAAATTTCACATGTATGTAGATTGAAGAAAGCACTATATGGATTAAAGCAAGCACCCAGAGCGTGGTATGGAAGAATTGATGGATTCTTGATGAGCTTGGGATTTAACAAGAGTAAATCAGATTCCAGCCTTTGCTATAAGGTTGTTGATGAAGGTCTTATGATTTTATTACTGTGTTGATGACCTTTTCCTAACAGGCGAGGATAAGCTCATTGATGAATATAAGAAGAAGCTTGCTGCAGAATTTGAAATCAAATATCTTGGTATGATGCATTATATTCTCGGTCTTGAAGTATGGCAACACCCAGATGAGATATTCCTAAATCAAGGAAAATATGTTGTTGAAATACTAAAGAGATTTTGGATGCTAGATTGCAAAGCTATGAACACTCCAATGGTGACTAACTTGAAGTTGTTGAATGATGATTCATTAGATACAATTAATATTACATTATACCAACAAGTTATTGGCTCTTTGATGTATCTGAAGAATACTCGACCAAGTATATGTTTTGGTGTAAACACATTTAGTTAGTATATGGTGGAGCCCTGACATGTTCACTTAGTTGCAACAAAACATGTGATGAGGTACCTTAAAGGTACATTGGATTGTGGCCTCAGATATGTATCTGATGGTGATATTAGACTAAATAGATATACAAATTCATATTGGGATGGGAGCACTGATGAAAGAAAGAGTACCCCAGGATGTTGTTTCAGTTTGGGATCAGGTGTGATCTCATGGCTTATCAGAAAGAAAAATTGTGTTTATCTCAATACAACAGAGGATGAGTACATTGCTGCATGCTTAGCCTGTAGTGAAGTAGTCTGTCTTCACAAGTTGTTGACAAGACTATTCAGCACAGAGATGGATGTGACTGATATCTACTGTGATAATCAAAGTTGCATCAGGATGACAAAGAACCTCGTATTTCATGACAAGTAAAAGCACATAGAGATAAAGTTCCATTATATTTGAGACATGGTGTAGAAGGGATATGCACAACTCCAATATGTTCCTATAGGGGAACACGTGGCAAATATATTGACTAAGCCTCTCTCTCGTGAATACTTCTGAGACAAGATTGGTGTAGTCCAAAACGACCTCCCTCGAAAGAGTAAATGATGTTGATGATGATGTGGTAGGTTTCATGTTGTAATGATGTGTTAGCTCAGTCTAGGTAGGGTATGCATAGCTAGGCTTGTTTGGCCCAAAAGGGTTAGTAATCTTGATGAGGATTGTTTGATCCTAGGGGGATTAGTATGTCTGGTTAGGATTGTTTGGCTCGAAAGGGTTAGTAATCTAGACAAGGCTTGTTTGGTCCCCAGGTAGATCCATTTGTATGGCTAGGCTAGTTTGGCTCGAAAGGGTTAGTAATCTAGACAAACGCCCGATGGATCTATTGGATTACCCATCGTGATGCTACTTCAGATGTCCTAAGAGCATGATTATGTGGTCCCAACACTCTGTGCTGATGACAACACTTTGTGCTGCTGTTGATGATGTTGCTCCAACATTTCTATGTTGCTACTGATGATGTTGTCTCAACATTCCATGCTGATGACGATGATGTTGTTCCAACATATCGCTCCTGATGATGCGAATGATGATCTAACATTTATTTTTTGATGTTGTTATTTTTAGCACTATCATGATAATGATGTAGTTGTTGTTCCAATATTAACATACTCATGTTGCAGATGATGATGTCCCAATACTCACATACTGATGATGATGATGTCCAAGTATTCACGTACTAATGTTGCATATGATGAAGATGTTCCAGTATTCACATACTGATGATGATGCTCATGATGATCCAGGATGATGATGTTCCGTGATGATGATGTTCCATGATGATAATGATCCATGATGATGATGTTCCACGACGATAATGTTCAGTGATGATGATGTTCCATGATGGCGATGCTCCATGATGATGCTTTTACATGATGATGATGTTCCATGATGATGATTATACTCATGATGTTGTTGTTACAAAAGTTCCTATGACAGATAGATCCACCAATCAGTTGTACAATTGTTGTTGTTGTTGAAGTAGAATATGTTCCTGGTTAAGAGGGAGTGTTGAAATAATGTAAATGCGAAAGATATTCTAATTGTACCTTTTATTATATTGTTATTGTCCCTCCTTTCTGGAAATGTTGTTCCTCCGATTATTGATGTAATTGGTCATGTAAAGTCTTGAGGTAAAACCTCCATTCTAAGTTGGGTCAATAGTACCCAAAAAAGAATTATTAAAATGTATTTTTGTGTCTCTCAAGACAATTCGACCCTATTGGGAAGGTAAAGTTGGCCCTATTGGGAAGGTGAAGTCGGCCCTGTTGGGTTATTAGAATTTCTGTTTGATGTATATAAATAGATGAGGCATCGTCCTCATTTGGACACACTCACAACTCAAGCAGGTTATCTAGAGAGAGAAAGAGGAGTCCATTTGAAGGAGGAGAAGCAGTCTATCTTAGTATTGTGGTATTACATTGTACTTGGTTGGATTCTATATCAAGGAAGTTTTAAGTTTTATTCCCCATGATATTTTCCCAAGATAAATCTTTGTGTCTTCTTTGTCTTGTTGTGCTTGTCATTCTTTAAGTGATCTTCTTCTTATTGGGCATAAAACTTTTAAAAATCTAACACCAATTAAGGGTGGGACTTGATGAATGTGTGTTGATTTTAAAGCAATCAACAAGATCACGATCAATAACTAACGTTATATGCCAAAGATATATGACTCATTGGATTAACTACAAAGAGTAAAGGAATTCTCTATGTTTGACCTAGGATTTGTCAAGAATGAACACACTTGGAACACTACTTCCAAAATGGAGCACTAGGGCTTGTTTGACTGGCTAGTGTGGGAAAGTGGACTCACTAATACACCAATCACATTCACTAATGAAAGAGTTTGTCAAAATTTTGGTTGATATGTGGAAATTTCTTAGTGTGAGGAACTCATTGCACATGTATTGATGTCTTGACCATTGATGATTCTAATTACTTGTGTAGGTTGATGCTAAATGTTTTGAGAGACATACAGATTTGATGGGCCATTGTTTGATTGAAAGCAAAGTTAAATATATTTTGATTGATAATGATATATATTTAGGATCCATAATTAGGTCAATTAGGTCACTAACTAGGTGACGGGTTTTGGAAATGGCCTATGAATCCTAGAAGCAATTATTGTGCTCTAAACACTTTCTTTTTAACTGTAAATCAATCTCTAGACCCTGAAACACATATTTGTTGTGATAAAGCATTAAATGGTGAAAAAATCGATGCAATGCAATTTTTTCATTATAAGATAAGAATTTGGAAAAGTGTCAAGTGAGGTTGTGGGAATCATGGACATATCACCCTTGACCAAAGAAACCTTTTGGAGGTAACAAAACTTAATGTTGTTTCTATGTGTTATTTTCAAGTGTCCCTAAATGGAATTGGGAAGTGAGAATCGTGGATAATTATTGCCCCTCACTTATCCTTTCCTCCTTTTAGCTTTCCACACCATCGATCCCTGTAGGATTCATTTTTAGCTGTTGATATAGGATCAAGCAGTGGAGGGCGAAAATCAGAATTCTGACTTTCATAACAAAAAATTTACATTTCTGCTTTTTCACTTCCGCCCGTTCACTTCTGCCTTTAGCGGAAAATGGAACGCGGATCTTCCAATTTTCTTTATCGAAATTCTCTTTCTTCGTCTCCACATTTCCGATTCTGCCCTTTCGCTTTCGCCTTTTGCAGAAAATGGAATGCGAAAAGCAGACTTTCAATTTTCTCGAAGCTCGGTTTTGACCTTTTCGCTTTCACCATTTTCTTTCTGCACCGTCGATCTTGTGTGGGAGCTCTCTGAACCATAGATATTGCGGATCATGGAATGTAGAAATTCAACCTTTCACGATCAAATTCTTTAAGTTTTCCACCTTCCGATCACTGCCCTTTTTTTTTACCGAGCCATTGATCTCCGACGAATGCGCTATGAGCCATCAGATACTAATCATGGAAATCAGAAATCAGGATTCTAACTTTTAAGCTCAAACTTCTTTTCCTTTTCTTCTTCCACCCCTTGCTAAACCATTGAGCTTGGGCAGAAGCATCCTAGGTTGTCGGATCTCGGATTGCGGAATGCCGAAATTGGGATTTGAACTTTTTATGGCCAAAACTTATCATTGCCCCCTTTCAGCTCTTTGCTAGATCGTTGATCTGTTTTGCGGGTTGGATCTACATTGTCCGTTCTAGCCAAGCTCTATGCTAGATCAAATTTTTAATATCAGGATCATTTCCATGGTCGCTCCTAAATATCTTGGATCCATTTTGACCTTAAGGCTTAGGAATAATCCTCCCAAGCAGTTTCAAACCCATTTCTGCAAACCTCTACACCATAAGACATGAATTTTTTTTGACCCTACCCCTCATTTTTTTCAATGGTCTGGAATCCAAATGCCTTGCATAGCAATCCTCAAAATTTAGCACAGGTGCTAACATCGGCTCCAGCGCAGGGATGCTAATCTCCCCATGAGGTAGAAAAGAACCACATAGACCACATTCCTGTAGCTTAAAATTCACCTGAAAAAGAAAACTAAATGACGACCCCATGCTGGAGACCTTACTTCCTTCACCTCGGGATTTAAGTCTGACAAGGGGGGGACTATCCACACATTCAATCTTGAAAAAAAATGGTATATACAATGACAATGTAGATGAACTTACTTTACATAAAACAATGTTTGAGGAGCCTCCCATTTACAGGAGCTCCAGATACTAGACAACCCTCCATCTCATCCAATACATAGGAATTCTTTCCTCTGAAGGTTGCAATTTTATATGGGCCCTTCCACAGGTGATCAAACTTACCATGCTTCCCTTTTTCCTCATGTGGTGCATCCCATAACAAAGCTACATCTCCCAACTGGAAATCATTAGGCTTCATCCTTCTGTCAAATATTTATTTCATTTTCTCCTGAAACTTCTGAATTCTGTCAAATAACTGCTTCCTCTGATGCTGTATTTCAATCTACTGATACATCCTCCTCTGGGTTGGATGTGTCTCTGTTTCCTCCTCCTGTAGCAATTTCATCACTGGAAAGCTTAAGGAGCTAGGAAAAATCAGCTTAGATCCATAAACCAGTTGGAAAGGTGAGGTGCCAGTGGACTTCTTCACGCTGATTCTGTTAGCCCACAAAGAATGAGTCAATTTCATGTGCCAGGACTTCATGTTATGATGTAGCAGCTTCTTAATGATTCTCACGAGGCTCTTATTTGAATATTCTGCTAGCCCATTTCCCTAAGGATAGTAGGCCATGAAATGTCCTGACTGTATGTGATATTTGAAGCAAAATTACACCATCTTCTTAGACTTGAATGGAGGAGCATTGTTGGTGATTATCTTCCCGGGAACCCCAAATATTGACAGGATATGTTCCTCCATAAACTGCAGGATCACTATCTCGGTAGCTTGTCTTGTGGGGATGGCCTCGATCCATTTTGTGAAGTAGTCAGTGGCAGTGAGGATCCATCTATGTTGTCCTACAGAATATGGGATTATTTCTCCAATAAAATCCAATCCCCATTGCTGGAAATGGGCTTCAACCTGTGTGGGTTTCAAAGGCAATGGTAATAGCTTCCTTCTCCCCTCAAATATCTGACATTTGTGACAGGCAACAAATTTCTTGTGAGTATCGAAGAAGGTGGTGGGCCAATAAAACCTTGCTCTCGTGATTTTGTTTACAGTGGCCTTCTAATAGTGATGGCCTCCACATTCTCCTGCATGGAATTCCTCAATGAGCCTCTTTGCCTCCTGCTCATCTACACAATTCAACAACACCCCTCCTGGTTCCTTCCAATACAGTTTTTCCTCTAAGAGGAAAAACTTGGATGCTTTCTGCTTGAGAAACCTGGCCCTTGTCCCATCCATAGCCTGTGGGGCCTACAGATTTTGTAACACAAAATTGATATAAGTGTACTACGGGGATGACAAAAAATTCTCACATACTGGGGGACTTGGCTATCCCTAAGGATTTTTCTTTTCTGCTGATAATTTGGAAATCATGTGTAGGCTGAGAGCGTCGCAGTTGGATTGAGCCATGATATTGGCTAGTCCTTGGCCTTTAATCAGCTTTGTGGGATTAATCTCCAGGTCATATTCAAATAGGACAACAATCCATTTTTCCCTTCGTCCCTCAGGATCAGGTTGGGTCAGAATATCCTTTACAACGCTGGTGGAAACGTGAGCAATGATGTGAGAGTGCAGGATGTATACTCATAAATATTTTAAGGCCGACACTAGAGAATAAGCTTGCTTATCCATGATATTATACTTCAGGGGAGCATCTCTTAGGGTCTTGCTATAAAAAGAAATGGGATGTTCATGTCCCTCATGATTCTTCTGCAGCAATACCCCTGCCAATGTGTGCTCTGAGGCAAATGAAAATATGAGGAAGTCTTTAGAAAATTCAGGGATTGCGAGTACAGGTGCTTCAGATATGGCCTTATTTATGTCTTCAAAGGATTGTTTGGATTCGAGATTCCACTTGATTTATTTATCCTTTCCCAACATGTCTGTTATATATTTCACTCTTTCTGCAAATGCAATAATAAATCTTGTCAGAAAATTTACCTTCCCCAGGAAAGATTGAACTTTGAATTTATTTTGAATGAGTTCAATTTTGTTGATCACCTCAACCCTCTTTGGATCTATATTGATGCCTTCCTAAGAGATTATATGCCCCAACAAATTTCCTTCTTTCATAGAAAAGAATGAATTTTTTGGATTCAGGGAGATGTCGAACTTTTTGCATTTCTTCAACATTCTCAACAGGTGGGCGACACATTCTTAATCAGATTTGGAGAAAACAGTGATATCGTCCAGATAGATGAACATAATTTTGTCCTTTTCATCGGTGAAATCTATGTCCATGGACCAATGGAAGGTTTCCCCTACATTCATTAGAACAAATGGCATTTTAGCATACATGAAAGTTCCCCAGGGTGTGGTGAAGGTTGCCTTCTCTTGATCCTCTGGGTGCACCCTGATCTGGTTATAACCTGAGAAGCCATCCAAAGTGGAGATCTTCTATGAACCCACTACTCTCTACAAGATATGGTCCATTTTGGGAAGTGGGTAATGATCCTTCAAATAAACTCTATTCAAGTTTCTGAAGTCAATACATATTCTTATTTCCCCATTCATCTTCCTAACAGGGACCATATTTGCCACCCAACGTGAGAATATGAGGGCCACAATGATTTTGGCCTCAAATAACTTATTGATCTCCTTTTCTATCAAGGGCAACATCTTAGGATTCATCCTTCTCAGCTTCTTCTTAAAAGGCATTTAATATTTCTTGATTGGTATGGTACACTAGATTATGCTTGTATCATAAGACTTAAGGTCATTATAGCTACAAGCAAACACATCTGAATATTCTTTCATCAGTGAGATGTATTTTTTCTTGGCTATTGCTGAGAGGGTTCTTGATATCTTGATGACGTTGGGATTCTCTTCTGTCCCAATATTTACATCCTCAACATCTTCACAGCTTGGGACGAGCTAGGTTTCCTTTGCAACATCATTAGAATCAAAAAGATTTTCTAAGGGAACTAGACCTCTAGGATAGAGTTACCTTTTAGCCGGAGGGTTTCCTTGCCACATATATTATTCACATATTCCTGCTGTCCATCAACCTCCTGCAACTCTAGCTCCCAAGCTTCCTTAGTGTCGCCGCCATCACCATCTTCAATAGGAGTGACATCCTCCTCTTGGGGCATTTATTTGGGAGTAGTAATCTGGCTGTGTTAGGGTTCTTGAGTGGGAGTAACCTCCTCTAGAATCTCATTTTCTTCATCAATAGTCAATCCATCAAAATCCCCAGTGAGAGTGAAGAACTTGTGGATTTTCTCATCATCCGCAAAGACTTTCCAATTCTTCAAGTTATCTGGGACATAGGCCCTATGTCTGACCTCAACCTCATACTTTCCACTGGAGTGCATGGGGACCTTGAAAATCATAGCAAAAGTGGCCAGGGAATCAACTATGCAATTTTGTAATATGGGGATCAGATTAAAATTGCACTCTTCAAAGCACTCTATGAGGTCCTCAACAAAATTTTTGTAGCTCCTCATCCTGGGATACCTGGCCTGGTACTCACATGTCATTTGTTTAATCACTAGATTAGAATCCCCATGTATCATTACCTTAGATTAGAATCCCAGGGGTCTTTCCCAAAATCCAGCTCCTTCCTTTTCTTTGCATGCTACCCCATCAAATCTTACCTCCCACACCCCTTCTAGCTCGTCCTGAGTAGGCACGAAGGTAGCGTTCTGTGAACTGCAGTTGTCTTCGCCTCCTTCAGTAAAGAAAATAGCAGACCCCATCTCTGTGTCCAACAAATATATGGGGTGATTGTGTGGCCTTTTAGCACTGGTCACCATGTATGCCAACTTTTTCTCTCTGAAGAGTCTTCTCTGTATCCCGAAGACAAGGATAGTGGCATATGACATGTCCATATGTAGGGCACCTTTGATTTTGGCTTCCCAGGATCTTGAAAACAACATTCTGAACTTCGGATGGATGTCAGCCACAACCACATTGATGACCAGGGTTTTGACAGGGATCTGAGCTAAAGAGATTACCAAGTATTTTTTCAAGCCCAGGCACTTGACTTTAATAGAATAAAAAGAGAAGAGGTCTTTGTAGGGTTTGGTTACTTCTAATCCTAGTTCATCCATGATCCTTCCGGGCATCATATTGTGAGAGGCTCTTGAATCAAGCATGGAGTTGTGTAGGATGGAATTATGTATGTTCAGGATAACATAGAAAGGGGGAACTTATTCATCAGAGGGCTAATCTACATGGGGGCCAAAAAGGATGGTAGGTCCGTCATCTTGGATATTTAGGGAATCTGATATAGAAGATATTTCCCCTGGGGGCTTCAGTACTGTGGTGATTTTGGCATGGTATTTAGAGTTTTTCAATAATTCAATGAGAGGGACAGAGATCTTGATCTTGGCAATTTCGGCTTGTCAGGCTGAAAGAAGGTTGTCCCTGATTAGCGCTTCTTGGATTGTCTTCTCATCTTTCCTTCCCTTTGGGCTCTGGCACATTTTTGGAGCCCTCCTTGGATAATGTGTCACATTTAGGCTTGTTGGTATAAGCCTTGTTTCCTGCATCTTTATTTCTCATGACAAGGACATCTCTGTCCCTTAGGATAATCTATCTTTGCGCATCCAAGACATGAAGTTGAGATCCTCTCCTGAAGTCCTCCGTCTCCTCTTGGGGATCTCTCCCCTTTCAAGATAGGCATTGTCATGTTCTTATTTGGTTATAAAGGTGGTGGGTGATTCAGTGTCTAGCTGATGGATTTCATCTTCAGCTTGATTTTCACCATCCCAATCCATGTAATTCTCTTGAAATGGAGGCCTGACAGGTGGATCGGGAGGGTTTCGCTGGTCTCTCTGCCTGTTCCAGAGAACTTGTGGCATTTTGGAATTTTTATTCCTATTCTGCTGCTCTTGATTCTCCTTTGGGGGTGTTATACCATATATAGAGAGCCTTTCCATCATCCTTTCCATGGTTCTTAGCATCGTGTCTATTATGGCTTCCTGTGAGCTAGATGTAGAGGGTTGTTCAGGTTCTTTGTCTTTTCTTCTTTATCCTTCATCTCTTCTCCATTATCCCCCATATTTTCTCCATTCTCCCTCCTCTCTTCTCCTCTTTCCATCTTCCCTTCTCCATTCTCCCTCATCTCTTTTCTTCTTTCTTGCAACAATCAGGTTTACCTCCACCTCTATGGAATCTTTCATCATAGCTGCCAAGGAGGCCGATCTCCTTTCACTTAGCCACAAGGTAAACTCACTATCGAACTCTTCAACATATTGAAGTTGGGAAGAACCAATAGGAGGTTTAAAATTGGTAGGGATGGAATTGTATACTTTCATAAACTTGTCATAAAACTCTTGGATAGATTCACTCTCCCTCTTCCTCATGGAATGATATTGAGAGAGATATTGTTTAGGGTTCTTCAGATCTATCCACTTATCCTTGAAGGAATCTTCAAAGGCTTGATAGCTCAGGACAAAGTCATCTGCGAGGCTTTTGTACCACTTTTTGGCTTCTCCAGCCAGACTTTGGGCAAATAATCTAACCTTGACATCATCATAATCCACATCCTCCAGGTATATCCAATCTAAGAACCATTCCAAGTGTTCTTCAGCTGAATACCCCCTGTCCCCATTGAATTGTTTGAGCCTCTGGGAGCATCCCGGAGGGAGGTCATGAAGAACAGTGGGGAGATGAAGAGGGGCACACCTATTTTCCATTCTTGGAGTTATAACATGGTTTCCAAGGGGGATCAATACTGGGGTAACAGAAATTGGTATGCTATGAGGAATTGTAGGAATGTGGGGAGTTGTGAAACTGGAAGATGGAGGATGATTAGGCTTGGAAGCAGTGTGAGACAAATATGTGGCAACATATTTCCTTATGACAGTGGAATTTAACAGGGTTGAATAAGCAATAACTGTAGGGCACTCTGGGTCAGGCAAGTGTTGGAAATCCTTTCCTAAAGGATCTGAGGTCTCAGGAGACCAAGAAATGCAGGGGAAATCAAATGCAGAGGTATTAGAGATCGTGTCAGAGAGGCTGGACTCATATTTAGTTCTAGGTAGATCTAGTCCAAACTCCCCATTACAATGTTCAGATATACCACTAACATAAATAGAACCTTTAGCAGTGAAGGACATATTTTTGACTAACCTTTGCAGCCTATTGGCCCTTCAGATTATACTTTCTAGATCAAATATTTCTTGGAAGGATTCTGCATCATGATTTCTCCTCATGTGGGTTCTTCTGGCTACCAGTATTTCCCATTGGAGTCACCTTCAAAATTTGTGGGGAGTCGCTAGAGCATGTAAAACCATTATGTGTCTATGACCAGCTGCTCAACCAGGTCACAAAGCTAAACAATGTCATTTCCCAAGGAGATAATTACTTCCCCGGCAACGGTGCCAAGATGTTATAACCCTCTAATTTTCCTATGGTTGTGGTAGGAAGTCATAGGGCTAACCATTTCAAACCAATCTTTAGACTGTATTATAGCCAATACAGTCAGAGAGGGATCTATTTTTGTCACAGAAACATTCACATATACATATGGATTTAAATAATCATTCAAAAGGCTAGATTTCTGGTAGGAACATGATATTTGCAGATTTAAATATGGTGAAACAAATGGACAAGAAATACCGTTGGGAAATGGAGTCACAACCTGTAAATATTCAAGGGGCTTACAACAATAATGAGTGGTGGTTTTCCTATGAAATCTGAGGCAACATGGCTATTATGTTCAGTCAAATTATCTTGAATCATGTCGAATGGAAATGAGGAGAGATCCCAGTGAAAACCAGAGGCATCTATCAAAGGATGAATCTCTAGGAACACCTTTAGCAGAAATATAACAGGGGACAATAACTGGAATAGAGCACCTATCGGTGGATGAATTCTATCACAGTCATTACCAACACATAACAAATACGATTTTTGATGGAAGGTGCACTATAAAAAATGAATTCCTTGCATACAACCTAGAAATGTATTGGTAGAAAACACATACATGAAAATGAAATACAGGAAACACAGACTAAACATGAAACAACTTGATGAATCTTAGAAAAATCAGAACTTACTTTTCATTAAAGCTTCCAAGAAAATAACAGAGCTACAAAACCCGAGCACTAAGGCTTATGAATAAAGGTTTTCAAACCTTTCTTCCTCTTTCAAGGGTATTTTTATAGCGTCCTGGGATCCCAATACCAACCTCAAAACATAGCCCCAAAATCAGTTACAAAAATGGGGATCAAATCCGAATGATCATAAAATCCCAACAATCTCTAATCTGGTAGATTCACCAAGATTGTTAACAAAATAGGAAAGCATGTTGGGACGCACATGTTGGAAAAAAATGGAGAATTAAACACCTGAAAACCACATCTGCTAGATGAAAACAATGGCTCAAAACACCTTCAACGGTCTGCAAGAGCTTCACTCTATGCGTGCATCTTCACCCGCGAAATTGGTTCTGGACCGTAGATCTTACCTCGAGATCAATTCTTGGCCGTCAATCTGGTGTCTACGGGAAACGAAAAACGGGCCAATGGATTGCTAGAGGATCAATTTAGTCTTTCCTCCCCTACCTTATCCTTTCCACCTTTTAGCTTTCTACACCGTCGTCCCCTCTAGGATTCATTTTTAGTCATTGATCTAGGATCAAGTTGCGGAGGGCGGAAATCAGAATTCCGACTTTCATAACAAAAACTTTACATTTCTGCTTTTTTGCTTCTGCCTGTTTGATTTCGCCTTTAGTGGAAAAAAGAATGTGGATATTCCAATTTTATTTATCGAAATTCTCTTCTTCCGTCTTCACATTTATGCTTCCGCCCTTCTGCTTCCACCTTTCTTGGAAAATGGAATGTGGAAAGCGGACTTTCAATTTTCTTGGAGCTCGGTTTTGACCTTTCCACTTCCACTGTTTTCTTTCTGCATTGTCGATCTTGTGCGGGAGCTCTCTAAATCGTAGATCTGGTGGATCATGGAATGAAAAACTTCAACCTTTCATGATCAAATTCTTTAAGTTTTTCACCTTCGGATATCCGCCTTTTGTTCTTTTCCAAGCCGTTGATTTTTGGCGGACGCACTATGAGCCGTCGGGATCCTGATCGCGGAAAGTGGAAATTTGGATTCTAACTTTCAAGCTCAAAATTCTTTTCCTTTTCCACTTTTTCCCTTTACTATATCGTTGATATTGAGTGGAAGTGTCCTGGGCCATTGCATCTCGGATTGCAGAATGTAGAAATCGGGATTTGAACTTTCTATGGCTGAAACTTAGCATTTCCCGCTTTTGACTCTTTGCTCGATCGTTGATATCTTTTACGAGTAGGATCTCCACCGTCCGTTCAAGCCAAGCTCTATCCTTGATCGAATTTTTCATATCAGGCTCATTTCCACGATTGCGCCTAAATATATTGGATCCATTTTTACCTTAAGGCCTAGGAATAAGCCTCCCAAGTAGCTTCAAACTACTTTCTGCATACCTCTAGGCCATAATACATGAAATTTGTTTTGACCCTACCCCTATTTTTTTTCAATAGTCTAGAACTTTGAAGGGGAGTTAAAGCAGATGCCTTCTGTAGCAATCCTCAAAATTTAGCACAGGTGCTAATAGACTTCATACACTGAATGTTGTCTATATTGACGGTTTTCACAACTAGGGTTTTGCTCATCAGCATGCAATGCAATTTTTGCATTATATGCTAAGTTTTTGAAAAATGTGAAAAATGGGTTTGTGAGCATCTTGTCCATCTCACCTTTGACTAAACACACCTACAAGAGGTAAGAGAACTCAATTCCACTACCCGGTTTGGTTTTTATGACCTTGGTTGAAATTTGCGAAATGTCCCTAAATGGCATTGGGAAACGAGTTGAAACTCACCATAACTGGATAACGAAAGATTAAATAGACAAACCATCCATTTCTTTGGAATAGTGACATTGGATTACCACTAGGGACACCCATCTTCAGTGAATTCATAGACCAAACGTTGTCCGCATTGACGATTTTCGTAACCGTGGTTTTTCTCATTAGCATACAATGCAATTTTTGCATTATATGCTAAGATATTGAAAATTGTGCCGAACGAGGGTCTGTACACCATGTTCATTTGGCCCTTAACCAAGCACACATACATGAGGTAAGGACAATCAATTCTATTGCTCGCTTTGGCTTTTATGCCTCTGGATGAATTTTTTCAAGTGTCCCTGAATGACGTTGGGAAGCGAGATGAAACTCGGCTTAACTGGATAAATGTGGCTAGGATAGACAAATCGTCAATTCCATTAGAATCATGAAATTGAAGTACCACTAGGGACATCCCTCTCTAGTGACTTCATGGATTACACATTCCATATTTTGATGGTTTTCGAAATTAGAGTTTTGCTCAGTGAAATGCAATGCAATTTCTACATTAGAGGCTAGGATTTTGAAAAATGTGCTGAGCGAGTGTGTGGGAATCATTATCATATCACCCTTGCCAAAGGAAACCTGTAGGAGGTATTGAAACTCAATTCCATTGCTTGATTTGGTTTTCATGCTCTAAGTTGAAAGTTGCAACGTGTCCCTAAAAGCTGCTAGGAAATGAGTTGAAACTCGCCATAACTGGATACTCGAGTTTCGGATGGATAAACCACCAGTTTCGTTTGAACCATGACATCAGAGTACTATTAGGGACACCCATCCACAATGAATTGATAAACTGAATGTTTCCTATTTTGACGCTTTTTGCAACTAGGGTTTTGCTCATTAACATACAATGCAATTTTTGCATTATATGCTAATATTTTGAAAATTGTGTTGAGCGAGTGTAGGGAATTCATTGCACATGTATTGAGGTCTTGACCATTGATTAGGTCAAAATGAGGTAACATCCATTGTTGGAGTTTTATTACACTAATTCTCATGCCATATTTTCAAGAGCACCCCCTTCTCTGAGGCAACTTACACACATTTCATGCTATTATTGGTCTATTATTCACCTTGGAGGGTGTCTATTGTATTTTTTGATGGGCTGGTCAATTTTGGAGTTGTTCTACATGCATTTTGAGGAGGTTGTTTGGTATTGATAGATATTTAGGTGGTCAAACCTTAAATATAAGGTTCATAAGTTGTTTAGGACAAGAGGATGTGCATATATATACAAGCCTACCCATCGGGGTATAATGATTTTATTGGTTATCATCATAATAATCCCCACCACTACGAAGGTTGACATGTGTGTAAGAGGCATAATTGAGGTTGACCCCATAAATACTTGGCCCATCAAATAATGAAAAATAACTCCCAACTCTATCTCTTCCCATTTAATGAGAGCACAAGCCCCCGAAACCTCCTAGGGTCCCCGTCAAGCTTGTTGATGTTGTCCCTTTAGTTTCTTCCTGGGGAGCTTAGCCTAGATAACAATGCCCAACTTCCTGCTCTCCTTAACATTATTATTTATTATCATTTTTTTGTACTGAAGCCTTGTACATATTGTTTATATATTAATAGTTAAAGGAATATTTAATTTTATTTATTTTAAAGGATTGATAATGGAGAGACAAGAATGGAGATGTATTTCACCTCCATCCTTGCTTGTCATTGTTTGCCTTAAACCCTTATTGGGGTTTCACCTTCCAAAAGCAAGAGAATGTGGAATTGTGGCTAGCCATAATACAAATATTTATGGGTGGAGGTAGAGTGTGGATTTAAGACAACTCTTGTGGATTGCATGGGTTGTGCAACACAGGCTATATCTATTCTTGGGGTTGGTGGTATTTTGGGGAGGAACTATTGTGTATTACAGTGCCTGGATCAGTGAATAATGGCCTAGGTTTTCTAGAGCTTTCCATCTTAACTAATGCCGGTATATCTATGTGGTATGGTATCCAGGGTATTTTTTTGTTGTTATCAAGTGTAAATACTTTAAAGGTATATAAATGGACTATTGGTTTATCAAATCTCCCCCCTTATGGATCTACCATTATGTTGATGCCAATGAAAGGAAGGAATTGATGAATGCATGTTGATTATAGAGCACTCAACAAGATCACAATCAATAACTAACATTCTATGCCAAGGGTAGATGACTCATTGGATCAACTACAAAGAGTAAAGGAATTATCTAGGTCTGACCTAAAATTTGTCAAGAAGGAACACCCTTGGAACACTACTTCTAAAAGGGAGCACCAGGGCTTGTTTGATTGGATAGTGATGGTAATTAGACTCACTAACACACCAATCCAATTCACAAGGATAATGAATGAGGTTCTCAAACCTTTGGTTGATATGTGGACATTTCTTAGTGTAGGGCATTCATTGCACATGTGTTGAGGTCTTGACCATTGATGATTCTCAATACTTGCACAAATTTATGCTAAATGTTTTGAGATACCTGTAGATTTGATGAGCCAATGTTTGATTCAAAATGAAGTTAAATATCCTTTAATCAAAATTATATATATTTAGGGTCCATAATTAGGTCAAGTAGGTCACTAACTAGGTGATGGGTTTTGTGAACGCCCCATGAATCCATGAATCCTAGAAGAAATTATGGTGCTCTAAACACTTTATTTTTAACCGTAAATCATTGCCTAGAACCCAATACACATAATTGTTGTGATAAAACTTTAAATGGTGACAACATCCAACTAGTAGGATAAAGACTATTTTTGGTTGGAATGTGTATTTGGTTGGGGCCTTATGATCGTCTCATGATACCTATAAGAGACTATTATGCATAAGTATCTAGTATTGGTCCATAAACCATGGTCTAATACCTCAAACTATTCCTTTCTATAAGAGCCTTCGAAATTACTCATGTATTCCACTTGTAGGCCAAATATTACCTTTGTAGTTCATGTGTGGTATTTTGGGGGACCATGCATGTACCATGAACCCTAGAAGCAATTATTGGGGACTAAGTGGCTATTTTATTGCTCCAAACCTTACCTTAAGTCATGAGACTCATCACTCTTGCTCCAAATATTCGAAGAGTTTTTAGATTCCATTTGTAGACCATATATTCTATTTATAAGGATCATATGGTGGTTTGGAGACTTGTGCATGGACCATAATTCCTATAAGCAAATTTTAGGGCATTAGGACTTAGTTTATTACCCTAAAGTATAGCTTGGGCAATAAGAGGCATCCTTATTATATCAACTCTCAAAATGGTGTACAAATCCCTCTCATATGCCATGGATCCCACTATAGGAAATCATCCCTTTACAAATATTTTTTGGTGGTATGGAGCCTTGTGCATAACCTTTGAGAACTAAAAGTAATTGCTAAATCTGAAGTGTCTACTTTTCACCCGTCTATTTTTCACCCCCAATCAATGGCTTGGGACCATGTCCATGCTATGTTAGACTTTGAAATGGTTCCCATATCCCACTCATAGATTATATATTCCCTCTATATAGCCTATATGATGGTATGGATCCATTTACATTGCCTATGAGACTTGGGAAAAACACTAGGTTATACACTAGTTTTAAACAAATCAATAAAACATGTCTATAAGGACATATATTTAGGCCATACTTTATGATAAATATGGATGATCCATAATTAGGTAAAGTAGCTTTCTAACTAGGTGATGGGCCTCATGCATGGCTCATGACTCCTAGAAGAAATGGTTGTGGTCTAAATGCTTAGTTATTAGCATTAAACCATGCCCTATTCCCTACGACACATGTTGTGATAATAGAAAAAAGTGGGGATGTGTAAGAGGAAAATTTGTATAAAGAGTTATAGTCTATTTGGTCGTCAATGTGATACATCGTATGGAAAATTTATTACCATTATCATAACTTATTTTTTGTATGGATAGAAAACATAATTTTGAGAAAGTGACAAATTAGGTCAAAAGTAGGGCATCTTGTTCTAACACTAAGGCCATTGCCCTAGTAGAACACATGAAGAGTGGACCTAACACCTAACATGATGTTGGATGCCCTCAATAGAGTTGTATTTCCATGTACTTATGTGATGTAACATGGCTTGGGTTTCCAAACCATAAGAAAGGTAGCTTACACACTTTTCATGCTATTATTGGTGGATTGTTCACCTTGGAGGGTGTCTATTGCAAATTTTTATGGGCTATTCCACTTTGGAGGAAACCATAGGAGTTAGATGTTAGGTATCATGAAGATATAACCATTGGACAAGATAATGGGAAGTGACACATCTTTGATGTTCTTGGAGAGATTGTTTTGTGTGATGCTAGAGTATAAGACCTAGGGTTTGAGGATTGAATTACTGGGATGGACATATAGACTTGGATGCTAGAAATAGAGTTCTATTGTGGTGTACTTGTGTGATGTGACATGGCTAGGGTTTTCATGAGAAAATATTATGTCCCATATTTAGCATGTGTAATTCTCATCATAAATGTGTCATAAGGTCTAAGGGTAAGATGCCATATATGTGAAAAAATAAAACATAATTTACACTAAAAAATAAAAGGTGTTAGTTGACATAGCTGTAAGGAATCTATCATAGTAGTGTAAGGTAACATCTTCCACATGGAATCCCAATTATACAAGGAGTCCCCTTCAACTCTCATGCTCACTTGTCCTAGGAGAACATCTCAACGCAACAAAAAACTAACTTTCTAGCCATGACCAAGGCTTTGAAACCCACACCTCATATAAAAACCCTTCTAATAGTGATCCTCTCCCACTTCAATACCAAACACCCCATATTGAGGGTATTTGTGGTGGTTAATGGTTTCAGTCATGACCCATGAGACCTAAAAACATCATTTATGGTGCATGAGTCCTAGAAGCGTCATTTAGGGGATAAGGCAACCATTTTCCTCCCTTAATGGAGGCTAAAGCATTGATACACATCTCACATGTGTGCAAATTCATAATTGATATCCCATTTAAAAGACAATGGTTCCTTATAATGGGCCTATGTGGTGGTTTAAGGTCTCATTCATGGCCCTTGGGCCCTAAAATCTTCATTTATGGTGAAAAAACCTTAATTTCTTCCTCATCCATGGTTAAGGCCCCACAACCCCTCCCTCATGCACAAAACATTTTAAAGGAGGCCATATCTTATTTAGAGGCCAAATATTCCTTCAACAAGGATCACTTTATAGCTTCATTCCCAAATCAAAAAATGGACAAAGGAAAGCCCTCTATCTCTTTGGAAAGAAATATCAAGAAGTGAAATAATAGGTGTACCTAGTGGAAGGTTGTGTAAAATAAATAGCACCTCATAAAAGTGGAAGATTCTTTCATGAAAAAGGAAATTGAAAGGGAATAAGAAGCTCCCCTCCCCTCCAAATATATACATGTGGAACAAGACATGTTGGCATGAGAGCATGTTATGATGGTGTTAATTATTCTGCTACATTTAACATAGAATGGTGTGCAAGTTGATTGGGAGAAAAGTAAAAAATTTCATGAACAATTATTTACTCAAATTTGATATCTACCTATTATTCATATTACAAAATTGTTGCCTATGTTATGTCGTGTAATGCACACCTATTTATGATAAGGGAAGGGGCTATGTTATCTCCTATTAAACATAATTTCTCATACTCAAAATGCATGTACAACTATTAAAATTGCATTCCGAGTGGTAAAAAATTCATTTCTTAAGTAAATCTATATTTCAGTCATGCTGACCTACCTTTGAAAAATGTAGGTCATGATTGAGTCAGTAAGTGGTGCCTAAAGTCCTCTCTATATAGGAAAATAGAGGACATTAGGCACCACTTTGTTCATGAATTTAGAAGAAGTTAGTCACCCTTTATGTATCTTTATTACCTATTTATAGTTGTCATCATTTTCTATGGTTTGGAACAAATTTAGGTAGATAATCAATGAACTCCCTAAGCCAAAAAGACCAAAGAAGGGAAGGTCAAAAAATACCTAGGGAAGCCATATAAACACAACAATATCCAATTAACTTATCCAATTAAGTCAACTATTGTTACCTGATTCTCCATCTAGACAACAAAGTCTATCCACCTTTTGTTTTGTAACATTTCTTTTTCAAAGTGTGTTGGATGGCAACCATATTTGTCCTCTTGTCAAAACAGGGCACATGGACCAGTTAAACTAGTTAATATGAAATCATTTACTTTTTTATAGGAAATAAAAAAAAATATCATTTCACATATGAAATATACTTACGAAAGTACAAATTAAGGTCTATATACCTTTTTGTCCACTGTGATGCATGTCACTTCATTTTTCAAGCCTAGCCTTGGAGGCCTTGTCCTGAAACATATACTAATTGAATTTAATTATGCATAAATAAAATATAAAATTCTATTAATAAACTTGATATGATGTTTTGAGAAAATTTGAATACCTATGTACTATCCTCACCAGACTTCCTCAGTGCATCCAATTTCTCATACAATTTCACAAGTTCTTTCCATACTTTTAACATTACATCCACTAGCCTTTTTTTGAGCCTTTGCTCAGGAAGGGATTTTTTTATTATCTTATTTGTTTAATTTTACCTAACTTGCTTTCAATTATGAGACATTTGGTGTTTTACCTTTTTTACAGACCAACCTACAACAAATTCACTCTCCATGTCATGAATTACAAGTTTCTGTAGGTGAATCGATATCTTTGAGAACGATAAATGGAGATGGTCTTTGAATGGTTGAAGGAATGATTCCTTCAACCTATTCACAATTTTTTTTCTATCATCTGATCTACTGATTTCTCTTGAAACCAATTCATATTCTATCTATGTATCATAGCTACAATTCAAGATCTATAACATGGCATGGTGGAAGAACAACACTGTGTCCTAAGAGCAGCCTGGACATTGGAAGTCTTTATTCCTTATTCTTGATTCTTAGAAGTTATTGTTAATTCTTTTCTCCTTTCTTTCCTACTCGATCCGAGAGTGGTTGGGGAATCAATTGATTCCCTTAGTATGGGTTGTTGTGCTTGCAATGTTTCAATGGTTTTACTTGATTATTTTTCTATGTATCCAGTAACAATTGTCAGGTCCATATTTTCAAGTTATTTTAATTCCTCAACCCCCAATATCAAAGCCAATGCATCTTTCTCCTAGTCAATATAATCTCCCTATAAATATAAAATATTTTTTTCTTTTAAAATTTGGAATAAGAAACATAAAAATAAAAGACCAAACTGCAACAATTACGTATCTATAAATTCACAATGACTTACCTCATTCTGTCCACTCACTGTTCCCTTCCCTCTGCTTGACATTTTGAGTCTGGGCGATCAAATCCTGTCCGTGGAGGCGAGCTAGGGAAAACCTTTTCCATCTTGTCCATGGAGGTGAGCTGGGGAAAATCCTGTCTGTCATGTCCATGGAGGTGAGCTAGGTAAAATCGTAACCGTGGAGGCAAGGAGGAACCCGAGCTAGGGAAAATCTCTCGCTCTCTCTAGCCAAATTTGAAACACTTCCATGAAAGAAGGAGGCTGTTGCGAAGGAATAAGCCACTAGTATGTGTGAAGGAGACACTACCACACAGGAAGGATACATTGTTGTGAAGGAAGGAGCCATTGGTGTGTGTAAAGGAGACACTCTAGTGCCCAAGTTAAGAAATTCAATCCAAATCCAAGATGGTGGATGTTTGAACAAGAAAATTATTATAGCCCACAAGATTTTTTATTTTTAGTTTTCTATTTTGTTTTCATTAGTTGGCACTAAATTCAACACAATATGTGTTGAGTTAACACAATATGTGTTGAGTTAAGACACAAAATTTAATATACTTGGGGAACCCACAAACAAAGCCTCTTTTAGCTCCATCATGCCTCAAATTAATATATTAAGATTATATATATTAAACTTAAAAGTTGGTCTAGTAGGTTATCTTTTGTAGAAGTCCTATATGGGAAATGCATGATAATTAGTATATATTAGATATTAATAGTCATTATTCTACACATTGGCTTATGGTTATGTTATTTGGAGTTATTGTCCTAATATATAGGGAGATATAGTGCAAGTCATCATAATCATACTCATAATAATACTTATGGTAGATATTGTCAGCACATGTGTGTGGTTTACACTAGCATAGATCAATTTTAAACCCATATCTATCAAGCACTGAGAGGGATCCAATTTCTTGAGGTGTACACTTTTTACCTTTGGATCCCTCTTGNTTTTTTTTTTTTTTTTTTTTTTTTACGTTATATGTAATATATATAGTTCATTTTTTATTTTTTTAATAATTTTTATTTATGTCAGCTAGCATAACGTGACTAACGTGACAAGATCTCCCCCATACTGGGCTGGAGAGCACCTCGCTTCTCTCGGTGCAATTATGTGTATGTAGGGTTATCATGCTTGATTGTGTATTGGATTCATGATAAAATGAGGACTAATCTTGATCCTTAAACAAATGGACATAGAAAAGTTGTGAACCATACCCTGAACATCTACTCCGGAGATACAACCAAATACACTAAAAAACACAAGACAAAAGTTTTCCATGTATCCAACATTGTTACAATAAAGCCATTCATATATAAAAAACCTAGTGCCCATGTGAGTATGCTTAGGGTTCCTTCCCCATATGACCTTTGATTTATCATTCAATTTAGTGGTTACAAGTTCATTTACTTAACATAATGAAAAATTTCATAAGAATGTTAAGTTCATAGCCATGATTTAGTAGATCCAACGATAAGCTTAGGATAAAACATTTTGAGCTCAATGACTTTACAAAGAGTGCCGCATTCAACATAGAACAACCCACTAGTTCAAATTTGGTGACACAGTGCGGTTATATTGTGACAATAAAATATTGAAATATTAAGCTAAACAAAATAAGACTATTTGGTATGGACCTTTCATGTGTATACTATAGATAGGGGACATATATTTTAAGCTTGATTTTCCTATTTATATGAGCATATGCTTTGTTATCAATGCAAACAAGTTGAAACTCTTTCAACCATTTATTCCTAATGATGTTATTATAGAACCTTTGCTACCGACACCAATCAACTTGGCACATAGATAAAATTGTTGAAGGACAATATCTTGTATAAAAAGGTTCATGATACTTAGAGAGGACCACAAAAATTGTTGTAAATTGGGTTATAGGGGAAAATATTGAACAATGTTAAGTAGTTCACAAAGGAACAAGTGCGAGAGAGGATCTTAAACCTCTTGGAAAGTTCTTAAATTAATTGATGGACTAAAAGATCGCTAAGGGAGGGATGTTTTGGTGTATATGTATTTATAATGATGTTTTTTTAGTAACAAAAGTATGGGTCATTAACCAATTATTGGATTGACTATGTTGTCTGTGTGTGTGTGTGTGTGTGTGTGTTAGTGTTATAATTATGTTAATTATATTAAAATTAAAATGTATTAGCTCTCATATTTATATGGTATACTGGTTGTCTTGTGTGGCATCATCTAGTTCTCAACTATTTTCACTAAGGAACAATGACACTCTAATGAACTGTTCCTAACTCGATAAATGACTCTACCACATAGCCTAAATCTTATGAAAGTTTTAGACCAAAAATTCTCTAATTGACCACTTAACTTCTAGCTAGCTTAGGATTCATAGTATTAGTGTATTAGGATGAATCCAAAACCTAAAAGAAACAAAACTAAACACAAAGGTGATTGTTACTAGGGAAAGGAAGGAGGTCACCTTATGATATTTGTCCCATTGTCTTCTGTGTTTGAGACCACCTCATGGGCACACTAACTATGTTAATGTCCAACACAAAATTCATTTCCACCCTTCCCTTGGTTGTTTGGTAGATCAAGATACACTTAGTGTGTAATACCTTGGTAATTTAGTGCGTTAATAAACCACTTAAGTGTTTGAAACCCATAGGATGGAATGATGTAACTAAAATTTTAAAAATACTTAGAGATTGACATAAGATTTGAATTAAGCAAAGGGAAAAAACAATCAAACTTATCCCATCCAAACTTACATACTCCTATTAAAAGGAGTACAACATTAAGGGGCATGTATAAAGGGTTTAATAAGGAGAGTTCCATTCACATATCATGGTCAAAGTACACTATGAAATTGATCCAATTAAGACTTTTCTTAGTGTTTATAATAAAAAATAAACTTATCCTTTTCTCAATGGTTATATTATTAATGTTAGCCTTTTATTAGAGCTCATTGCAACTCTTAATTGGAGTGCCCCATTTACAAAGTATTACTTTTCCCCCTTTGATCCCAAGCTAATTTTGACTTGTGGCCCTGTTTTCCCTAACTTATTAGATGATAATTGAATTTGATTAGTGTACTAAAAATTACTATCATTGTCGTGTATTAGAGAATCCAGAGGAGGCCATGGACATAGGACATCGACGTCATATAATTAATAAATTGCATAGAGGAAAGTCGGTGGAAGAGGATATGCCAATGGAATTTGTAGACACATTAAAGGTAAGAAGATAAATCAACCTCAATTTTTTGTCTTTGAGTCCTTTGAGGTCAAACCTATTGTGTCATGTCCCCAACCACAATTACGTCAAATTTTCTTGCTATGATACCACTCTGCGGCATTACCGTTCACCTCGAAGACCTTTTTAAGGCGACAAGCGACTCATATTAACATCTCCACCATTATTTTTCCTTCCTCATTACCCTTTTGACATCCTTTTCTTTGAACTGAATGATCTCTAGAGAAATAATTTGTAAGTTTGAGCCCCCAAATTGCTCAACTGACATTGTTTCGAAATCATAAGGCCCTAACCATATACACAAGGTGATTAATAAATTAATCCTTGATTACTTGGGTTCTTAACCTGGACTAATAACCAACCCGACATTATAACTACTTCAACATCTCGATCTATGGACTTGACGACTTATTTCCACCACCCATACTTTTTCCTTCCAACCCCAACTCCCCAACTCCGATTCCTCGATTTTGGCAGTCAGAACCTGGAGCACATAACTGTATTCCAAACAAAAATGACCTGACATCCCGACTCCGACGTTTCTGACATAAGAATTCCGAAATAGATACTGCTTATCCAACTTCCAATCTAACCATTTCGACTTCTCGACTCTGAAACTACCGATGTTGAGAGGCAGAAGCCGACGTTCACCACACATTATTCATAATTTATATGTTGATTCCAATGTTGACAATGAAATATAGGCACCAAATCAACGAATCATATTAAATCTAGCCGAGCAATAAATGGTCGTGATTGCTCCAAATCTCATAGGCCAATACTTAGTTGTTTTTCCAATTTTTGGCCTGTGTATTATCCCAGTCGTTTGGCCATCAAACTCGATGATAGTCCTCCTTCCTTCATATGATTTCGGATATGGGACTTTGGCCCTATCATCTATGAATCCCCATAATTCCTATGAATCGATTCCTTATGGGATTACGATGTGCATGCAAGCTTCTTCCTTCCCCAGCACGACTCTGTAGGGTTCATAACTTAAGGAAATGCAATTAACCATGCACAACAAGCATTCAATCCATTTAGAAATGCAATCATTGCATAAAAATAGTTCTTTAATACAGATTAAACAAGACATAAACCAAACAAAAGGATGACTCTATTTATAGTTAAGGACAACTACTGTATTGATTCATTCTAAATTCATGAATCAATCCATTCTTGATGCACATATATTCATCTAGAACATAAGCTATGCACAAAGGTAACTTGGATCACAACTATTAGCCATATTCACTAAGCATCCAAACTATGTAAGTAAATTAAACATTCCTGAACCATAAGTGGAAATTCAAACACCACATAAATACTTATCTTTCAAGAAATTGTTTAGCAATTGGCTATGTGAGTGCAACGTTCCACCCAACCGTAGGTCTCTACTTGACCTATATTCTTTCCACACTCAGAGACCACCCTGAGCTGGGCTATGATATCCACTATAGAGGAACTAGACATACTTACTTACAACCAAACCATAACAACTCATGCTAATCCAGTAACCTACTAGGTTTATGAAGCATACAAGGAGTCAAAGCACGGGAATGCTAAGCCAATGATCTTAACCACAAATCTACAAGCATCTCACTCAGTTAAACTAGCCATATACCAACCATACCTACCACACCCAACATAAGAAAGGCCCCCTTAACTGTTGCATAGTCCCTCTAGCAACCCTTCCCTCCAGTTTTAATCATGGCAGGCATAGAAATATTGCAACCACTAATTCTAAGATATTTTCACCTTCACTAGGTTTATCAAGCCATTCCACCCTTGGTTTCTCCCTAAATCATGATTCCTATAGCTTTACACTTCCATACCATGTTGGACTTAGCCACACGATCAAAATTTACAAATTGCTCACCATTTTTTTTCTATCTAGTCGTTCCTGCTACTACTAAGATCAGGTGCTTTGTTCATAAGAGCTATGTTGGGCATGCTCTGTACACTATGTTTTTCTTATACGTAGAGCTATCCCGAATGCACGCGTCCTATGCATGAGAATACTGATGGCCCTTTATTTCACCCCTGGTCATAATTCTCTTGCATAGAAATGATGGAACAAAATTCCATGAGAAACTTGACTTATGAGTCAAGAAATCTATCTCCATAACCTATCACACCCATCACAACACTCTTTTGCATGATTTTTTAAAACCTTGAGTTGATTCATCAACTACCCCCCCTTACAAAAAATTTAAGAATAGTTAAGGGAGTGTACTTGGGTAGCTACTTTCCATTTATGGCACAGGGGTTCTCAAGGTGACACTTGGAAATGCTGGATTGAATCCCACAACCCCCTCATCTCTCCCTTGTGAGTATCATATCCCCTCATTCATGTTTCCTCCATAGCCAGCCGTGAAAATTTTATTTATGTCATATAAATATTTACATATTTGCTTCTACCATGATTGCAAAATATATAATACTTGTCTCTATAAACCGATCATTCACTAGCAGGGATGTTAGCACCATTTTTGGGCTAAGAGGTTGGAAGGGGTTAGACCAGTGAAAATGATGGGTAAGGTCTGAAATTTTTGTATCATATGACCTAGAGGTGTGCAGAAGGGGTTTCTGATGGCATGAAGGGTTCATTCTTAGCTTTGAAAATGAAAAAAAGAAGAAAAACCTAAGGTCTAACCTTGCAAATAATATAAATACGAAAATCTGCTTAAATAGTTATGTTGTGGTAGAAATCAATGGTGTAGATCCGTAATGAGGAAGATCAACATCCACAGGTAATTCCATGAAGGTAAGATGCATGGTTTTAAAAATTTTCATTTCCTGCGGAATGGTGTTAAATCGAAGATGAAATCAACCATCAGATTGATAGGTAGAAATAAATCTATGGTCATTAGAAGTTCTGCTTGTGTAACATGCAAGGAGGAACACAATTCTCAAATCAACGGAATTGTGTAGGCCCCTCATTTTTCAACGGCGAGGATCAGAGGATGAATGCGTTCTACGGTGGAGGTGGATTCTGCTGCTAGAAATTGCACGAAGAAATAAAGTTTTAAAATCAACGGAATTGCTTAGAACCTGCACATTTCGATGGTGGAGATCTGGAGGTGAAATAGATCTACGTTGGGTATTAATTCCACTTATAGAACATGCAAGGACAAATAAAATTTTTAGATCTATGGAATTTGGTAGGCCCGACAATGTTGAACAATAGAGATTTAAGCGGGTTTTTTATCTACGGTTTTAGTAAATAATGCTATGGGAACTAGCACAGAGTAAGTTAGGTTGGAAATCAACGGAACCAGGTAGGAGATTCAAGTTCCGACGACTCAAATCAAACCTTGATCTAGATCGATGGTCAGGATAAATTTTGTAGCTGGAAAATGCATGGCAAAGTAAAATCTTTGGGCTCAGCGGGATGTAGTAGAGGCTGCACTTTTCAATGGTCCAGATGAAGGCATATTCAATATCAATGGCCGAAACTTCTTCTGCTGGTTAAAGGTGCAAGGAAGAATAAATTTGGTGAGATTGTAGAATGAAGTTAAAGGGTATATCAAACAGAGGGAACATATTTTATCTGGGATAGATGTACAACTTGAGATCATTCCACTAGCTAAACATGCACACTCAAAGTTGAAGCTAAAATTAGTGGAACTGGGTAGACGAGGAAGAGTTCAATGGTTTAGATTAATGTGCATTCAGATCAAAGGAAGATAATTGTTTTAGAAAGGGAAATTGCATGATTTTTAAGAGGCTTAAGACTGGGCGAAAGAGGTGAGTAAAAGGTAAAAGTAATTGACATTGAAGATTGATCAAAGGGGTAGATCTGTGGTTATAATTCAATTCACAACTGAGACTGGAAAGGAGAATAGGGGAGGCAACATAGCAGATAATGAGGATGGGTGGTTTAAACAAGGAGAAAGATCAATGAATCAAGATGAAGAAGACATGATGGATAGATGGGAGCTATTTCCACTGGGTAAGATGTAGGAATGATATGAAGGAAAAAAATAATATAAAAGTACATGCACGTGGAATTAGGTCATTTGTTTATTCTGTGCATTGGAAAGAAAAATCCTAGGACTATGCGGAAGCTGTCAGCTCAGACAAAATCCTTGGACCACTTGTCAACATACCAGGTAGGCTTCTTGTCCTCACTAAGCAAGCATTTAAATGGTTGGAGTAGAAGAGGTAGAGGCCCTGAGCCTAGAATAACAGAAGATTGAAGAGTTGTTTGAGGATAAAGATTCAGAAATATTTGACACAATACTGCTGAATGGACCTATAGAAGCTGCTAAAAACAAACCAAAACTTCTTAAGGACCAAGGGACAGAGATTCATAACATTTAGATGTCATACTTTCATTATTTTTCTACAGACCAAACCCTAAATTTTCCTGAGTTCATCAACTAGTGCGCTACTAATTACTCCTCTTCTGAGAGGGTAATTATGGAAGCTACTAATTCTAAAATCTTGTGTCCAGTTATCCCTCTTGTTATCAGAAACACCCTCTCATTTCCTATTGAGTTCAGTTAAAATCCCAAAGAGTATAATGAAGAAATCATAATCCATTACTTTAGAGAGTCTACTGTCGAACAGAAGCAATCTTTCTTCAAGATTTGCTTTAAACCTATTGGCAGGTGGTTTTGAGGAAGTAAGTTGTGCAACACAGAGTAAGCTACACAACACTAAGGATGATGTGTAAGACCAAAGATGGTGCGTAAGGTGGGAAAGTCAACAAAGAGTTGGCTTGGTCATGATTTTGTAGTAGTTGGTCTGAGTTAGTTAAGAAATCAGCTAAAGTGGGCCATTTGTAAAAGGCACAAGCCTATAAATAGAAATAGGAATGTAATGTTGAGATACCCTATCTTAGTGAATCAGGAGATGAATGTTTAATTCAGAACATGATTGTATGATCTTCTTTTCCTTTGTGGAAGATTGATTCATGTTTCTGTCGCATCTGTGAAGATGTTTTTTGGGAAACCTGTTTTGATGCAAAAGTAGTATGACATGGTGAAGGTTGATGGAAACACTGTGTTTTATGTCTTTTTGCTTTTCCTGCGTTGAATGATGCAATTTGAATGAATCAATGCTGCAATATGTCTATTATTTCTAAATGATGCGATGTTTCTGTGTTTTGGATAATGTCACGATAGTAGATTTGTTCGCAAGTAAATATAATGCTACAAGTTAATGTGTTGATGCGATCTAATGATTTATGAGATGACTAAGTGATGTAAAACCCATGACTAGATCTTTGTATAATGCTACGATAGTCAAACAGTAGATGCAAAAAAACCTCCTTCTTACTTCGGAAATGCGGTTCCGAGAGTTCTCCCTCAAGCATATCGGGTGAGACTTCATTTGCTTCGCAAGTGTTGCTGGACAGGGTAAAACCTATTTGGGCTGGTACTCAAGGAGATTGCTAAGTTAAGGGTGTTGAGAAAGTGTGAACCCTTGTCGCTGGATCTGTGTCAACAAATGGTTCTATTTCTGGGACCATAGTACGAGGAGAAGGAGTATATGTTGTGGCATCCGACGAGACCAGAGATTCAAGATTGTTACAACTAGAAGGCTCGAGAATTCAAAACAGAAGAGAATAAGAGTTTTAGATTAATGACATAAGAGTGGTTGGGAAGGTATCTCTATTTTGATAACCATGAGTATTTTTTCTCTGAGTTTTTGATAATTTTGTACGATTGGTTGGCGCAACTGACCTATCAGAAGACGAATTTTCAAGGTGGCGAACTTACTTGTTGGACTCCAGAGCTGATCCAGTAGCTGAAAGAGGTACACAACAAAGCATCGAGGGTTGTTGAAGTGTGGCTTGACATCATCTTGGAAGGATACATCACTGAGTTCACAATCAACATAGTCAAATCTTATAGCAACGCGCAAATGGAATTCTTCAAAGAACCAATAGGTATGTTTATGTTATCTTTGCAATTTTTGATTAAAATGCTCATCTATGAAAATGGTATATTGAAGATGAACTCCGATGACTAGAGACCTGGAGTGTGGAGGTTACAGGTGCCTTAGAGACAAGGGTTAGATGGAATGATATGGGGTAGATGGATGGGAGTTACGACGAATCTGTGAGGGAAGTTGAGGAAGAGTGTGGTCTTCTATGAAGTGGGGTAAGGTTTCAGCATGAGAAGAGGTAGAGGATTGAGGAGAGTCCTGCTGCGACCGAACAAGAAGCTATGAGAGAATATCACAAGGGACTGAGAAACCCTACAATGATGAAGGAGATGAGCAGGCTATGCCTAAGCTCAAGGAAAGACTAACCTTGAGAAACAACGTACCCACACCTCCATGCATTGCACCGCACTCAGGAAGAAATACTAGCTCGACACCAAATTGTCCGACATGTCATCAACACACTAATAGTAGCGGATCGACGAATGTAGGAAGAAGGCCCAGGATGGAGGTCGATGATGTAAATTTACCTCTTTCATGGGAACGAGATCGAGGATATCAAATAATATTGGTTTCTATACGAAGCAGTCTAGACTGTCAAGCAAGTACTAAATGAGGATATTAAGAAAGGTCAATTGGCGACAACTTTTCAGGGTCGCGCACTAGACTGGTACATGAAGCTTATGCAAGTTCCTACATGAAACCTAGTGAAGACTGTCACAGAGATTAGAAACTGATTGATCGAAGAATTCAGGAGGCCCAAGTCTGAGTCGCAATATATCACGGAACTAAAGGAGATCAATCAATATCCAAATGAATTGGTTTTTAATTTCGATCAACAATTCAAGATGCCGATGACGAAAGTCAGTTTTGGAATGAATGATGTACAACACAAGGAGTGGTTCATTGTGACATTAATATCGCATATAAGGATTCCTTTGATGCAACAGAATATTTCGACATAGAGAGAGGCTCTGGAGATCACAATGAAGTTGGAAGCTTCACCTGTTGGTGAAATTGAAGTTGGCATGAATTAGATCCAATCACAGCTAGAGAACCTGACGATCCAATTACAAGATATCAAGTAGGGAAGGGAGCATCGTGAGGAAATATGGTGTACATGATGTCATGTGGAGGGATATCATAAGGATAAATGCCCATATTTTAAAAATTATTTGATGTTGAGAGCTCCAAATATGTTAAGTCAAGGTGGATTGCCATGGTATCACATCTGTCGGGTTCATGGACATCGACACAAAGGCTGTGTGTATATTCAGAAGATGGTATCCAAGCCTACAAATTTTTATTGTATGTTTTGTCAACCTTTTGGTCACGAAGATAATAACTATCGAGCATATGATTTTCTCCAAGATAGAATTATGGATGCGTATTACATGAAGGGAGAAGAACATCAATCGTCGGAGAGACCACCATTGTAGTAGCCGTCGCAGGTGGTACAACCACAACTGTAGTTTGTGCCACAACCCTAGTTTATTCCAACACAGCCACATTATAACCAAATGCAGTACGCTTTGTAGCAGCCATAGTATACTCAGCCGCAGTATGTTCAACCACAACCAAATGCACCGCAACAACAACTGTTCAATCAACCACAATATCAACAACAAGGAGGATTTCACAAAGGATTTTGAGGAGGACAAGGTGGAGGTTTTGGCTGAGGAGGAGGATGAGGTTGAGGACCCGTGCAATGTTACAATTGTGGAGTATTGGGGCATTATCAATGAGATTATCTAAACCTGCAGTCATAGTGTACTTATTGCACTGCTAACTATCACATAGTTGAAGATTGTCCACAGCTGATCGCAAAGTAGCAAGCGAAGAATGTTTTGCCACCACAAAACTAGAATCAGAATGTGAATCAGAATGAGAACCATCCAGTGAATCCACCACCCAATCAAAAACAAGGAACAACAGTTGGGAAGATATCAACAGAACCTAGGACTCAACCTATTGATGTTGACATCATTACTCGTGGAGGTGTGACAACAGGAGAGGATGGTCCGATCCCACAAGTTCTAATGGTAGGCTAGAAAAAGGTGTAGTTTGATGTCGACACTGAGAGGGATACAGTATTTGAAGCACACGATACCATTAGAAGAGACCTTGGTAAGTTTCCTATTTCTGAAATGCTGCATGTTTTTGATTCAACTCTAGTAGTAGGACCATTGTGGCAGCATGGTACACTACAAAATTTATTTAAATGTTGTCTATCGCTTGAAAAACACCTTGATGCACTAGCTGAGATCACAAATCTGTTGTGTCGACCAAAGAACGATCGAAAGGAGTATACTGTGAATTCTCTGCATAAGAAGAAAACTGTAAAGGAGATGAGGATGAATGTCCAGATTGGGGATTACGATGTTGATTCAGTTATTTTGGATTTGGGCTTAGATGTCAACATTCTGACGAAACAGACATGGGAGAAGATGGGGAAACAACAGTTGGTTTGGTCCCCCATGCAGTTGCGACTGACTAACCAGGCCAGGATATCACTGATTGGATGAGTACCACTCTTAATGGTGGAAGTCAAAGGAATGAGGACATATGCAGATTTTGATGTTATCGAGATTGTTGATGAAGAAAGATTGTATCCCTCATTGCTGGGGATGATATGGGATAATGACATTTTGGTGGTGATTAACTTGAAGAAGCACGCGATGACTTTTGAGAACTACGATATCAGATTCATAGCCCCAATGGATCCAAGTGAAGGAAGAACGTATGTCGAACCGGTCAAGGAAGAAGTTGTAGGGGGATGGGACCATGCGTACAACATTTTAGAATATTATGTCCATCCTACTATAGACAGAGAGCTGGGATGGCGAAGCTCTAGCTCTACATCATCAGTTTCTAATGATGCACTCTGTTATCACCTTGTAATTTTTCTATGGTTGTGGTAGGAAGTCACAGGGGTAACCATTTCAAACCAATATTTAGACTGTATTCTAACATATACAGTCAGAGAGGGCTCTCTCTATGTCATAGACTCATTCACATATACATATGGATTTAAGCAAGCAGTCAGAAGGCTAGATATATGATAGGAACATGGTATTTTCATATTTAAAGATGGTAAAACAACCAGACAAGAAATACCATTGGGAAATGGAGTCACAGCCTAAATATTTTCAAGGGACTTACAACAATAATGAGTAGTGATTTCCTATGGAATCTGAGGCAATGTGGCTATTATGTTCACTCAAATTATCTTGAAGTTGTGACAGATAGAAATGAGGAAAAATCCCAGTGAAAACAGAGGCATCTATCAATGGATGAATCTCTGGGAACACCTTTAGCAGGAAAATAATAAGGGATAATAACTGAAACAGAGCACCTATCAGTGGATGAATTCTATCAAAACCATTATAAACACATAAAAAATACAATTACTGATGGAAGGAGCATTAACAGAAACGAATTCCTTTCATACAACCTAGAAATGTATTGGCAAACAACACATACAAGAAAATGGAAACATAGGAAACAAGACTGAACAGGAAACAACTTGATGAATCTTAAAAAACTCAGAGAATACTTTTCATTAAATCTTCCAAGAAAATAATAGAGCTACAAAACCCAAGCACTAAGGCTTCCAAATGAAATTTCCAACCCTTTATTCCTCTTTTGAGGCTAGAATTATAGTGTAATCCCCCCCCAAGATGTATCTCAAAATAGGGCATCAAAAGCAGTTACAAAAATGGGGATCAAACCCAAATGATCATGCTGAATCTTAACAAATTCCTAAGGTGGTATATTGGCCATGATTTGCACATAAAACAAGAAATGTGGAAAAATGTGCATGTTGGATTGAAATGGCAATGTGCTGTTCGAGAAGCAGACTCGCTTGATTGAAAACAATGTTTCAGAGTATCTCCAACGGTTTTACTCTCCCGGATGAAATCTGCACCCTTGAATTTATCCATGCTTTACCTCCATTCTGCACCTGAACTGATATTCTTCCTCCTCGCACCTTTGTCTTGCGTAATCATTTCTGGCCACAGATCTAGATCTTCAATAAATCTCACCCATCGAACAATGCAACTCCCACATGATTTCGCAGTCTGACATCCTAATAAAATTCTTGCTTATTTTTATTTTGGAATCAATTTGAGCCATTGATCAAAACACTGTCACGATCTCTGCCATCCAAAGTGTGGGGTCCCACCATATTTTGCAACCCTGAACTATTTTACCCCTCATGCATGTTTTTTCCATGAAATCGACATGAACCGTAGATCCGACCCACTCCAGATCGCGACCGTCAGAATAAGTGGGCCCTACCAGATTTCGCTAAACCCGACCGTTCTTATTTTCCATGCATGTTGTATTAGCGTAAGGGATTCTAGCTGTGGATCTTCATCCTGATCTGGTCTGAGCCATCAAATTTCGAGCCTCATACCAAATTCCACTGATTCCCAATATTGGTCGCGGCGTGCAAGTTGGATCGATGAAATCCCTCTCTACTGTGGATCTGAGGCCAAGGATGATCTAGGCCGTTGAAAACTACGGTCTCTACCTGATTCTACATATTTCTAAAAGCTTCTCATGGGGTGCAAGTTGGACTTGCAGAATCATCTTTCGTCATAGATCTGATCTCCTTATTAGATCTATTCCGTTAAAACATGCGGGCCTTTAAGCGATTTCTTTGAGGTGGAAATTTTACTTCTCCCTGTGTTTTAGAATATTGAAATTATTTAGGACCGTAGATCTATCTATATTTCTTCATCCGATGAAACACAATGTCTGCAAGTTAGCCTGCTTTTGTCCAAACCAAAATTCCTCAAACATGTGCAATTAGGCCCCCTCGTTTTCTGTCACCCTACAACTTGGAACAAACTTTCCTCATTTACGCACCTTTGCAAAGATGCATACCAAGATATTTTCAATTGCTTTGCATTTCCAACCTAGAAATTATCCTTCTAGATTCCTGTAGAACCTCATTTATCATCCTTCAAGGTCTTATGATATGAGATCTTCAGACCGTATTCCTTCTTTCACTGGCCTACCCCCCCACCAACTATTTAGCCCAAAAATAATGCTCACGCAAGTACAAAAATATTCAAATTTAGCACAGATGCTAACAATGGCTCCTACTCGAGGATGCTATCCTCCATGTGAGGTAGCAAAGAACTTCGTAGACCAAGCGCCTGATCCATTGGGTTGGTCCCAATCTTTCCTGAAATTCTCAAACTCTATTCTAGTGTCTGCAACTTCAAAATTTCCCTAAAAATAAAAACCAAATGACAACACCTCTGTTATACCAAAATCCTATCATCATCATGTGATAAGACCTTTGACATACCTACTTGCCTTGAATCCCAACACTTGGAGTGGGAACCCATGTTGTTTGTCAATCTTTCATGAAAATTCCTAGCACCACGCTTTCCTTGTTAGCCATGAGTGGTTCCTTGCTTGCACCACCTTTCTGCTGTTTTCCATAAGCGGTGCCACCACTTATAGCCCTTGGTCCATAAGCATTTCTTACCTGAACCGCTCTGTCATAAGAGGAGAAACGTCGTGCCCTAGGTAAAATGGGAAAAATAGAATATTCTCGAGGCTTCTAGATCATGAGCCTCGTGTCCTCCCTTATCCCTATCATTGTGGGTTAGTTGAGCTCGAGATCCCTCATCCTAGGNGCTGTTGGATTGACCACTTGGCCCAAGCCATTGGAGAGCATAGAGAGCAAAGTTGGAGCTTATGGGGATGAAAGTTTTGGTTTCATGGAGATGCATGTCCACACTAAGGCTTAATTGGTTGTAAACTTCTCCATTTTAATATTAATGCAAATCTGATTTCCGTCCCATTTTACTGTTGTTGTTTGATTTCACATGTAAATGTTGTTGGATTCCTTAGTCACTGACATGGATTAATAGATTATGTTCTGGTATCTTTGATGTGTTTGCGTGTTTAATTTGATTGTAGGTACACATGTTTACTATCGAAGCAGGAATTCCAGGTATCTACGATATCCAGGGAGGGTCTTCATCCTTTGTCGTTCATTCAGACCAGAGGAACAACTTCTATCCACAGAAGGTGAAATATTCCTGCTAACAAATCTGGCGACTCCACTGGGGAATGAATGTATGTATCAATCAATCTGATATTCCTCAGTTCTTCAACTCTTGTCCGAATCCAGGCTCCTTCTCCAACTCTCTTCAGTCAGATCTGCTATCTGACTCAGTGGATTTTGGTTTGAAAATTCCAGATCTGTTTAGATCTGAATTATTTTCAACCTTTTATGCTCTTTCTCACTTTCAATCTATCAGTTTTTACCTTGATCTGGTCTTTTTCTGACTTGATCTATCGTTCTCTATGTGTTTTGGAATTTTACAGGGAACTGCGCTTATGCAGTGGGCGAGAAGCAGTGCCACCGCCTGAACCTAGTGAACAGCCCACGGTGCCACCGTCTGAGTCTTGTTGGTGAGAAGTGATGCTGGGATAGAACCACTCCGTCAATACCTGAGAAGCGCGGTGCCAGGTAGGCATCATTCCAAGACCTCATTTTTCTCATTTTTTTTGTAAAAATTTGAGTTGATTTTGCTTTCAGCCCCGCACTGTCAAGCTTGTGTGTCAGAATCTGATGCTTGTGGTTTGGAATTTTATGGTTTAAGATTGGTTTGATTGGGAAATTCAAAAGTTAGATTAAACTTTTTGGTTGTTCATTCACTTTGGTACTTGTTGGTTGTAATTGCGAAAGGATTTCTTGTTTTTTGAAAAGCTTAAGGTGTTAGTAAGATCTCTTTTCATTTTTGTTATATAGACTAAAAGAAGAACACTTGATTGGCGTCTTAGTTTCATTTCTTGTTTGCATAGAAAACTTCTTTTTCTTCCTTTAAAAAAGAAATTTTTTGACTGAGATTAAGTTATCATCATTGAGCGTTGGACATTGGATCTCTTATTGGATTTACAAGCTTTCAGGCTCTTCATGTTCTTTCATCTCTTATGCATTTAGTACTATCTTGTCAAAATAAAAAATATGGTAGTTTTAAGTTAGATTTCCCTATGTTTTAAGAAAATTGAAAATAGAGTGCATTTGCATGTAGTGTACTTCTTGTTTTTCTTTCAGGAAAATAGATTCTTCCCCTTCTCATTGCTTTTAGAAAAGAGAAATCAGTTTGGAAAGTGCTGCTTGTCTTTGATTTTGTGTTCAAGACTATTGTTTGGAAATATTTTTGGTTTTGAAACAAAAGAAAATACTCTCTTTCCCTCCCGTAATTAGGCATACTGAATGGTAAAGTGAAATATTTTGCATAAGCATATTGCATGGTTTTACTTTTCTGTCAAAACACCATGCATTCACCTAACCGTCCACTTTAAAATTAACAGTAGTTATAGGTTAAAACTTACATAGCAATTGGAGTGATAGGTTAGAGACATATTCAGGCATTGTTAAGCGTAGGAGCTGTCGTTATTTGTCCGCATTACATCCCGGGACTCGCGCGGTTCTTCCACGTACCATTGGTATATCGAACGGCCTTTCACGTACCCTTGAGGTATATAGAAAATTACTTCATGTACTCAATTGTATATCGGAAGGCCCCTTGTGTACGGTTATGCATTAGACAACACTACTACTGATTTGAGCTCCCACGTACCTTGAGTATATCGGGAGACCCCACTAGGATACCTTATCCATTTGAGAAAATCCATTTGGCCGTCTTTCTTGGAGCCATACAATGAAAACAACATCCATGGAGGTTACTACGCACGTACCCTCGAGGTATATTGTGAGTGGCACCTTCTTGACAATCCTGGTGAGAGACCTGACTATTTGAACTCCTCCTATCATTTTAAGTGTGTTTGTTTTGACCTATAGCTTGTGTAGGGAAATTTTTTGGTGTGTTTTCTAGTTTTTTTCAAACCCTAGGTTAGATAGGAACTGTACAAACTGGATGAGTTAAGACAGTCCAGAAGAGTACGTGGCTTGCCACCCGATTTTATTCCTGGTTTAGGAGAAAATCCAATGGAAGCTGTTGATCAAGGAGCTGCTACCACCTCCCAAGTGGGAGATAATGGGGTTGCAGAAACTGGAGGACCATATTCTTCACACTCGCCTCCCTTGGTCCAACAACATTCTCAAGAAAATTCCTCGTTCCATTCTCCCACAGAAGGTCATGTTGATGATACTACCCGTTCGGATTATGGTCCCAATGCTCCATTATGGGATACCTCTATAGGACAGGCCATTGCCTCATTTGGCACCCGTTTAAACTCTTTTGAAGATGAAGAAGAATGTAGGTAATACCGCACTGCCATTCTCTGTGCACAGGAGATTGACAAGCAGATAGATGAACTATTAGGCCCGACACCATCACGTTCCACATATGTTCCTGTGGAATATCGTTCACTTGCCGATTCTATGAGACCCATTGAACCGATTATAGATCGTGTAGTAACATCACACAACCCAGGTCAAAATACCACCCCCACCACCTCCCATGTTAGGTTTGTTCCAAATCCTCCCAGGTCTTATGCACCTGGGGCCCAACCTTTAATTCCTGTTTCGTCAGTACCTTCTGGTGTCGAGGGGAAACCCCTAACACGACCTATGTTATCTGGCACTAGAATTGTACCTAGTCAAGGGTAGACCTCTAATATAGAACTATCTATATTTTATGTCCCTCCCACCCATACTAATGTGGTTAATCCCCCATCCAGTTCAGGTCAGCCCTTGGGGGAACAACCTGTAACCATTCAACCTTCTGGAGGTTATGGTTATCAAATACCTATAGGTAGCATTAATCATCCACCCAATCCTACAGGAATGCCTTATACTAGAATTCCATACCCCAGTTATAATTTTATGCCATGGGGGCAACCCAACTGGTCTTACATGCCAGCTATGGGGGGGATACCTATACATACTGCGGGAAGTCCCGGAGGACTGCCTTATGGAGGTCCTCCCCCTGGGGGGCCTAATGGTCCTGGAGGATCTGGAAACTTTCCTCCTTATGGTACTGATGGTCCTAGTGGTCCTGGGAAGCCTGGTGGCTTTCCTCCTAATGGCCCTGGAGTGTTTGGTGGCCCTCCTCCTAGTGGTTTCAGAGGCTCTGGAGGTTTACCTCCTAGTGGCCCTAGAGGGTCTGGTGGTCCACCTCCTAGTGGTCCTGGAGGCCTTGGTGGTCCTCCTCCTATAGGCCCTAGCGGTCCTAGCGGTCCTGATCCCGGAAATCAACCCCCTGTGGGTGGATTTTCCGTTAGTTCTTCGTCACAACAACCTGTCTTTCAGTCCACTTATGGTCCTACTGGTAATTATATGCCATATCAATATTACCAGTATGTACAACCCAACCATCAGTTACCTTTCCTAGCAACTTTGGACTTACTTGACTTGTCCAAGTTGATTAATGACCCCATTCAACACAATCCCTCGTGGCCTCATATTCCATTAAAATTACCATCAGACATCTCCAAATTAGATGGGAAGTAGGGAGACGATCCAAAAAACCATGTTATGAATTTCCATTTGTGGTTTTCTTCAAACTCCCTCATGGATGATTTAGTTCGGTTATGAATTTTTCAGTGAACTTTGACCGGTACAGCCGCGAAGTGGTACATTGAACTCCCACAACATTTGTTTGTGGATTTTGGTTTGTTGGAAACTGTGTTTCTTACACACTTTTAGCTCCCTATTCATTATGAAATAGGTACTGATCTCTTAACTTCTCTGCAATAGAACACCTCCACCCATATATCTGACCATATTCATGAATGGAGAAGGCAGAGAAGGCTTATTAAGGCCCCTATTCTAGATTAGTTACTAGCTGATTGGTTTACCAAATCTTTGTTGCCTCCTATTGCCCGAGATGTGGCTATGGGTGGTGCCGTTACTGAAGAGTAGGCTATTAGTCGGGCTCAGTACCTAGACTTGGTTTATTCCCAGTTTAGAACTCTGTATGACCTGATTCCTCAAGCTCCTTGCCCAGTACTGATCCTGCCAAGACACCAGCAGAAGTACCTGTTGATGGGATTGTTGGTTCAATCCAGTCTCCACCAGTAGTGAAACCTACCAAGCAACCCCAAACTACCACCCCTACTCCTTCGACTCCTAAGGTTTCCGCCGAGGTTAATTCTATTCAAAGTACTCAAACCTCGGCCAATAAAAACAAGGGTAAAAATAGGAATAAAAAACCCAGAAACCAACCGGAGACTCCAAGACCAACCAACAGTGATAACGATAAAGGGAAAATAAAGGCAAAATATCCCTGTCTGCTATGCGGAGGTGATCATTTCTCAAAGGAGTGTCCTCGTTGGGACGAAATCTCCCAATTTCTGAAATCAAATCCTACACCCGCAGTACCAACAGATCCTTTTCCCTCTCAGCAACAATTGATAAACCACATTTCTAATCAGGGTAACTCTAGTTCGTCAGAGGAAATTCGTATGATGTCCTCAGATAGCATCAATATGCAAACTTGAAGTCAAAATTATGGCAAACCCGAAAATAAGAAAGAAGATCATTCTTCTTTAGGGAAAGTTCCCTCTACTAGTTCTCCCGAATCCTCATCTACTGTCCCCCTATCTATCGAGAAGCCTACTCTCGACATGATTTTGCGTCCACCTAAGAGTACTCTTCGGAAGGTTGTATTTAACCCTAATGCCCGAGTTGCTCAATTTTATAATGTAGTTGAAGATCTCGCTCAGGCACCTTGTGTAATGTCTACCTTAGAAGTACTCCAAAGTTTCCCTACACAATGCAAAAACTTGTTGACAACATTAGGAGCTTTAGACCCAGATAATACTAACTTGATTCACTTCAATGTTGAGAACTATAAGTCTAGGTTACCTCATAAACTTGCTTTTCAGATCATTACTAAAGTAGTTGGAAAGAAAGTTTTTCGAACGGTACTAGATGAAGGAGCTTCGACTTCGGTTTTGTCTCTGTCTTGTTGGAAGGCTCTCGGCTCTCCCGAGCTTGTCACATCACCTATGACCCTCAAGGCCTTTGACGGACGGGGTTTCCAACCCCATGGTCTCATATTAGCTCTAACAGTCGAGCTAGGGGGCAAAACTGTTTCCATTCAAGTAGAAGTGGTAGATGCCCCCTTAGAATACAACCTCCTTCTAGGAAGAAATTGGTTCTATGCCATGACTACTGTCGCCTCAACAGTATTCCGAACAGTCCAATTTCCACATCTAGGGAGAATTGTCACTATTGACCAGCTTTATTTTCGTACGCCGGATGTTACTACCTCCGCGGCTAATAACATCCCCATGTTAGGCTAGTCCCCTCCTCCTTACTAGTTGATTGGGGTAGGCATGTTGAAGGATTCATCCCTTATGGGGATTTTTCCATCCACTCCTCCTAGCATGGATACCATGACAGTCCATATGATCACCTCATTTGATTATGAGCCTAAGGGTAAACAAGTTGTTGAGTCCACCTTGTTGAGTCCACATGAAGCAATGTATGATGCCATTCAAACCTTTTCCGATGATCACACTGATGATCTTCATCTAGTGGCTTCAGATCCTTACCATTTACCATACCGGTTAGAACCTTCTCTTCCTGTTTGTTGGCCGGGAAAACTAACCTAGGCCAACTTACAGAAAGACAACCCACACACTCGACTTAATGCAATCTTGTATGTGTTTAAAGTAACTGTCCTTCACAGGATCAAGGCCATGTTGCCTGTATGATGTGCTCTCAGAATAGAGAGTCTCTCTAGGTATATGTGGAAATATTTGCTTAACCCAATCTTCTAACAAATCAGAGAGATTTAACCTAATGACTAACTAATTCTAAATATTATCTTAACCTAAGTACAAAAAATAGTAGCTCCTACTTCTATCCCATAATGACCTAAATGCAATTTACCTATCTCAGCTGAGAGCATGAATTGTTGATTTGACAAGAGGTCTTAAAGTATAAGGTGATCTATAATTTTGAGCTGTTAGAAAAGTCTACAATAAACAGAACTAAATCTGAATTACCTCACAATAAGATGATATTTCATTACAAGATAATTCAAACAGAAATTAAAACCTGTTATCAAATAAATCTAACACAGTCCTGAAACATAACATATACAATCATATACTAACATGTAGACAGAACAAGGTCAGCTTACAAGTTAATAATTCATGTAGCATAGTTTCATAATCAATTGAAAATGTGAAGAAGCTCACTCATTTCAACTTAATAATAAATCATTCACATTTCAAGACAATGTAATCATTCGAGATCCATGAAAGAATATTTCACATATAATATGACGATATATATATATATATGAAAGTGAAATTTAATAAAGGAGAACCATCATTAACATAGCATAAAACAACTTAAAGAATTAGCTAAGGTCTTCACTATCTTGTAGCATCAAGTGATCTTCATAAAAAGTTCCAGAAAACACCAGCACAACAGAATGTAGTATGAAACTGTAAAATATCAATTCTCCATAAGTCTTAGAAATCGAACCCCACTAGTAGCAGCGTTTCTTGTTCCTTGGTTTACAAAAACCATTGAACATAGAAAAATTACAGAATGTTAAAGAATGAAAGCTTCTCTAGCTCTGATGACTGCTACACTTCAGTCAGTTGAATCTTCATCCTTATATAGATGATCAGGAAGAATAACCTTCTCCATAGTTGATGCTTACAAAACCGGTCATAACAGAATTTTTTCTAGAAAAATATAGTTGAAACAGGCCCAAAAATCTCCTACATATTTCACAATTTCTGGAAACAGCTTCCATTGAAAGGTAACTTGGCCCATTTGTGAAGTGGGTTTTCAACGGTTTTTCCAGATTCGAAACGGTTTGTTCACAAATAGACACCGAAATTTTCCTCTCTCACTGGGTGCGTGATTTGGTTCTTCTTCTGAGCTATCTTTCAGGAAATCGTTCCAATGTAATCTCGACCATTTTATCCCATGATCTCTAGATTCCTCTAGAAAACGACTTCATCGCAACTTTTGGTCCCTTTTATCCATTCTAATGATATTTCTTTTTGCGGCTTCCACCATTGATGACATCTTGCAAAAATAAAAAGTAATAAGAATAATGATAAAAAGATTGAATACATAACAAAACAAACAGAAAGATCTCCTTTTAATCTTCATACTGTCGAGCAATCTGAATGAAATAATTGCACCAAGAATTCACTGCCGGATGTGATCAAATGGTGAGTTTCTCCTCCACGAGCTGGTAATTATCTGTTACTTTTCTTGAAGATATCTGTTAACGTTCCATCTCCATGAAAAAAGAAATTACTAAGTTTCCAAGTGCTGAGATTTATCTTTGGTTGTTTAATTTGACCGCCATTCACACAATAAATGCTAACAATGTTATTTGGCATAGTAAAGTCCAACTCCACGAATAAAGGAAGGAATTGAGTGTATAATCCATTTCCCATTCTCAACGATCATAGTTCATATTTAATTGACAATTGACACCTAATAAGCATAATATCTTGAAAAATAATTGCGCTAACAATGCAATTTGTTTGGCAATCAATTTTCCCTTTAAAATAATAATTTACAGTTAAGTTATTTTGCACAAAATGGGGAAATATGAACAAATTTTCATATTTTAATGATATCAAATATCTACTTATCCATGGTTTTATATTTTCATGCCAATCTTTATGTCAACAAAACCTCATTTTGAATCCCGTCATATTATATAAGTCAAGAATATTCCTGGATTATTTAATATGTGAGGGTAAATCATTTTGGATGATCCTCTTTTTAAAGAAGGTACATGGACCAATTAATCTCTTGAAATCAATAAAATATTGAAATATATTTTGAAGCTTTCTTGGATTTAGGTGTGAATCATTATGCCTCTCCACAATATTTATGAAAGATAACCTTTATTCAAATTTATTGAAATGAACATAAATAAATTTATATTAATAATTTAGAATAAAGATACAAATCACATGATATTTAAATATCATTTCCAAAAGAATTAATCAAGGAGTTTAATTTTATAAAAATCAAGAGTTAAAGATTATTAATGAAATTAACATAAATGACAATTGATGAATTCAAATTAAATCCTTGATAATACTTTTTAACACAAATGACAATTGATGAATTCAAATTAAATCCTTGATAATACTTTCTTTGACCCCAAATGGCAAAATATATGTTAATAATAGACTTTCAATAATAATGTGAAGATCTTAAAAGAAAAAAAAATTAATGCCAATTGGTGTATTGCTTACTCACTAATGGAGTTAAGGAAAAAATTCGCTAAATATTCGGAACATGAAATCAATCCATATAAAGAAAATCCAAGCATAGAAGTAAATCAATCAAGCTCAAACAAGAGTAATCAAAAGTTATTAAGAATCCAAGAAGCTAGAAGATTCACTCGGCAGAAAAAGTCATAATTACCAAGTCTTTATCGTATAAATGTCAAGCCAAATAGCAAGGAAACACAGAGAGTGAAAATCAAGGATGAATATATGAAATCAACTACCAATCAAGCAAGATAAAACTAAAAGAAAACCAAAAAGATTCATATTTACAAAAATCTACAAGAGGGGACCCTTTTATTTTACAAAAAATTAAGGGGAATTGTTGGGGTGCCAACACTATTCTAGATTATCTCTCTGAGACTTTCCCTTCCAATGAGTCCATTATGGAGATCATGAATACAGATGAGTCCATTTGGGAGGATCAACATAATAGATCCATGTTCCTCCCCAACACCAGTTTGGTTAGCCATGATTATGCATCTTTGTTTCCTACTGATATTGTCAACGTACCCCAAAGTCCCATATTGTTGCAAGACACAGATTCTGAAGGAAACCTTTGCAACATTACTCAGACAAGTCCGATTGACATATCAGCCAAGCCTGATACTATTGAGCATGTTCATGTTGGGAAGAACTTCTTGGCAGATGAATCTGAAGCATACAAGGCACTTTTCAAAGAATTTTGTGATATTTTTTCCTGATCCTATGAAGAGATGCCGGGGATTGACCCATCCATTATGGTCCATGAGATTAAAACCTATCCCATGGCTAAACCTATCAGGCAAAAACTAAGGTAATTCCATCCTCGGAAGGCCACAGCTATTAAAGTTGAAATTAAGAAACTTCTCAAAGCTGGGTTTATTTATCTTGTACCCCTGACGGAATGGGTATCAAACGTTGTCCCTGTCAATAAAAAGCAGGGCACCATTAGAGTCTATCTCGAATTTAGGTATTTGAATAAAGCTTGTCCTAAGGACAGCTTTCCTACTCCGCATATCAATCAGATTATCGACAACTGTGCTGGAAGTGCCATCTTTTCATTTATGGATGGCTTCTCTGGCTATAATCAGATTGAGATATTACCCTCCGATCAACATAAGATGACATTCATTTTCCCATGGGGAACTTTTTCCTATAAGAAGTTACCTTTTGGCTTGAAAAATGCTGGAGCCATGTTCCAGCACACAATGTCCTATGCGTTTCATGATATTAAACATATTGTTGAAGCGTACCTTGATGACCTCCCTACTCATTCACAGTGATGGGAGGACCACCCTGGTCATCTTAGAGAGATATTCCTGAGATGTCGTCATTATAATATACGGTTCAATACGCATAAATGTGTTTTTTGCATTGAGACGGGACGTCTGCTAGGTTTTGTGGTATCCAAAGATGGAATCCGGATTGATCCTTTGAAAACTGCCACCATTTTAGCTCTACTAGCCCCAACTAATCTCCTGGAACTCCAAAGTTTGCAAGGGAAGGAAAACTTTCTCCACCGTTTCGTGTGCAATTTTGCAGAGAAAACGCACGGTTATATGCGTCTCCTCAAGAAGAACACCTCGTTCTTCTGGGATGAACAGGCCCAACGTGCCTTTGATAATCTTAAGCACACTCTGACTCATTCACCCATGATACACCCCCCAGATTATTCAAAGGACTTTCTTCTGTATATTGCTGCCTCCGCTACTATCATCGCTATGGTTTTAGTGCAGGAAAATATCCATAGTCAGGAGCACGTGATTTATTATGCTAGTAAGAATCTTATGGATTCCGAAACTCGCTATTCATGTGTGGAAAAGTTAGCATTGGACACGGTAATTGTTGTACAAAAGTTTCGTCACTACATTCTGCTTCGCACTACCACTATATTGGCAGACCAGAACCCTATGTATTACATCCTGACTCATCAGGTGCTCGGGGGCAAGTACTCCTGATGGATAGTCATACTACAGGAGTTTGATATGGAATTTGCCAAAGTCACATCAAAGAAATCCTTGGTATTTTTCGAGCCCATGTGTGATCTTCCCTGTGCTTCGATGAAATTTGAGCCCAGTGATTCATTTCCGGATCAATTCATGTTCTTGATTAGCACTAACGACCCTTGGTATGGAGATTTGCTTATTTATCTCCAAACACAACGATTTCAGCTGCATTTATCCCATGACGATCACCACCGCATCCGTCACCATGCGAAATACTACCTCATTTTGAATGATACCTTGTATAGACGTGGGATTGACTCTATTCTCCGGCGATGCCTCACCCATGAGGAAGCTGAACATGTGTTGAATGATTGCCACTCTGGAGCATGTGGCGGCCATTTATCTAGGATGGCTACAGCCCAAAAAATCCTTCGCGCTGACTATTTCTGGCCTTCTGTCTTCAAAGACTGTCATGAGGTTGTTAAGAAATTCCCACCTTGTCAACACTTTTATCCTAAAAAGCGTACCCATCCTGCTCTGCTACACCCCGTCATTGTCGTTGGCCCATTCGCCAAATGGGGGATTGACTTCATGCATTGTAAGCCTACCTTAGCTGGGGGGCATGGTTACATCATCGTAGCCATAGACTATTTCATAAAATGGGCCGAGGCCATGCCTACATATGTGGAAGATGGTAAGACTGCCGCTCTCTTCTTGTTCAATCATATCATAGTTAGATTTGGATTCCCACAATCCATTTTTACTGATCACAGATCCCATTTCCATAATCAAATGATGGAGGAACTGAGTGCCAAGCTAGGTTTTCACCATGAAAACTCTATGCCATATTATCCACAAGCTAATGGTCAGGTGGAGGCCATTAACAAAGTTTTAAAAACTATGCTTCATCAGATGGTTGGAGATCATAAATCCAACTGGAACCACGTTCTTTTCTACACTCTTTGGGCTTATCAGACTTCGGTGAAAACAACCACTGGTTTCATGCCATTCTAGCTTATCTCTGGACTCGAAGCTGTCTTACCGATTCAATGTCAGATTCCATCTTTACAACTTGCCGTCGAACTTCTCCTAGACACTTTTGCAGAGGAAGAAAGATTTTTGTACTTGAATAACCTTGATGAGACTCAGAGAGATGCTACCTTGGCTAATGAGGCACATAAGAAATGCGTTAAGGCGCAGTACGATAAATCCGTCCAACCTCTTGTCTTTAATGAGGGTGACCTAGTCTTGACTTATGATTAGAGATATGACAAACTAGGGAAGGGTAAGTTTGAGTCCATGTGGTATGGACCTTTTGTCATTTCTAAGGTTTTAGAGAATGGAGCCTACGAGCTTGCTGGTTATGATGGAATCCCTTTGGGGCAACCTCGCAATGGGTTGTACCTGAAAAGGTACTATGCCTAGGTCTTTCTTGGGTAGTATCTTGTATATATGTATATTGCTTGGATTTCAGCGTGATTTTAGTATTTTCAAGATGGTTTTGAGTTTAGTGTTTGTGTCTGTTTATACCATGTTTTGGTCATGCAGATGTCTTTCTACGACTTCGTTGATGGTGCTTGCTTCCACACCTTGAATATCTCCTTAGCTGCTTGGGTCCTGTATTCCCCAACTGAAGATTTGGTCAGTTCAAGAGTGGTTTGTATAGGTCCCGCTACTAATAACATCACTGAGTATGGAGCTGTCATCGGTATCCTGATTGAAGCTTCCTCCCAAGATGTTCGCAATCTGGTAGTCTTGATGGAATCACAACTCGTGGTTTGCCATTTAAACCATATTTACACCATTAGAAACCCTGTGCTTCTCCGCCTCTTTCGGAGAGTACGTTTTCTGGAAAGATCATTTGAAACCATCACTGATAGGCATATCCCTAGGGAACATAATGTAGTTGCTGACTCATTAGCTAATTACATCCTAGATTGGCATATTGCCCATTCATGACATTGAAATCAAACATGGTCCATTGTAAATAAACATTTAAAGACACATAAAACTCATATAAAACCCATTTACCATTTGAGACATATAAACATCGGGTAAAGTCTGTATATATATATATATATACGAAAAGTTTACAAAAAATAGGTCCCGAGACCTCATCTGAAGCACATAGGATTTAAGGCAAAATCACTATACAAAATCCTAAAGCATTCAACTTTCAGTACATATCTCATACACTAGCGATGCTCGTGGTAGCACATCACTGCCCGAGCTACTCTATGCAGTAGCCTATTGAATCGACTTGGTACTCCTGCTGTAGGTCTCTAATACCTCATCAAGAGGTCATCAATGGAAGCATTTGGGATATCCAAGGTCAACCTCTCAAGGTTTTCCTCTAACTCCCTAGTGATATCATCACCCTGTGGTACAAAGCGGGCTCCAGCTTGCCTATCCAGTGGAGAAGCTCCTCCCAGTCACGCTTCTCCAACATCTGCATGAGAATATACAGGTCTCATCACTTAACATAAAAATATAAAACATTAAAAACATAAAAACATTTCATCCATTTTAGGGTTTCTTGATTCTTACCGATGTCGCCCCACTGTCCGCCAGGTGGGAGTGGTAGGTCAAGATCTTCGGTGAAGTCCGTACCTATGTAAGCATAATCCTCCACCATGAGGATATGATCTCAGAGCCATCTGAAGAACGGGTCACCAAACTTCACCTTCCCTCTACCTTCTCCTGTATGAGCCATGATTTGGACCCACCTCAGCATACGGGGGTCCCACGCTCTCAGACTTCTGAAGACCACCTGAGGTCTCATCTGCTCGAAGAAGAAGCAGGATAAAATGGAACCAAATCCAAACTGCTTTAGCTCTCCTCATGGACACTTAGTCAGCTTATCTTTGAATATTGGAAGCAGGGCTTCCGCCCAGTTGAATACCGTGGGTGCCATGGCCTCTATGGCATATAACATGTGTGCCCCAGAAGCCTGGTGCACACCCTGACTCCCAGCCACCCTCTGCATAGTAAATAGGACGGTCCCTAAGGGCCCATCAGTCACTTCTCTGATGGGTATTTTCTTCCCTGATGTCCTCATCCCTGGAGCACAGTGATGATCTATAAGATCTCGAGTGGTAATATCCCCTCCACGGGAACCTGTCAGTGAGATGGGGGCACCCCGTCTTGAGAGACCAATCAAGAAGTAGATATCCTCTACCTCCACTGTTAGAATATAGGCCCCCACCTCGAAGTACTGCTGCTCTGGATTCCACATCCACAGTATGTGCTCTAATAACCGCTCGTGTGACACCATGCTTGGGGTCTAGAAGAACTTCAGGAGCCCACAGTCCCATAATGTGACTATACAACCCGCATTTCTCTTAGCAAAAGCATCACCATTGTCATTTGCCTTTCTTTCCATATCACAATGTTTGAGCAACAAAAACCTTCCAAAAACAATCATAGCATGCATTAGAATCATTCCCAATCATTTAAAATTAAAAGAATGGATTATATTTCTTGTGCTATTAGTTTGAAATCTCCACGGCCAGCATTGCCTGTGCACTATTGGAGACAGGAGGTGGCATCGCCTGTCAGCTATGTTTTAGGCACGGTTCTTGGGAGGTACCGCGTATCCTGTAAGGGGTATGCATGGTGCCCGTGTTTATGGTTTTAGGGAACCATACAGGCCCAAAACCCCATCAAAACTCAAAATAAATGGTATGAAAAGGAAGAGTTAGGTTTTAGCTGTTACCTACAACTGACAGTGCTCAAATCGGACAGTGGGGACTCCCGGTATCAGCTGCTGAAGATCTGGCTAAGAAAGTGCTCCAAATGCTCTCCACTATGGGTAAATAGTAAAATGATTTGATTTTTTACTATTTACATGACTTATATAGGCATTTTTGGGTCTGATATACTATAGTTTTGATGTAAAATTACTTTTTACTCTAAATTTATCAGTCGTAATCCATTAATGCTAGTTATGAACGCATTTAACACTTGTTTCTGAGTCGATTGCAGGATAAGAGACCTATAGCAAAGAGATTTGGAAGTTTGTTTATGACTTTTTCGTACTTCCATAAAATGGAAAAGGTCGATGAGCATTTATTATGACACTTTGGTCACACTCCTTAAACCCAGTATCAAAGGTCCGAGTCTGTTTCCGATTCTTTCCAGGATCGTAAAAAATTGACATTGTGTAAATATACGTCATGGAGTCTTCTTTTCACCTCTTTTTCAGGCTCCTTAAACATGAAAAGATCGTCGAGTCCATTTTTTGATTCTTTCCAGGCTCGTAAAAAGTGATATTGTGTAAAGAAACCTCATGGAGTCCTCTTTAAACTCTTTTTAGGCTCCCTAAATATGAAAAGATTGTCGAGCGAGCTTGTCTTCTTCACGCTCATTAAAGCATTTGAAGCGTCGTCCGTCCGATTGTAGGTTATCTCTTTTTCAGTTCGGATAGGACTATTTACGAAAAAGGAACACTCTAGCCAATAATGACTGGAAGAGTTCTCTAAGGCATGATTTTATAATTTTTTGGGCCTTAGAGACTAAATCATACAAAAAAGGACCCCTTCGGAGTCTTCTTCCATAATCGTTTAGACTCTCTAAACATGAATGATACCGAGTTTTCTTTCATGGACTCGTTAAATTAAACATTGAGAGACCCATTTTGGGAATGAACCCCTCCTCTCTCAGGTTCGTAAAACATATGAGTCTGGACTTGTCTTCCGACAAGCTATATGGAGTGTTTGTTACCCTCTTTGAACTTGTAAAACCGAAAAGAGGCACTCATCGATCATGATGGGGGAAATGGGAAGGGAATCAATTTTGGAAATAAATGGTAGTAGTTTGTTGTTACCTTTGAACATGGAACTTGTCTGCACACCATGTCAGTCAATTAGGTATTCAACTGATCTCCATGGTGATCCACTTTCATGAGTCATGCCACTCCTTTGAGTCTTTCAGAAGAATGCATTGTCCATTGTCGCATTGTGCGTTTGTCTCGTTCAGTCATGCTGCCAAGTCTTTTTGTCGTGCCGCCCGATGTTCAAAGGGGATTTGAAGAAGTTTTACCTCTGCAGTCAAAACAGTCTTTGTGTCAGTACTTTTGAGTCGGTCCTATGGTTACTACATTCACATCATTCCAGAACTATGTTCCAAGTTTCGTGTCGTCAATGTGGGGCTCATCATGGCCCTCCTTCGACATCATCTCATCATCCAGGAATTAGTCTTAGAAACAAAAAACTTAGTACCTTGAGATTTGTATGCCTTAATGACAGATTCTCTCGCTTTCGACATAGGTTCACATCATTGGCCTTTGATTGATAGAATCGACTGGGTGTTCAACATCAAGACATCTATTCACACTCAGCATATTGTACTAGAGTACCTTGGGAATCATTGACATCGATGGTGATCTCTCGCACTTGTTAACGGTTCACATCATTGACCGGTAATCAAGTGGTTTCTACCATGTTTGACTTCAGATCATTGTAATCGCATGGATAGAATCGTACCTTGTGGAAGACGAGACGAAGACCCTGGGTATTTGTTTAAAGCGCTCATTGCTTTTCCCCAGGTTGCGATGGAGTTTTGTATGTCTAGCATGGATCCACATTTGTAAGGTTGTGGCTATGCTCAAATTTGCATCTGTATGACATAGATCTACATTGTATGTCTGGTAGCTATGTCCAAGTTTGAGTTCTCTATCACATGGATCTACGCTGTATTCTAGTAGCCATGTTTGTTTATTCCTCCCATGGATCTGCCTTGTATTGGTCTGCAGCCATGAGTTGGTTGTGTTTATGAGTTAAAATATTGATGTACTACAGATGCCTACTTGACGACATGCTCCATTCGAGCCGACATTTTCACCTCGTAGCGACGCCTTGTTCTCTCAAAGCTCTCGTTTATCATATCCCTCTAAGACTCATGCTTTGGGGGGCATCCTGTTATACCAAAATCCTATCATCATCATGTGATAAGACATTTGACATACCTACTTTCCCTGAATCCCAACACTTGGAGTGGGAACCCATTTTGTTTATCAATCTTTCATGAAAATTCCCAGTACCGCGCTTTCCTTGTTAGCCATGAACGGTTCGTTGCTCACATCGCCTTTCTACTATTTTCCATAAGTGGTGCCACCACTTATAGCCCTTGGTCCATAAGAGTTTCTTACCTGAATCGCTCTGTCATAAGAGGAGAAACATGGTACCCTGGGTAAAATGGGAAAAAGAGAAGATTCTTGAGGCTTCTAGATCATGAGTCTCGTGTCCTCCCTTATCCCTATCATTATGGGTTAGTTGATCTTGAGATCCCTCATCCTAGGATCTTAGAGGCCACCTCATCCACAAATCTCTCAACCATCCCTATCCATTGAGCCTTATAAATACAAGCTCATGTCCATGGTTGAGGGGGGGAACCATTGAAGTATTGTTATGTTGTTGGATTGACCACTTGGCCCAAGCCATTGGAGAGCATATAGAGCAAAGTTGGAGCTTATGGGGATGAAAGTTTTGGTTTCATGGAGATGCATGTCAACACTAAGGCTTAATTGGTTGTAAACTTCTCCATTTTAATCTTAATGCAAAGATGATTTCCGTCCCACTTTACTATTGTTGTTTGATTTCACATGTAAATGTTGTTGGATTCCTTAGTTAATGACATGGATTAATAGATTATGTTCTGGTAGCTTTGATGTGTTTGTGTGATTAATCTGATTGCAGGTACACAGGTTTACTATCGATGCAGGCATTCCAGGCATCTACGATATCCAGGGAGGGTCTTCATCCTTTGTCGTTCATTTGTTTTGGATCTGAACCATTCAAACTAGAGGAACAACTTTTGTTCCCAGAAGGTGAAATATTCCTGCTAACAACCTCTTAGAGACCTTACTGACTTCACCTAGGGCTTTAAGTCTGTCAGAGAGATATCCACACATGTAAATGTTAAAAAGAAACAATATTTACAATTGCATGAAACTGAACTTACTTTACAAAAAATAGTTTTTGAGGAGCCTCCCATTTAGAGGAGATCTAGATACTAGTCCACCCTCCATATCTTCCTATATGTAGACATTCTTTCCTTTGAAGGATGCAATTTTATAAGGGCCCTTCCATAGGTGATCAAATTTTCCATGCTTCCCCTTCTCCTCATGAGGTGCATCCCATTGCAACACTACATCCCCTATCTAGAAATCATCAGGTTTTGTCCTTCTGTCAAAAATATCTTTCATCTTGTCCTAAAATTTCTGAGTCCTGTAAAAAAGTTGCTTCCTTTGTTGTAACAACTCAACCAACATATACATCCTTCCATGGGTTGGGTGGGTTTCAACATCTTCTTGTTGCACCATTCTCATCACTAGCAGGCTCATGGAGTTAGGAAAGATTACATCGGAGCCATAGAACAAATGAAATGGAAAAGCTCCAATAAAATTCTTCACACTAATTCTGTCACCCCACAAAGCATGGATTAGCTTTGCATGTCAAGCTTTCTTATTGTCTTGCATCAATTTTTTCATGATACTCATAAGACTATTGTTCAAATATTCTGCCAACCCATTTCCCTATGGGTAATAGGTTGTGGAATTCCCTAGTTGTATTTGGTATTTGAAATAAAAGGAAACCATCTTCTTTGACTTAAAATATGTAGCATTAGCAGTGATTATCTTCCTGGGAACCCCAAATCTTGACAAGATATGCTCCTTTACAAATTGCAAGATCACTGTTTCAGTAGCTTGTCTTGTGGGGATGGCTTCGATCCATTTAGTGAAATAGTCAGTGGTAGTGAGGATCCTCCTGTGATGTCTTGAGGATGATGGATTTTTTTCTTGAACAAAATATAGCCCCCATTGCTAGAAAGGGGATTCAACCTGTATGGGTTTCAAAGGCAATGGAAAGGAATTCCTTCTTCCTTAAAAAATCTGACATTTATGGTAGGAATCAACCTTCATATGAGTATTCGAAAAGATAGTGGGCCAATAAAATCATGACCTCATGATCTTGTTTATCGTGGTCTTCCAGTAGTGATTCCCCCCACATTCCCCTGCATGGAAATCTTCAATGAGTTTCTTAGCCTCTTGTTCATCCACGCAGTTCAGTAGGAATCCTCCTGGCTCTTTCCAATACAAATTCTTGTTTAAGATGCAAAACCTCGTTGCTTTCTATTTGAGGAATCTGTCCCTTGTTTTTTTCATGCCCTGTGGAGCTTGCATATGTTGCAAAATGAAGATGATGTCATAATAACATGGGGATGACAGGAAATTCTCAGCCACTGATGGCTCCAGGTGTTCCTTGGGGTTTTGGTCCTCCGTGGATAACTCTACAATTATGTGAAGGTTGTGAGCATCACAGTTAGACTGCGCCATGAGCTTGGCTAGTCCTTGGCCCTTAATAAACTTTGTGGGCTTAATTTCCAGGTCATACTCAAGTAGGACTGGCACTATCCACTTCCCCCTTTGTCCCTCAAGATCCGTGTTATATTTTTATCATTTAAGCAATATGATCTAGGATCTTATCTGAGAGAATAACATGCACAACAAAAATCACAACAGACAAGAGACACAAAGAATTTTCCTCGGGGAAACCATAAAGGGGAAAACCCTGCAACTTCCTCAGACATAGAATGAGCACCAATGGCAGCAGTAAAACCCAAAGATAGAAAAGATGATCTCCAACAACTGTTCTCTCTCTCTCACTCATGTGCCCCAATGAGTGAGTGTGTGTGTGTGATGTGTAGAAATGAGGAGAGCCTCACTTCTATTTATATTCTTCCATTCACTTTATGTCCACTCCAACAAGTCAGCCTCACTTAACAATTACTTACCAGGGCCGACTTCTCTAGGAGAGTCTAATAAACCTAGTGCCCCACAACTATGGGGACTTTTCCCTTTGATCAACAAGGAGGGTTAACCTTGACTCAATTGTGGGGACTATTTCCCTGACTTACAATGGAGGGTTAAGCTCAATGACTTTACATGACTTGTTTACATTATTGAATCTCCCGATCAGAACATCGAGGCATGACATGACTCAATTACATTATAGATACTTCCTGAAATAAACATCGAGGTATAATACATAAGATATACAAGTGAATACATTTCGAAGTTACAAATACATCAACACTCCCTCTTAACTAGGAAGGTATTCTCTCAACACAATTTATCAGCACAAGTCTTCTTCTCTGTATCATCTGGATCATCATCAAGTCATCTTCAAGTCATATTCATCTTCAAGTCTGTTACCACCTAATTTGTACTTAGTGCTTTTTATCAAGTGAGCCTGGTGAACTGGACAGGGTTAACTTGTTCGGACTTCAAAAAGACCTTTGGAAGTACTTCTGGGAAGTGCTTGTTGTATCATATCACATGTTCATACCCCATGGGGGAATTGTAATAAATGTTCTAGTATGATAGTGTCTGTAAAAGACTCGGTCTCTTAGACTTCATTTGTCAATCCGATCAGCCCAGGGTGTTTTTTCCCTTGGTTATTATTGGTTGTTGAATAAACGACTGATAATTTCTGAGTTTTTCACTCCATACCTCCAAAGTTGGGGTGGTCGGCTTGGAATTTGTGCCTATTGAGGTTATTAGAGTCTACGTGTCAATGTGTAAGCATGCTAGACATCATTTTTGAGTCATATGAACATGTCTAAGTCCCCCTAGGTGTTTTTAAATTTTTAAATTTTTTAGTTTTTTCAGTGTTTTTTATTAAATTTTAAATTTTCCAAAACTTAGGCTATTTTTTAATATTTTAATTGGAAAAATTGAGTCTGTAATAAAAGTGGGCCAAATAATCGGTTTCAGTCATGTAGGTGCTCATTTTCAAGCTAAGAGCACCATGTAAACCCATGGACCCACTCTTTCCTAAGTTTTGTGTGATCTTCCATCACTCAGGTCAGAAAGCCCCAAAAATCAATTATTGATTATTTTAATTAATAAATTGTT